>QEPC01005120.1:1566467-1587669 GCA_003113815.1 Sphenodon punctatus
GCCGGCTGTCAGCCTGTTCTCGCTCTTCCCCCCTCCCTTCCCGTTTCCCTTGTGTGGGCGTTCCCTTGTGTGCCTTGTGGCTTCGTTTGCCCTCAGGCGGCCATGTCTGTGTCCCGCCCCTGCCCCGTGCCTTGTGGGGGTTTAGTGCCTGGCGGGGGTTCGGCTGCACGTCTGTTGTGCTGCCGCAGCCCGCGATTGTGCAGCCCGGTTCCGGCCCGTGGTCCCGTTCCCGGCACGTCTGTTTGGGTCGTTTTCCCACCCCCGGGCGTGGTTGCACTGTTCACCCCCCCTGGTGGTTCACTGTGGTGAACCGGCCGCCCGTAACGTCTGAAAATACCCTATAACTACCCCAGTTGTGCACAGCTGTAGTTGAGCTTTTACAACAAGCAGCTCGAATTTAAGGACTAAACTAGCAGAGGATTTCCCCCCCCCCCCCAATGTCTTTCAAAGTTGCCTGTACATATGCTTAAGGCTAAAATTCCCAAACCCCTTACTTCAGAGTTGTCCTGTTGAAATCACTGTGGTCACTCTGAAGTAAATGATTTGAGGAGTATATCTGTAAGCGTACTGGGAGGGCCTGCACTGATGTTGGCTTTCTGGAAAACCTTTGCCACCTTTTCCCTAGTGGTCCTATCAAATATTGCTGTCCTTTTTGGTAGAGCTGTGATGTGTGTGAGCACAGGACGTGTTAACCCTGAAGGAGGCGGAAACTCTAACATTTCCATCTACACATTTCCAGAGTTCAAACAGTCGCCCAGTCAATTGGGTTTATGAACGTTAGAGCAAAATAATATTTGTAGTCAAATTTAACAGTCCAGCGGGCAATAAGGAAATATAGTACTGCTGTACATGCAGTGTGATGACTAAGTAGAATTTGGACAAATGCATTAAAAAACAGATGTTGTCATATACCTTGCAAGTATATGTCTCTGCCGGGGTCCCTGCCTTTTGAAGATAGGGCATCACCTACAATGGGCATCACCTACAATGTCCCCAGTTTTCTTCTCCTTGCTTCCAGGGTTCCATGTCATTTAATACATATGTTCTTGTTGAAGGGACTGATTTGGGTATCCTCTAGTTGTAAACAGAACAATTTCAAGAGGGGTTTCTTAAAAGGAATGTTTTTTCTTATCTTAATAGGCTGCTAGCTGCTTACTAAGGCCCTTTTTACATGGATGGGAGTGGGTGGGGGGATGGGTCTTTGGCTGAGGTGGGTGGAGATTGGTGTGCGATGGGTAGAGGTAGGTGTTGCGCAGGAGCACGCACACACGTACCCCCACCCATCCCGCTCAGTGTTCACACAAGTGAACACCGAGTGGACACCCATCCCCCCCATCACCAGCTGTATACACTGACGACCCCCCCCACCAGTCTGAACACCAAATTGGGGGGGGGGGGGGTCTGCATAAAAATGGCCTAAGTGCACACCTCAGAAATATTAGTAAAATTATTCTTACGCTACTCTGATCTGTTTCCCTTCATTTTATAAGAGAATCATAAATGACAGGAAGCCCACACCTCCCACAAGAGGAAAAAGTGGGATAGCTGGGCTGCCTTAGTCACTTTCCTTTGCCAGTACTGGCGTAGGACCCTACCAGTTCATCTTTCCTATTTTGGATAGTGCTGATGGTTTATACTCTGTCCTTCGTGCATGATGAGATGTTACAGTTGCACATAATACAATTTGATTTTATCTTTTTTCTCCTTAAAACAATACCAAAACCCTTGGTATTACATGCAAAAATCTAAGGTAAAAGAAAAACAAAAAGGTTATTGCTAGATTTACTGCTATCTGGTAAACTTTAATTTTCTCCTTTTGCACATATGCATTATGGCCTTTTTTACACGGATGCCACCGTGACACCGGTGGGTGGATATGGGGGGAGATGGGTGGGTGAGCACACCCACCACACACCCACTGGGGCCAAGCAGGGAGATGTGTACACAGACACTGCCGCAGGGGGTTGTGGGAAGGAAGGGGAGTGGCTGGCACACACCCATTGGCCAAACACCCACCCCAGGAAACACTGAGCAAAAACCCAAGATGTTTACATGGACCGCCAAGACACTGAATGGAAAGGCAAACATGCCCAGCACAATGAAGTGACAACATGGCTGAGGAAGGGCAAACGAAGCTGCGGCACAAGGCACCGCCCCCAAACTTCCAGACCCTGGAAGGATGGGGGAGGAGGGTGCTGGAATGACAAGAGACACAAAGTAACAGCCTTACACAGGTCATGGCACACAGACCAGACAGCTGGGCATCGCGGGCCCCAGGGAAAACAGCCACCCCCACCATGCACACAGGAACACTGGGAAACAGGATGTAAGGGGAGCAAGGGGACCACAGCTGGGGGGAGGGGGTCAGGGAACAAGCAAGATCACTGACAAGAACAGGCGGAACCTGAAACGGATGGGGCCCATACCTAGACACACACAAAGACCCCCAGCGTACGACCAGACATAGGAAACCCCAGGCAACATAACACTGAGCCAGGAACGAGACAGATGGAGAGACTGGGCCAGGCGCCAAAGGTCATGGAACAGACAGGAATCGAGGGCAGAGAGCCAAGATGTGGCCCCAAACACAAGGGAAGTGGCCACAAAGCACCGGCTGGCAACAAAGCACCAGCAAGGTGTGCAAGCGGCACAGGGGGAGACCAACAACACAACAGGGAAGGGAGGGGGGGCAGAACCAGTCAGGCCACAACCATGGAGGATAGGCAACCATCTCCCCATGGCCTGAGGGGGACAAGGGATGGGCAGGTGCAATGAACGGGATGGGGGCAGGGGGGGAGGGATCATTACAGCACCAACACAAGAGAGGAGGAAAAGCAAAAAAGACATGTAACAAGGTGCCGGACCATAGGGGATCCAGTGATCAGGAACAGACCCACACAACTCACTAACAGCAGCAACCCCAGACAGGCAACCACACCAGGGAAACCCAACAGGGCGCAGACAGAGGGACACACCCCAGGGAATGAGGACACAAACAAAAGAGGAACCAAAATAACAACCTTTATTATTAAAACGTAAAGCGCAACAAGTGCTGGTCGCTCAAATGGACAGGTATGGCAGGCAGGAGCTGCAGCCTTAGTAGGGTCAGCGACCCCACACCCTGTGCCACCGATCCGCCTGGTCATAGTCCAGTTGGTGCACCTACTGCAGCAAATGGAGCAGGAGCTGCACCACCTCTCCCTGGTCTGCTCATTAATTAGTGCCTGCACTACAGGAGAGAGGGAGAGGGAGGGCACCAGTATAGCAAATCACAGGCCTCTGCAACCACGGATCTGCACACCAAAGGGGGCGGGGGTCAACTGTTAATGGGGCAACTCACGTATCACCTGGTACACCCAGGCCCCTGCCCGGAGCTACGATGCCACCCTCTGGAGCTGTTCCACCATCTCCCCAAGGCGTAGGGCCATCAGGAAGACAATCACTGAGGCTAGAGGGAAGGAGGAAGCGAGAGATACACATGGGGAGCCAACAACCAAGGGGGGGGGGAAGCGGTGGCAGCTACAACACAGTCCAAGCACACTGGATCCCACCCCCAGGGCCACCCAGCCACCGCCCTACAGGGCGCTCCAGCAGGGTTGGCCGCACAGGTGGGAAGTGGCCTGGAAGCCGCCCAAAGCTACGGTCAGGAGCATGGCCTCCACGTCGCCCATCCATGGTTGCCAGGGTATGCTATGGGGAATTGATAGGGGGAGTCCGTGGCTACACATCCCAGGGGGCAGCACAGCATAGTTGATGGACCAATAGAAAGCAAGAGCTGCACACTGAATGACACAGTGGCAAAGCCCCTGGCAGCATGCACAGCCGTCCAAAGGGGTGGGGGTGACCAGAGGGTTCAAGAGTTAGAACGGGTAGCAGTAAAACAAGGGGGGTGCTACCAGCATGCAGCCAGAGCCCTGCATGATAGCAACTGTCCACAGGATACCCTAACCATGAAGGAGAATAAACAGCTATCCCCTGAGGCAACTGATCACACACAGTAGGGTGATGGAACACCAGAAGCACACACACCCTTATGTGACAGATGGGTCACGGTGGGAGCACCCCTCCCCCAACCTCCATACCGCCATGCTGTAAAGACAGGCTACGCACTCACCATACCACAAGCACTCAGAGCAACCGATGGGCTGGCTACACCATACAGAGGTCCCCTCAATCACATGTCTGGACGCCCATCGCCCACACATAGGTTGACAGCCACAGCCCTGGGAGGCGGTGGTGGAACGGTCCCACATGAAATGAGTTACAGAACACAGAGCCTAAACAGCAATGATTTGATTGCAAATGGAATAGATCTATTGTAGCGCAAGCAAAGGAAGTTACCCAACTGCACAGGTCCGTATATAGTGGGTTGAATGGCCAGGCCGGTAAGCCAAGCAATCGGGGGTCAAGTGATAACACAATACAGCATACAGGGATCCCAGACATGCTGTATAGGCTGACTGTCCCATGACAGGCAGGTGGATTCAAACAGAGGACAAACGCTGAACAACATCATCAAGCTGAAGATATGGTCATGGGCAAACAGAAGCTCCTGTCCATCACGGACATGGGGACAACGCAACGATTGGGGCTGTGGAGGATGTATCAGGGGGCAACTGCCGACGTCTCAGGGAACAATGGCCCCTGAACGAGGCCCTCCCAGGTGAAGAGGCCCCTACGGTAGCCACGCACATGCATATAGGTGTCCAGCAGGAAGCGGGGCAGAAGGGGATGACCCGTCGCTGCAGCAGCTCTGACATCAGTTCAGCTCATCACAGTTCTCAGGGCAGACATCTCTGGTGGGGTGGGTGTCCCGGTAAGGAGTGGCCCAGCTACATTGGGGGGCAGCAGGCCCAGTTCATCAAGGTAGGTGGGGCAATCAGAGTGAGGGCGCTCGAAGCCACGGGAATGCAGGAGGACACCGGCTGGTCATGACATGGGGACCATCAGCCTGAAGGGCCAAACTAAAGTCGTGATGACTTGCCACCTGTTGAGCAGCTGTGAGATCCCTTGCTTCCCAGGGCACTACAACGGCATTCAGGTGTGTCGGATGCAGTTGGCGGAGGGGCATGAATCAGAGTTCCCTTGCACGCTGCTGGCATTCTGTTCTGCCAAAGGGGTGGCCCAACAGCCACATGTAATGCGACAGGAGGTTGAAGTCATCACCAAGGGAAAGGGGGTCACTCACCAACATCTGTAAATCGCTGTAGGGATGGGTGAACGCGGTTCGGAAGTTTGAAGTTCGGACCGAACTTGACCAGTTTGGTCAACTGAACCGAACTTCCGAACCGAACTCGATTTTTGAACCGATCCAAATTTCCAAGTTCGGCTCTGTTCGCCCATCCCTAAAAGATAATATTCCAAATTCAAATTCCAAATTCAAATTTTATTGTTGTAATGGCGTAACATGAAGTTTTTGCCAGGGTCAAAGCAATACAATAAAACATACATCTATCACAACATACCCATTTGTATAACATTCTTATTTCATAGCAAATTATCCCGCACAGCTTCCACATAAATAAAATTATATAATCCATTTTATTTCCCCGATAAACACCCCTCATCATCCACAGAATCATTGTTATTTTTTAATCGATTTGCTAATTTCTGACCCCCCACCTCACCCACAGACTTGAATTGGCCAGTCCTTTCCCTAGCTTCAACCATTTGGGATAACATGCACCCTACTTCTCTCACTTTTTCCTCTCCCCTAGTATACAAAAGGAACTGGAATCGGAATTTACTCGGCCAAAACCTTTTCTCTCCCAAGATTTTATTCATCCATTCAGCCCTCACCATATCCGTGTACTGGCACTCCAGTATTATATGATACATATCATCAATTTGCTCCAGCCCACACGGGCACTTGTGCTCTTCCCAGGGGGTCTGACTATATCGACCTTCAAGAACCTTGGAAGGTATTAACTGAAACCGACAGAGCATGTATATTCTTCGGGTTTTAAAGTTTTGGAGTGCAGTTAAATATTTTTCTCTTCCCCAAAACTCCTTCAACTGTACATAGAGGGGGGCCACTCTACTGGAGGTAGCTTGCGCAAGCTGTTCCTGTGCAGCTATGTCCTCCAGCCATTGTAAGATCTCCGTTCTGAGGTGAGTGGGTATCCGTTGGGTCAGCAACAGGTACCCATATCCTAAATTATTTAGCAATACCCCCAGATCCTCTCTCCAGGAGGATCACCTTAGAAGCCTCCATTGTTTCCATCCAACAGATCTTAGGTAATGCGTCCTCCTCCATTTCCAACATCCTAAACCAGTATCTAAGTAGACAGCCTTGCGCTCTAACCTGGACAGGGAGTATTTCCATCTCTGTTCTCATTAGTGAGATTGTCGTGGCCTTTGGGGACCGCAGGACCTTCCTCATATATAAATTCTGGAAGCCCTCCAATTGTAAACCTACCTGTCCTCCCCAAACCTCCGTCCCATATACAGCCTTGGGTATTAGCTTTTCATCTAGCAGCTTTACGGCTGGGGCCACCTGCCTACCCCCATATTTATTCCAAAATTTAATCACCCCATTTGCTGCTTGTTGCATCTTCAATCTTATTACATCCCACTGTTTGTTCTACCTGCCTGTCGCGGAAAACACTAATCCCAAGTATTTGTATCGGTCGACCTGCTCCAGCCTCCCCACACCCAGTCTCCACACATGTTGCACTTGTCGCTTTGAGAAGACAACCACCTTGGTCTTTTCATTATTTATGGCTAATTAATTAACCCTGCAATACTCCTCCAATTGCTGCAGTAGCCGTCTCAGTCCCACTTATGAAGTGGCCATGAGTGCCATGTCATCCGCATACAGCAGTGTGTTTATACTCCTACCTGCCACAAAGGCTGGATGCAAGTCATCTCCCTTCAGATGGTCTACAATGTCATTTATATATACATTGAAAAGCATGAGTGCCAACACGCACCCCTGCTTTACCCCCTTTATTGTACTTATAGGGGTCGTCAAATCCACACCGTCAGAGATGCGAACTCTGATTTCAGTATTCTGGTAGAGTCGTTGGATCAGAGTCAGCAGCCTTAATTCTATACCCATCCGTTTTAACTTCTCCCAGAGCAACCGCCTGTTTACTGAATCGAAAGCTTGCCATAGGTCGACGAAGGCCACATATAATTTAGAGCTCCTAAACCAGACATATTTACTGATTAAATGAGCCAAAACAAAACAGTGATTCACTGTCGATCGCCCTTTTCTAAATCCCTCTTGCTCAGTCCTAATGACCTTATTTTCCTCCAACCACTCCCCTAGACAAACTTGCAGGGTCTTGAATAATATTCCATTTAGTTCAATGGGGTTTGAATTTCTGAACTTTGTTCGGAAGTTCAGAGTTCGGACCGAACTCGAATAGTTCGGTCAACTGGACCGAACTNAATATTCCATTTAGTTCAATGGGGTTTGAATTTCTGAACTTTGTTCGGAAGTTCAGAGTTCGGACCGAACTCGAATAGTTCGGTCAACTGGACCGAACTTCCAAACCGAATTTCTGAACCGGACCAAATTTCCGAACTCAGTTCTGTTCGCCCATCCCTACATTGCTGCTTTGCCACAGGGTTCCTAGGAGCATGGTGGCACACACCAGCCACTCATCCCCAACCCGGCCATCAGCTACATGGTCGGTTACACGGCCCGACATGTTCCGATGAAAAGCAGGGAGATCAGGAGCAACCGATGTAGACAGTGCATGGAAGGGAATGTGCCAGGATGGAGGTGAGGCTGACAGCTAACTGCAGCGTGGCCTTGCAGAGCTGCTAGCAGTCCTGCTCCTCAGCCCTGGGAAACCGCAACTCACACACAGGGTGGACACATTCCAGCCCGATTGGAGGCAGGAAGATGAGACATTGGCTGGGGGCTGCGGCCTGAGATGATGTGGTAGCACCGTCCTGACAGCACAGGATGCAGCTGTCCAGAGGCCCACTAGTCAATTACATATACAGCATTAGGAGGGCCACTGGGGATCCACACGCCCCCTCTCTGTGGTGGTGCACAAAGGGCCCCCAAGGTATTGTGCTGCTGGCAGCGCTCAAGGGGCCTTACCAATGGTACATAACAACCACCTAACCAAGGTTGCGGAACTAGAATGACAAACTGGCATGGCCCTGTACACATGCAATCGATCAGGGAGAACCAGTCGAGGTGGGTGAGCCGTGCCCATCTTTCTGAACCACACGCATAGGCACAGCGCCTGACCAGGTGGCTATAAGTAGGGGGTGGCACCGTTACAGTGGTGTGGTGTTGTGTGAAGTGGAGTGGGGCGGAGTGGAGTGGAGTAGAGCTGAGTGGAGTGGAGTGGAGTGCGGACCATGAGTGAGAGTGTGAGTAGAGGGAGGGTGTGTGAGGTGAGCTTGAGGGTGTGACAGTAGGGATGTGTGTGAATGGGTAATGGCGTGCGTGGGATGTTGGTGGAGGGGTTTGGGAGTGCAGGTGCAGCACAGGGTGACCAGCAGTGACAGGGTATCAGTGCACAGGGAGAATTGGTGGAGTGAGGGCCGGGGCAGGGGCACTTGTTGGGTTAAGTGGTGCACGGTGATCCGACGCGGTGATGGGATTGCTATGCCAGATGCTGATATTCTGAGTGGGTGTGCTGCCCTACTACAAGTTCTGGCCACCTGCTTCTGGGTCCTGGACCAGGTGTTCGAGCAGATGGCCAAACTCCTCTGCCCATTCACCCACGTGGTTCACACGTGTTGCACGGCGCAAGAGGTTAGTCAACCGGAGACATATGGCGAGCTTGCGCTGTGTGCACAGGGTGCAGGCCAGGCGCGAATTGGTGGTGGGAGCATCATCAGCTCAGCACGTCAGCCTCATCCTCGCCAGGTGGACGGTCAAGTTCTATGACCTCTGTGTGACCCTACCAATGCACCGGATGAACTGGACATGATCGAGGACCAACAAATAGTGGGAGAACATGCTGGCGACCTGGACGGACGATGAGTGGACCGATCACTCCACGATGAACCGGTCCCCACTGACTCACCTATGTGAGATCATAGGCCTCCCACCTTCATCTCAACGTGACCAACATGTGCTTCCCATTGCCTCCAGGGATTGTGGGTGGTGATGGCTGTGTGTTGGCTAGCCACACCCAATTCATGTAGGACAGTGGGAGAGCAGTTCGGTGTGGTGGAGCCACGATGCCCGGATCCTGTGCTCATCCCCCTCCTGTGCCCCTGTACCAGCATGTTCGGAGTGGGGTGGGGGCTTCAGGAGGATATTGGAGGAGAACAGACAGGCCCTTACCAGATGCATAGCTGCCATGCAGGCAGTAAACTGACCCTAGGGTATGGGAACCCCCCACCTTGCCTCCACGGTGCCCTTGCTTGTTTGACCTGTGCACAATAAAACTATTGCACCACCCTTGCAACTGACCTTTCCCTCATCACTCTATACCACTTGTCACACAGTGTGGGGACTAACAATGGCAGGGTGTCGTGGTCACACATTACCCACCGCCATGGTCTCTGGGACCATTGCAGATCCTAGAGTGCATTGCCCCAAGGGCTCCCTTTGTAATATAGCAGCTCTTTTCCAGGCATGCAGCATTTGGGTGCAGCACCAGGAAGGCCTAAAACCACAACATGTGTATGTCTCTTCCCCCTGCTTTCCCTCGGTTGCCCCCCCTGTAATGAAAAAGTGGCCACAAGGTATGTGTGCTCAGAAAGGTTTATTGGGGGATATTTACAGGGATTGGGGTTATTTCTTCCAGTTATTTCTCCTGTGTCCCCTTCTCGCTACACTTCTGGTCTCCGTGACCTGTCTCAGCCACAGCCCTCCTTGGACACTGGCTGGCAGGCCCTGGGTCTTTAGCCTCCACCGGTCACTCCATGGACAGTAGGGCTTCTGCTACCTGTGAGAGGGTTACATAGCAGGGTAGTTAGCTGTCCCCCCCTTCCTTGTGTGCGCTCAATGGTGGCCCAGGGCATGGTCGACCCATGTTCCTCACAACATGCAGTGCTCCCTTGCATACCCTCCCTTTGGCCCATGGCCTCGGGGTCATGATCAGTCCCCCCTACCCTGTTAATTATAGCTTACCGCACGGGCTCTTACCTGCTCCTGTGGGGGCAGCCAGGCCTGGCAGTGGGACTGCTAGGGGTGCAGGGTTGTTGTCCGTGGAATCACGGCCCGGGGGTGGTGGTGTTGAGGGCTGCTCGAGAGGAACTGGGAGGGACAGGACCCATTCGGGGGGGAGGGGCTTGGTGTTGTATAGGGTCCATGGAGAGGAGGGCTCCCCTGTGTGCAAGGCCAGGGTAGGGCACCTGCTGGGGAAACCAGGGTTGGCAGAAGACCTGGGGAGGGGGCACCTGCACCTGTTGAAGGGCACTAGGTTTGCTGGCCCACCTACCATGGCTTGGGGGCCCATATCATGCTGGGGTTGCTGCCTCAGGGCCTCCAGTGTGTCATCTATGTGCCTGAAGGCCCTTTTGGCAGTTTGTTCCAACGTGACACAGACCCTCTCCCTCTCCAGCCTGTCCAGGCGCTGCTCGCAGAGGAGGTCAGAAGCCTGGTACCTGTCCCACAGGTGCTCGGTGTGGGACCGGGTGAGGATGGCAGTAATTAGGGATGTGCGAACGCAGTTCAGAAGTTCAGAGTTTGGACTGAACTTGAATAGTTCGGTGACCGAACCGAACTTTCAAACAGAGCTTGAATTCGACCGAACTGTTAGGTCAAATTCAAACCAGTTCAGAAGGCAAAAAACCCCCCGTTTTGAATGTATGAACTTGGTTCAGAAGTTCAGAATTCAACTGAATTCGAATAGTTTGGTCGACCGAACTGAACTTTTGAACCGAACTCGATTTTTGAACCGAACTGAACTGAATTTCCGAACTTGGTTCTGTTCGCACATCCCTAGCAGTAATTATTGCCTGGTCCTTTCCCCCCTCCCACTGCAGTACCTCCCTGGTTCTGGCTTGTTCTGCGAGCTGGGCTTCTGCTAACCTGGTTTCCACCAGCACTTCCCTCCCTAGATCCTCCCTCCTCTGCCAGTTGTGAGCCCGCATCTCCTGATTTCTCTCGGCACTGCCAGCAACGGCAGCCCGTGCTGGAACGGGAGGTTCGTCTGTGTACAGAAGGGATGGTATCAATTAGTAGGGCTACCCCTTCCTTCCCCTGTGAACCGTTCCTGGCCCATGCCTGTGTGCATGACCCCCCCTCCCTTCCTTGCTGGCCCATCGGCCATCCCATGCATGTCCTTGTCTTGTTCAGGGTCTGGGGGGCATGGATGTACCCCCTGTCCCCCTGACCCTGGCACCTCCCTCCACTGTTGCCTTGTCAGATTTGACCTACCATCGGTCTCCCTGTCACAGGGCTGTGGGATGACCTCCGGCTCCTCCACTTCCTCCTCCAGGGTCACTACCTCCTCCTCCCACACCTCCATGTCCCCTTGGACTGTTTGGGGGAGCAATATTTGGTCAGTTTTGCATTTCGTCTCTGTTGGGGCCCTGGCTGCCATGGGCCAGCCCCTTCCCTTCCCTTCAGTGTGTCTAGTACCTGGATCATATTCCTCCACCTCCTAGGGGGCATTCCTGGGCTGGGGCCTCTCCACGAGCACCCCCTGTCCCTGTGGGGTCTGCCCGTGTGGGTTCCAGGGGTGCAAGCAGAGGGTGATGTTCCTGCTCTCCACCTCCAGGGATGCCTTCTCCACCTCTAGAATGGGGTTACAGTCCGCATCCTGGCTGGCCACACTAGGGGCTGAGGGCTCACCCTGCACTGTGGGATTGGGCCGGGGGGGTTGTCCTTGCCTTCTTTCTGCCCCTGGCAAAAGCGGTGCCATGGATACGGGAGGCCACTATGTCCCCGTCCATGCAGAGGAACCAATCCAGCTCCTCCTAGTACTCCTGTGTGCGCATTGCACAGCCGGACCTGAGATTGTTGTCCTTGATATGTTTATATCCAGACCTCAAATTCTTTGCCAGCTGCATGCACTGGATTACATTCCTGTTGTACCCCAACTGTTGCATCTCCTGGGAAATGCTTTCATAGACTGTTTTGGACTTATAATTCTGCACCAGGTCGTGCTGGACCTTCTCGACCCCCCACATGTGAATGAATGCCCGGGTCTCCATGCTGGACCAGGGCTCCCCTTTTAGGGCTCCACATGTGGGGGGCCAAGTCTCACCAGCCATACGGCATGGGGTCCTCCTGGTGGCTATTGTGGCAGTGCATGTGGTGTCCTGTGAGGTGGGGTATGCATTTGGGTGAACTGTTGTGCTGCTGCTCCCCAGTGTCTTTTTGGGGTGTTGGCTGGCTCCCCCCCTCCCCCCCCGGGTGTTCCCCCTGCCTTACCTGACTACCACGGAGACCCTCCTCGACTGTCTCCCTAATGGTGCTTTGCTCCTGGGTGTGGTCACTGTCCTGTGGGGATTGGGGTACTGTTAGCTGTATGACCGGGTTTTCCCCATCGTTTCCACTGCCCTTGTTGGCACCCTCCCCTCCCCCCTGTCCGGGTGGGTTCCCCTCTCATCTACCTCGATCTCGGAGGTGCTTTCCTCCCTGGGCTGCGTGGTAGTGACTTGGGGTAGGGATGCGGGTGGAGCCGTAGCTGCATTGCGCCCTGTGCCATGTGTGGGGAGGGGTGGATGGTCAGATGCTTTCCTTTCTCCTCCCCCCCCCCCCAGCCCAGGGTCCCTCAGCTTTCCCTGCCCCCATCCCACATGTGTCATGGTCCTCCCTGGGCCGCGTGGTAGTGGCTCGGGTTGGGGTTGCGGGTGGAGCCGGAGCTGTGTTGCAACCTCTGCCCTGTGTGGGGAGGGGGTGGACANTCCCGTGCGTGTTATAGCACAGGCTCCCTTGATTTTGTCCTGGGCTTTTCTGCCTGACATTCTGGGAGCCAGCACACCCATATCCTGTTCTGTTTCTCCTTTAAGGACTCCAGACCGGGCGTGGGGCATCTCTCCCAGTGGGTGTGTCTGCTTCCGGGCTCCTGCGGGGCCTCTCTAGTCGTGTCTCTGTGGTTTCAGCAGACCCTTCCCGTGGGTGTTTTTGTTTTGTCGTTTACACAGACGTTTGGGTGTTGGACACCCATTTAGGAGACTTAACCCCATGTCCTTCGGATAACAAACACCCATTTAGTGCACAGGATGGAAACACAAGGGAGTAAAATTAAGGTTGCCCAGCCATTAGTAAAATCTAACATTACCTAACCTTCAAATGCTTAACTGTGCAAGCAAGTGGGTGTTTTTTTTGTATGTAATATATTAAGAACTGCGAATTCATCTCTTTTTCTTCCCATAAGAAAATTGAATTGTGTATTGTTCTTTTTAATCTGCACATTTTCTGAAACCCTACATACATGCCCTAAACATTTTTTCAGTTACTCATACATAGCATTTTAAAAAATGTAAATAATTAAATAAGGTTTGGTTTGAAACTGCAATCCCAGCTGGCAGACTTCCCCAGAGAAGGTCTCCTTTTGAAGAAGTACTTATGATGATTAAATGTGACAATATGATCTCTGCTGCAGCACTGTAGAAAATAAAAGATTTGTGCAGTATGCATTTTTCATGTCTAGTGTGCTTTGTACATTCAGAGCTAGTCTCTCATTATGCAGTTGAGTAGCCTTTTCATTTGTATGTGAATTGAGTCTTGAATATTATTTGTTAGAGCTTAACTATTCCTTTTAATTGCTGGGAAACCCCTTTCGGGCGGTTCCAAACAGATAACTGGAGCATTGATGTAAGTGATATTTAAAACACAAATTATTTATAAGACAAATTTTCCCTCATAGGGTTTGTGTGTGTGAAAGGAGCCTATAAGTTGTACATCTGTTTGAATTCAGGGTTGTCCAGATGTTCAAAAATTATGGGTCCAGATCCTGAATTATGAAATTGTCTTAAAAATCATGGTTTAATAAATAAATAAATAAATAAATAAATGTGGGTTTCTTTTTATTTGTTATTAATATTATTTATAAATTTATTGTCCGCGATGTGCCTGGTGCTAAGCTGTTGAGATTGAGGCAAGTCCCTGCCCTGAGAAGCTTACAATCTTGGATGGACATGATAGGAAAAACACAGAGACAGGGAGACATTCATGAAGTTGAGAAGTTGCAGGTACATGTTCTTAACTTAGCTAAAAGGGAAGAAAGGGGATCATGAAGATTAAGACAGGATAAGGAGAAGCATTAGTAAACAATCTATAAGTGTGATTGAGGGAAAGTTTTATGGAAGAAATAGGACTTTAGGAGGGATCTGAATTCATGGAGGGAGGAAGTGGAGCACAGGCCTGGCTTTTCTACTGGGCAGAGGTAGGTGGCAGCTTAGGGTGGTGAATTTAAGGGGGCTTCACTTCTTGAGTGCAGAGGATTCTCTCCCAGCCCACAGTACAAGTCCTGAGATGGCTGCTTTGTAGGGCTGAAATTGAATATTCTTAATGAATATCATATCTGATTGTATTGCCCAATTTGGACCATATCCACTGAAATAGATAACCACTACTCAATCCATCTTTGTCAGATATCCATTTTTATTTTTGTGGTTAGTGTTTCAGTTAGGCCCTTTTCACACAGACACTCTAACATCAATAAAATGGGTTCTACATTTTATTATACATGTTACAGGGCACCCACAAGGCAACATGGCAGCTCTGCAACATGGGCCCTTTTCCCACGAGATGCCTCCACCCAGTTTTGCTGGGTGTAGATGTGTAGAGGCGTCTGTGTGAACACCGTGGGTGGAGGTGCATGCATGCGTGCTCCCGCACAACATTCAGCTCCACCCACCACCCACCTATGGAGTAACTGGCATTGGCACTCTAACACTCTATCGGTGTTAGAATGTCTGTGTGAAAAGGGCCTTATTTGGATATTCAGTTATTTGAATACTTCATTGTGACTATTTGTACATGCACAGTATCTGAAATAAAGTAGCTGAACAACTGAAAATCCAAATATCCAGATAACTGAATATTTGAATATCTGGATAACCGAGTAACTGAGCAGTTGAAAAATGAAAAGGGGGAAAAAAATAAAGAAGAAACCTCCCCCACAGATATGCAAATATCTGGTCTGCTTGCAGATATTGTTTAGATATCCATATGGATATCCAAAAATGCAAATAATATCCATGATTGCAAAATCCACTGTTCTCTTCAGTACCACCTTGTGCTGTGGATTAGGAGGGGGGCACTGCTGTTTTCTGGCACTGAATCACTGAGGCTTAGTGCAATTGACCAGGAGGAAGGGAGCCAATTTCACTAAACCTCGGTTCAGTTCAGGCTAAGCTCCCTGCCTGATGGGTGACAAGAGGAGAAAAGGGAAATGCATCAGCAGAGGATAGGGAATCTAGTGGATAGGGACAAGCAGTTGGAAAATTGACACAGGTAAAGGTAGACTGCCTACCTTCACCACGCCTCATGTTTTGGGCTAAGCATGCTCTCTCCACCTGTCAGCTGACAGAAAATCCCCTGTATGGGACTCTCTGCTCCCCACTGACCAGCTGTCAGGAAAGGAGAGGGAACCAAGCCTTACTGAACAGAGGCTTGACGAAATCAACTAGGCTCCCTTTCAGTGTGGGGGCAGGGATGGCCAGCTGCATGTTCCCCATTCTACTTGTCCCCAGACTATGCGGCTGTCAGCCTGGTTGGGTGCATGTTTGCTTTGCACCATGTCTGCCTGGGATGTCAGTTCCGGGTCAGCCTGGGATGTGGCAGCCCAACATCACTTCTGTTTTTACCCTATGGGTGCATCCTCTGGCTCATGTACACCGCCCTAACTGTCAATGGAGATAGAGAGTGAAGAGGGAGAGGATGGTTTGAGGGGAAGATGAAATTTCGGTCTTGGATTTATTTATTTCGATACTTAATAACACCCACCCACCCCATCCTGCCCACAGCAGCTCAGAGCGGCTTACAGAATTAAAAGATAAAAACACAAAAAACAACAATAAAAATTCAACATCAGAGTTAAAATACACCACAGTCTCAAGGGTAAAATCCCCCCTCCCCCCCAAGCCCAACCCACCCCTCACCCATCTCCCTCACCAAACATCTGTCAAAACAGCCAGGTCTTTCATTTTCTTTGAAAGGAGGGGAGATCCAGGGACAAGCGTAACTCTGCCAGGAGAGAGTTCCACAGCCTCGGGGTGGCCACCGAGAATGCCTTCCCCATCATCTCCACTGAAGAGAACAGTGGGAAGTACTTCAGTAGTGGAAGAGATTACAGTGGGACAGTATAGGGGACTTTGAGGAGAGCACTCCCAGTCTACTTCAGGGGCTGATCCAGAACCCAGGGGGTGAGGTGGTCCCCTGGGACCCAGACTTGTATAGGTGAGACATCAAAGCGGAGTTGCACCTAGGGTAGCACCTAGGGACTAGTGCGCTTGGCTGTGGGTCCTGCTTAGGGCTGAATAAAGAATGGTTTTGATTAAGCTTGAGATGATGGTGAGACATCCAAGTGGAGTTGTCAGAGATGTTGGTGATGTGAGATTGGATGGAGGGGGAGAGGTAGGGAATAGAGAGCTAGAATTGCATATCTTTAGCATACAAGTGATACTGGAAGCATACAAGTGATACTAACATACAAGTGAGACTCCATGAGTTTGCCCAGAGAGAGTGTAAAGCAAGAAGAGAAGAGGGCCCAGGAGGACAATGCTCTGTGGAATTCCAACTGAGAGGGGATTGGAAACAGAGAAGGTATTATTATTATTATTATTATTATTATTATAAACATTTGTATAGCGCCAGCTGTGTACCAGGCACTTTACAGAACATAGAAATAGACGAGGTCCCTGCCTATGGCTTACAATCTAAAAGACAAGGAGGGGGAGACAGGGAGAGGGGACAGTGGGAGAGACAAGGGAGAAAACAAACAAACATTCAGGCGACTGCGGAAGTCTCAGATGCACGTGCTTGGCTTGGTTACAATCAGGTTAGTTGCAACAGTATGCAGAGGAGGGCAGACAGAAGTATTTGGGGAACGACTAGCAGGCATTGGGAAAGGCGGCGAGGAAGAAGCGGGTCGGGGGATGCGGAGTGGCTGGGTTTGCAGGGCTTGGATAGGGGGAGGGAGAGGGGAGGAGGGGCATGCAGGGAATGGGTCTTGCACCGGCCTCACACCGGCCACAATGGGATGTGGAGTGTCTGGGTGTGCAGGGATTGGATGAGGGGCAGTGGAGGGGATGGGGGGGCTAGCAAGATCTCTGAGCATTTAGGTTGATTTCTAAACCTTTAGGTTTTCAAACCTTTCTTAGAAGCCATGAGGACTAGAAATTATTTTAAGAGAGTCTCCTAATTGTAACAGAAGTCTTCCTTAGGGGTGAAATGAGATTTCAACTCCTGAGAAAATCTTGCCAAGGATGGGGTTCTCTGTGAGATTCTCCAGCTCTAGAATCTCACAAAAATTGGTGTTCTCACCACCATTCTCAGAGACATGCTAAAGCACCTCAAAAACATCCCCCAAGATATTCTATGCATGTAAAAAATGGCCACTGGGGGCCACTCATGCACAGAATGTCTGCAGAGGCAATTTAACACAGGGCATTTGTCGACGCACCCTCCACAATCAGACACGGAGACTTAGTTCTGGTTTAAACAGGCCGCACTCTTTATTCAATCATAATTTGAGGCCGGTGGGTAATTGCCAGAGCAATCTGGGTCCAGTATGCTAGCTAATTCAACTTTTATTAACTTGTGCTGACCTGGATGTGCCTTCCAGTGTCAGCTGCCATTTAACATGAATTGAACAACCCCCTCGACCGATCCTAGTCGTGGCCGAACGGGGGCGGGTGAAGTGAGTCACCCCACCCTATGGCAAGTAAGGAGTTAACGCGGTAGCGAGGTCGAGGACTGTGCCCATCCTTGCTCCCTCAGCCACCGCAAACTCCCCGGTACGTGATCCCAGGCATGCTGCGCCCAACATTACCTGGGATTCACGCCCCCATCTCTTAAGGAGATGACTTCAACTTACCTATCCTAACATATTTATCTACTTTCACATACTGGACCCCTGCTGAGTGCGACAAATTTTTATTTTATTACCCATGCTCATAAGTTGGTATAAGATCAAATTCAACCAATTACTCCCTTTACTCATCTTACCTTATTAATAATCAAATAGTATTATTCCAAACATAAATTGTCCTAACCGAATTAATTAATTAACCTATTTAACCTATTCTCCACTGTAAAGGAGGCAAAAATATGGCCCATTCATCGATGGGATACGCATTCAAAATTCCTCCTTGGCTCCTTAATGGCAACCGGAATAACCTGCAGTGGAAGAGGGGAGGTGGGTGGGACTGACTCCTCTAGTCAATTTCCCCAACTGACAAACCGCTCCTTCGGTGGCAACAGGAAGCCCCGCCCCTTCTAACAAGGGCAGGCTTCCCAGCCCCATGTGACTTCTCGCGCCACTGGGGAGGGTTGCCTAGCAACCCTAACACAACGTAGAGGAAGCCTTCTAACAGGCTCCCCCTACGGCGGCGCCATCTTCTCCTCCTGCCGGGAGGAGCGCACCAAATCCCCATCGCAGTCATTTCGGCGGCGAAGGGACTAGGGAGATTTTCAAGAATCTCATGAGATTCTCAAAAATCATAGCGAGATCTTGCAAGATCTCACTGAAGGTTGCAAGCATCTCGCGCGTTCTTTGCATATAGGGCTGTACATCAGAGACTCATGTCATTTTTTGTTTTTTGTTATTAAAAACTGTTATTTTTGTTATCGTTAATAATGAAATTTCATTATTTGTTATCAATGTCGGTTTTGGTATTGGTATTGATTTGAATGAAAACGAAGGTTTTGTTTTCAGTATCATTTCTGTTGTGGGCTGCCACCAGTGTCAGAAGTGCCAGCAGACACCTGCCCCAGACTTCTCAGAAGTTGAACTCCTTCCTCCCTTTCTCATTATAATGCAGTAGTAATAAGTGCACAATGACAATATGAAAAATTACTAATATGTATGTCTAACCTAAATGTACACCTAATAACCTATACTATATTCAATATATTCCTAAGTATCTATATCAATAAACTTCTATCTGCTATGTGATCTATCTATCTATCTATCTATCTATCTATCTAATCTATATACCCAAACCTATATCTATCTATGTATATGTACAGGTGGAGACAGACAGGGGAAGGGAAAAGTAAAAATAAAGGGTATAAGGAAAGTTAAGGTATAACACTGAGGCCTGGGGAAGATTTTAATGTAAGGACTACAGTTCTGTAAATGCAACCTGACACAGCAAGAGATAACACAGAACAAGAATCAAAGACACTGTCAAAGACAAATGGCACTGCAACATAAAGGGTTGCAGTGCCATTCCTAGAGCCCCCATGATTGGTTCTGGGATGTAGGAGGCACTGAGCAATCGCAGGGTGCCATTCAACTGTCTGGGACCTGCTTGTGCTGCTCATTGGCCAGCAATTACATCCATCAGGTCCTTCCCCTCTCATCACAGGCCCAGTTCAAGAGTTCAGCACTGTTTATGGCCCCGGATGTCTACTCCCTCCTCCCCTCTCCACATTTCCCTCCAAAAAAGACCTGCCAGGCAATAAAAGAAATCAACAGTGACAATAGTTATCATTATTGATTTTGTTATTATTTATCTTCGTTATCGTTATTGCAATAACAAAAATGAGAATGTCATTATTGTTATCAATATAACAAAAATTAAGTGCACAACCCTATTTTCAATAAAATTATGACAGTTGGCAACTCAGGAAATTTTGCGTACCATGGTTGTGGCTGGCTCGATAATTACTTTCCACAGTCCTATGGTTCAGATGAGTTTACTTTGGTAGATGAGCTCAGGGTTGATTTATTTTTTAAAATTTTATTTATTGCAAGATTTTCTAGGTATTACAGTGTATTACTATCACAAAGTATAGTTATTTTTTCCTTTAAACAGTCTTTCACATTTTCCCACCTTAAACCCATGATAGCTCTTTATTTTATTTTCCCAGATGAACTTCTGGGTGTAACTCTCCCGGTTTCAAACCTAGCCGGGGATCAATCATAACTTGTGGTCAACTCTATCTTGAGGGGGGATAATCCCCCAATCCTGCAGTCATTTACTAAACCTTTCCTAGATATAAAAGTCAAACAGGTAGTCTCTTTCATTAGGGGACAATGGTTTGTCCTGTATGACCTGGAGGCATGGACTCCAACGAATCTGTAGCTTCTCCATTTGGCCTAGCCATTTCATTATCAGTCTTTCCATTGAGAAAACAAACCATATCCGGTTTAGCCATTCTCCTTCACTCAGTGGACTCTCTGACTTCCAGTTCCTTGCAATTACGTTAATTGCTGTCAAACAAAGTACAGAGCATTGTTCCTTAACTTTCTTCATCATGGCCTGGTCCGGATAATGTCCTAGTAAGGCCAATTCTGGGCGGAAGGGTATCTGAAATCCCACCATTTCTTCCATGTATTTCCAGACCACCCTCCAAAGACTCTGAACTTTATGGCATTCCCACCAACAGTGAAGGAGCGTTCCCTCCTCTCCACACCCTCTCCAGCACCTCCCTGATCCTGTTCTGTCTATATGCTTAAATTATATTGGCGTCAAATAGTATCTTAACGTGAGCTTCACTTGTGTATCTCTAGCTTCCAAAGATGATGCACAGTGATTGTAGTGGACTATGATCCCTTCCACTTGTGTTTCTGAAAACTTCAATCCTAAATCCTTTTCCCATGACCTGATAAATCCTAGATCTTTCTTATACCATGTCAACTTCATATCCCTGTAAATCCTACCTAGTCTACCCCTGTTACTTGCTGTTTCGAATAGGGTTTTTTCTATCCTATGCGGTTCCCTACTGTATCCTTTGACAACCCCTGCTTGAGTAAAGGCACTTTTAAGCTGAAGAAACTGGAAGGGGTCTACCCTGGTGTGCAGATTAACCTCTAATGCCTCTTGTGTGGAAAAGACCCCTTCTACAAATAACTGTTCTGCGTTGTATATTTTTTTCTGATGTAGTTTGCCCCGCAGCTCTGTTGCCGTGTATTATTATTATTATTATTATTATTATAATCATTTATGTAGCGCCAGTCGTGTGACCTGGTGCTGTACAGAACATATAAATAGATGTGGTCCCTGCCTGTGGCTTACAATCTAAAAGACAAGGAGGGGGAGACAGGGAGAGGGGACAGTGGGAGAGACAGGGGAGAAGACAGACAAACATTCAAGCAGGTGCGAAGACTCAGGTGCATGTGCTTGGCTTGGTTACAGTCAGGTTGCAGCA
>QEPC01005120.1:1588240-1612056 GCA_003113815.1 Sphenodon punctatus
GATCCGAGCAATGTTATGGAGGGCGAATCGGCAGGATTTGGCAACAGAGTCAATGTAAGGTTTAAAAGAGAGGTGCGTGTCAAAGATGAAGCCCAAGCTATGGGCTTGGAGAACAGGATGGATGGTGACTCCCTCAATGCAGATGGGCAGGTTAGAGGGAGAGGAAGAGGAGGGAGGAAAAATGAGAAGATCGATCTTGGCCATGTTGAGCTTGAGCTGATGTAGGGACATCCAGGTGGAGATATCAGAGAGGCAGTCGACGAGGCATGAATGGACAGAAGAGGAGAGAGAGGGGGTAGAAAGATAGAGTTGGGTGTCATCAGCGTAGAGATGATATTGGAATCCATGGGAAGCAATAATTTTGCCAAGGGGCAGGGTGTAAATAGAGAAGAGGAGAGGGCCAAGGACAGAGCCTTGGGGGACCCCCAACTGAAAGGGGGAGGGAGGAGGAGGTCAACCCAGGGAGCGAGACTGTAAAGGAGCAGTCAGAGAGGTAGGAGGAAAACCAGTCAAGGACAGAGCTGTGGAAGCCCAAAGAGTAAAGCGAGTCCAATAGGAGCGGGTGGTCGACAGTGTCAAAGGCAGCAGAGAGATCAAGGAGGACAAGAATGGAGTAGTGGCGCTTATATTTAGTGACAGGTAGATCATTGGTGATCTATTAATACTTTTAGATTAATTGGGGAGTACGGCGAGGCCCCCAATGTGTTTTTAATTTTTGTAAGCGTCCCTTTCCAGGCTTTCCATACCTCCCACATGAATGGGTGGTCATTCCAACTTTTGCTCTTAATCTGGCCCACATCTGTTATATCATTTTTGAAGTCTACTACTCCTACGTTGTGTGCCTCCACCTGGACCCATATCTGGTGCATTGGATTATGGTACCAAGCCTTAAGTGCACTAAGAACTGCTGCTTTGTGGTAGAGTCTAAAATCTGGCAGGTTTAGCCCTCCCCCCTCCTTAGGTCTCATAGTGATGCTCTCCGTATTCTAGGCTTCTTATGAGACCATACTACTTCGGACATTAACTTGTCGATTTGGATAAAAAAAGATTCAGGTAAGTACACCAGTAGGGCCATCATTTGGTACAGGAGCTTTGGCAAAACTATCATTTTAAATAAATTGACCTTTCCCAGCCAGCTACGCGCTAATTCTTTCCAGGATCTAGCTTCCTCTGCTATCCTCTGCAGTAACTCTGGGAAGTTGTATTTGTATAGATTTTTCAGGTTTTTTGTTAGATTCACTCCTAGGTATTTTATTTTCTCTTCTTGCTCAGTAAATTGTATCTTGTCCCTTATTGCTTGTCTCTGCTCCTGGTCCTCTCCATATATTAACGCGTGTGATTTCTCAAAATTTATTTTGCACCCTGACACTGAGTCAAAGTTATCTTGTTAGCTCTGTTAGCACATCTATCGATTGCAATGGGTCACTAATGAACAAAATCATATCATCAGCAAACAGCACTCATTTATATGGTTCATTTCCTATATTCACTCCTTTGATTCTTTCCTCCTGCCTGATTGCGCATGCCAAACCCTCCAGTGTTAAATCTAACAGTATTGGCGACAACGGGCAGCCTTGTCTGGTTCCCCTCGATAAACGGAAAGGGGTTGAAATACTATTGTTAACCTGAACGCTAGATTGTGGGGCTTTGTATATAGCTCTTACCCAGTTAAGAAAATTAACCCCCAAGCCCATAGCAATCATAATTTGAAAGAGAAATTGTGGCTCCGCCCTGTCAAAAGACTTGTCAGCGTCAGTTGACACTATCAGTGCCGGTCGGCCTGTGATGCTAAGGTGGTGCATTATATTTACCGTCTTCCTGACATTATCTGTCCCTAAGTGGCCTGGGATAAATCCCACCTGATCACAGTGTATAAATTCACCTATTATTGCTGCCAGACAATTAGCTAAGCACTTGGCAAATATTTTATAATCACTATTCAATAGTGAGATGGGTCTATAGCTCCCACATAGATCCAGGTCACGACCTGGCTTTGATATAACCGTGATTCTAGCCTCATAAAAGGATACTGGCATGGCTTTTTCCTTCAAAACATGACTAAAGGCCTCTGCCAGTTGTGGGGTTAGCTTATTCACCAGACTCTAGTAAAATTTGCTGAGGAACCTGTCAGGGCCTGCTGCCTTATTTTTTGGCATATTTTTTATCACTGCTTTGACATCCTCTATGTCGATTAGTGAATTTAAATATTTCTGTTGGAAATCATTGAGCCTTGGGAGCTTATACATGTTTAAAAATTCATTTATTGCTTCTGGTTGTGGGTTTGTTGTGGAATATAACTTTTCACAGAACTTTCTAAATTCCTCCTTAATTTCCCCTGTATTACTGGTCGCTGTATCATCGGCCTTGCGAATTTCTGTGATCACATGCTTTTGAGTTGCTCTCTTAGCTAGCCTAGCAAGGGCCCTTCCTGATTTGTTATTTTGATCAAAATACTTGGCTCTAACTATTTTAAATTTTCTTGTTTTTTTTAAAATTTCTTCCATGTTAATAGCTTCCCTTAGTTTCAGCAATTCCTTATGTAATTCTTGTGAGGGGCTTTATTTCAGGTTATATTCTGCTATTCTGAACTGTTCATATAGACCTTTTAGTAATTCCCCTTTTAAAAAAATTATTGCTGCATTTAGTGATATTATGTTTCCCGCTTTCGCTGCCTCCCATAATATATTTGGAGAGCTCACTGATTCCTTGTTTAATTCAAAATACTCCTCAATGCATTGTTTAATTTGAACTTGGAATAATTTATTATGGCAAATTGTTCTATCCATTTGCCAGTGGTTGTTCCTCTCTAGCTCCCTCTGGGGATTCCAGTTGAAGGTTGCGAGAATGCCATGATGATCTGACAGAGCTACAGGTTTGATAAATGCACTCTTGCAAGCCTCAACATCCATGGATGGGATCAGAATATGATCAATTTTTGTAAATACCTGGTGGGGATTTGAGTAGTAAGTATAGTCTCTCTGCTTTGGGTTTAATTGCCTCCAAATATCTACCAAGTTATTGTCACTAATTATTTGGTTTATCTTGTTTTGCCATGTTTTCAATGGCCTGGCTGCAGAGTGATCTCTCCAGGTAAGTGGTGTGTTCAGGTCTTCCTGTATAATTATTCTCCCCTCTGCATGCTCTAAGATTTTTTTGAATTTTTCCCTGTAAAAAAGCGAGGGTGTTTTGATTAGGTGCATATAAATTAATCAATGAAATTGCTTCTCCCTTCATACTTCCAATAATCATAAGAAATCTGCCCTCAGTCTTAAGAATTCTTTGCATAGTGAATCCACTTGTTCCTAGCATCCCAATTAAGACTCTGGCTTTTTTCCTAGGGGCACAGGATACATATAGCTGCTTGATTTTCTTGTTTTTGAACCTATACACATCTTTATCTAATAGATGCGTTTCCTGGAGAAAAAATATATCGCACGTTTCCCATATGAGCTCCTTGACTCTCCTATACTTCACCGGTGAATTAAGCCCTCTGACATTTAAAGTAAATGTCTTTATAATGTTAGCCATCTTTAATCTTTCTTTTGTTGTTACCGGAATTCTTTTTACTGCGTTTGTTTTTTGACTGCCTATAAATCAACCTTCTCCATCTACCACCTTTCGAGTGACCATCAAACTTTAACCATCTCCCCCCACCCCATTTCCCTCCCCCCCACCCCGGATCACATTCTATCCCTCTTAAGAGACTGGACAGGCACAATGGTGTTTTTCTTCACCTATTCCTCCCTCTCCCAGACCCCTATGCTCAGTTAGTGCCCCTAAGCACCTAATGGGGGTGGGACTCCCAGGGGCTTCTTGTATACGTGTTGCCACATTTCAATACCGCTTATAACCCAGCAAAAATAAAATTAAATAAAGTTATATTAGACATAACCACTCTGAATGTTTTTGGAGGTCTCCACTCTCCTAGTCCTCCTGATTTTTCATTATCATGCTCTCAATGTCACTCTGCTCTATCCTTTTCAGTTATCACCCTTTAAGGCTGGCTGTTGTCCTTCAAAAATATTTCTGGCTCATCTGGATCTTGGAAAAATCTTCGTTTACCCCTCCATAGTATAGACATATGGGCTGGAAACAATATCTGGGGCTGCATCTGCCTTTCATGTAGCGCTGAAAAGAATTTTCCTCACCTTCTTCTTTTGGAGACTGTCACCATCAAGTAATCAGGAAAGATTCTGATTAGTTTGCTGTGGAACTCCAGCCTTTGTTTACCTCTTGCCAGAGAGAGGATTCTCTCTTTATCCTGATAGTTCTGAAACTTCACTATAATTGTATGGGGGCTCTCACCCTCCTTTGGTCTCTGTCTCGCAGTTCTGTGGCCTCTCTCTATTCTAGCTTCATGTATGTCTACTGCATCAGGAAACAATTCTTTCAATAGCTCCCCTGTTATGTTTCTGGGGTTTCCCCTCTCCAGCCCTTCTTGCAGACCAGTAAATCTTAAATTGTACCTTCTAGAATGGTTTTCCAAATCCTCTGTCTTGTCCAGCAGGTACTCCAGGGATTCTTTCATGTTCTTGATTTGGTCTTCGTTGTCTAAAGAATAGTCTTCCATACTAGTTATTCTTGATTCTGCAGTATCCAGGCACTTTGCAAGTCCTTCCAGTTTTTTAATATTCAGATCGGTAACCTTCTGCAGCTTGTTGACTTCCTCTGCCAATTTTTCGCGTGCCTGAGCTGCTGCTCCCAGATCTTTTCTTAAGTCCCTTAGGATGGCAGGTAGCTCGCCGCTAGCACTCTCCGCTGCACCTCCCTCCATTTGGCTCGTCGCGTCCGCCATCTTGTGCTGCGTGATCACTGTCCCTACTCTCCAGCCTGCTCTGGTTTTTGGCTGACAGAAGGTCTCTATCATTGCCTGTTTCACTGATTTTCTTCTCTTGGTGGTTCCTCCTGGCATTTAACTCCTGGATGCTTTGCTCCGCGGTGTGTCTGCTGGTTTTATAAGCAGTTTTCTCAGGTCATGGGGAAGGAACCCGGATTTCCCACTGCTCCTAGGTAGCGTGCATGCCCAATTCTCCAGGGCTGATTTTTAACCTCTCTGAGTTTTACTAATTTGTTATGGTTATTATTTCTTTCATGGTTGTAGTGTTGTGGCATATAAGTAGCACCAAACTGAGTCTGTGTTGTGCTTAGTCACTGTACATAATGTCAGATTCTGTGCAAGCCTTGATAGTATCAAGCCCATGTGTAAGTTGCTACAGGAGCATTATTTGCCTAGCCAATAGGAATAAGCCAAGACAGGTTTAGAAACAGGCAGTGGTCAGTATCTAAGAAGCAGTCCAAAGCTAAGGGTTAGTGCAGGAGACAGGACTGGTTCTTAGGCAAAATAGAGCTGGGCTGGATAAAGCATTGTGCACTCAGAAGTGAAAGGCATACTTGAGAAATAGAGGTGTGCACCAGAGGCACATGTTTATTTATTTTTTTCTTTTTCTTTTTCATTTTCATTATTTAAATCTGTCATTTTCATTTTCATAAAAATCAAATTGTTGGGGATTTTTTTGCTTTCGTTTTCATTTTCCATTGGTTTCAATAGGAAATACATTTTTGGCTGAAACCTTTTTGTTTTTCACTATATTTGTCTGAAACGTGGTGGGATTGTACCTCTAATGGAAGGAATTAGGTGTACCAAATTCTAAAAATATTGGATAAAGGAATCCAATTTTAGAAGCAGTTGAATTATTTTATGTTGCAAAAATCTTCATATACATTCTTAGATGTAACTTCTTTGCCTCACATTTCATGTAGATGGAACTTGTCAAGTGTATACCCCTTCCCATATTTATTATTTCTTCCAACTTTCAGAAGGATTGGAAAAAAAATCCTGGTGGTATAAGCAATGAACTTACAAATGTATGTCTGTAGTTGAACCAGTATACATGAAATTTGGCAGAAATCTATATATCACTTTCATGATCATCTCTGACAAATATTAGAAAGATGTGATAAAGGGTCCAAATTTTATATGCCTGCACCGCAGGCATATGCCAGGGAGGGAGAAGGAGAAGGAGCCTATGCCAGGGATTCTCTTACGTGTCACTGTGGTATAAGATCGGTTTGTGATGCGAATTGGCCAGCAGAAATGTCAACCAAATATCCTCATTCTGTGCTGTGACCATCCTAACTACTCTCCCCACTTGTTACTGGGAAACGGAAGCATCTGTTTAGGAAAGTGCCAATAGAGATTCTCTTATCTCCTTTGTCACAGTGCTGCAGGATGTGATTGTGATGATAATTGGCCAGCCTGGATATGTAAAATATGTATCCTGATTGCTGAGATGCTACCCCCAAAGTCCCAGTTATGTCCCTTCTATGCATGCCTCAGGGCCACACCCTATGCCCGCCTCGAAGCCACCACCGTTTGGTCCTGTAAATCTGGAAGCATGCAGTAATTGGCCTGTAAATGTGTCTTTCCGTTTTTTGGGTTGCTCCCCATCTTCCCTCTGCCATGCCAGGTGCCTGTCTCTGACAGGCACTGCATGTGCTGCTACTTATCTGAATAATGGTCTTCAAGGGGACAACTTCAATTGCTTATAAAATTGGGTACCTTTATTAAATTGTCCTGTAATTTGGAAGAGATGACAGGGAAGGTATGTTATCCATTACTGCAAAATCGGAAGGTGTGTTAATCTCATGGATGGACATAATATTCACAGGTATCATGAAAATAGAATGGAAGATAAAGAAGTTGTATCCATGAAGGTGTATGGAGCTTTTCTTAAAATCACAATGTTCAATTACTTCTACAATCGATTCCCTTTATCTAACCATTTCAAAAATTGGTGCACACAGTGCCCTCCATTGGGGGTACAATCTCCCCATTTTTCACCAGGATTGAATAAGAAACAAAAAGGTTATAGCTGGAAATACGTTTTTCAGGTTTTCCCCTTTATTTCAAAAACAAAATGACATTTTCATTTCTATTTTCATTATTATTATTTTTCTTTTTCGTTGCTCCAATAATGATAATGAAAATAACAATTTTTGTTATCTTTATTGTAATAACAAAAATGACATGCACACCGCTATTGAGAAGCAGGGATCAGAATTTGACACAGGGGGCTTCTCAGCTCAGCATAAGCAGTCTTGTGGCATGGCTTGCTCTACTGCCCTAGAGACTAGTGGGCTTGGCTGTGGGTCCTGCTTATGGCTGAATGGAGAATTGTTTTGATTCTCACAAGTATCTTGTGAGAACTGAGAGCCATCAGTGAGATCTTCAGTTCAAAATCTTGTGAGATTCTTTGAATTTGTTTTAAAAAGCCTCTACACATGCACAAATGGCTGCTAGTGTCATTCTGTGCATGCACAGTCCTTTCCCAAGCTGTGTCAGTTCCATTTTGGGAAAGGGCAGCTGGTCTGCACATGCACAAAGCCGGTTGCCCTTTTCCAAAATGGTGCTGACACAGCCCACACCATCTTGGAAAAGGGATGTGTATGCACAGAATGGCCCTGGCTGCCATTTCTCGCATGTGCAGAAGCTTTTTAATTTCTCTTGAATTGTCAGTGAAATCTTCTCGAGATCTTGCTGATAGTTCTCAAACTTGCGAGAATTCAGCTCTAAGCAGGACCCATAGCCAGGCCCGCTAGTGCCTAGGACCAACATGGTCCAGCACATTTATTCAGCCCTACCATGTCCTGTCGCCATGGCTGTGTGTCAGGGCGGGTGCTGGACTGGACTGGTCACCCGCACATTTATTGCAGTTCCCCCCCACCCTCCTGGGTCATGCAAGTGGTGGGATGACGCACAGTAGCAGGCACATTTGTTTCATGTCACTCGCTGACCTGAAGAGTGGTGATCATGGTTTTCCAACCCTGGTCCGGCCGGGGAGCCACCTTGCCACCTGCACATTTGTTTTTACCCTTGTTGTCTCTGACAGTGTCAACGGCCAGATGCCTTAGGAAGGAGCAAGAAACCTAATGGGCACTTGGTTTTTGTCTGGAGTATATACTTTATTCAGAGATGTTTTTATAGGATATAATGTAAACAGATGCTATTCATATATTGTCTCATCTTTTTATAAATGCTGATAATCTCTTGGCCTCAATAATATCCTGTGGCAGTGATTATGTAGAGGTTAATTATGCACCCCTGATTATGGAACTCCCTCCCCCTTGGGGTCTCCCTAAGCCCGAGCCTGTTCATCATCTGGAAATAATGTAAGACCTTTTTTTTTGGCCAGGCATTTGGCAGGCAGGGATAGGGTTGGATGGGAGTGGGGAGTGTAGGGGAGGGTTGAGTGGGACATTAAGGGGATTTATTGTTGTTGTTGATGATCACTTTAATGATTTTTAATATTGTTTTTAAGATTGTACGGTGCCCTGAGCCTCTGAGGGAAGAGTGGCTATAGACAGGTTACCGTCTCCAGGACTACCTTCAGGACTAAGTCCATCCAACCCCCCTCAGGGTACTATCAAGCAATATCTCACTGCAGGACCCACCTCCCCAATAGGGCATTGTGTCAGAAGGCTATCTAAGCTGGTTAAGTCAGGGTCACGCCTTTGATCTATAGCCTTGGTTTTATTTACAAAGACACACGGGCCTTACAATACCTTTTCCCTTAGCCGTTCAAAGTACCAAAAGTTCTGGGTGCGCAGGCCCCCCAGTCCCTCTGTAGGCTTTAACCTCCCAGGTCCAGGGTATATCAGGCATTCAGCCCTTACAGTCTATAACACAGTCAAAGCCTTTCCCAGGGCCCAGGTATGGACAGACCTGGCCCCCTCAATCTCCGTGATCCTTGGGGTTAGGACTTTCCTCCAGGGCTCTACATCCCAGTTTAACAACGTCTCATGGGAGGGATTATTACTAATAGTCAGTCTTACCGTGCAGCCCTCTGTCCACTGAGTCCATTGGCAAAACTCCCATTGACTTTGAGGAATTGTCCTGCTAGTGTGTGAGGAAAAGCATTTTAGGTATGTTGTTGCTTCCTAAGAAGAACAAAATTGACTCGAAAGAGGGAACTCTAAGAGCAACTGGATGAGTTGTTCTTTGCCTTGAGTCAATTTATGAGGGCAAATTGTTTCTTCAGCCTTGGTGTTAGCCTGAGATTCTTGAGGACAGGGATTGACTCAATGCTGTTTGTGACTTCATCTGTTCCAGGTTGTCATATCTTTGTAAATGAATCGGTTACACTTAGATTATACTTAATTTCTTGGTCACTGATTTTGACTTGCATTTGGAAATTGACCTACAGGGTCCTGGACAAACGGGTGACGATAGTGTCAGTCAAAGCATGGATGCTGGTGCTGGAAAAAAGGGCAGTTGTCAGTGCAAAGTGAGGGAAGAGCAGATTCTGTGAAATCCTGCTTAGTCAGGATGGCTCTTTGCACATGTAAAAAATAATTCCATAAGGCACAAGGCTGCAAAGAAACAAGCTTCTTTGTTTTATGCATGTATTTGATTTTGAGAGTTTACTGCTTTGTGGCCAAGGGTGTAAATGATCATCTAGATAAAGCAATCACAGAGAGAATACTGGTTGGAGAAATCAAATTGATAGGGCTCCGAGGTATAGGTGAAACTAGTTTTATTCTGAACGGCTCCCTATTTTCTCCCAATTACCAGGGCTGTGAGGTCCAGAGCTGCTTAAGAGTATTACTGGAAGGAGCACATGGTACAGCTTGTCACAACAGCAATTAGAAATTTTATGTGCATGCAAATGTGGAATAACAGTTCAGCTTGCAGATTGTGACTTACCTTCTTGTGCTGGTAGGCATGAATATCCTTCCTGGCAGACAAGCTCTTGAGCATCTGCAGGACTAATAAAGTAGAAAACAGGCTTCAGGCCCCTTGTTTTTTGTTTTGTTTTTTGTTTTACTTTTCCACTGCAGTGAGCAGAAATTTGCAAGACAAAAGCATTTGCTTTGCATTTTGCATTTGGTTTTTTTGTCTTTGGGTTTCATGAAAACACACCTGCTACTTTACTGCTTCCTGTAGTAGATGCAAATGAAATATCCTGGTATGAAAATGCTATATCCCTTAAAAGAAACTGGGCTATTCATTGATGTGTGTTGTCTCTGGGTTCCTGCTAAGAATACGTGTGCAAAAAACCAGAAAGCCACAAAATAAAAGTACAGTCACTCCCCACGTAATATACACATGGATAGGGCTTGGCTCATGAGAGTTATTGTCTATTAAGATTAATTTTCCAATGCAGGAAGTTTTTTTCTTCCTTTTTTCTCTTTCTCCCTACTCCTTCCTCTGCCTTCTTTCTGTTTCTCAGAAGCTCCTTAACTGGCTTCTGCTCAAAGACAGCAGTCACTGGGTCTGACAGGCAGCAGCACTGCTTCAGGCATTTACTTGGCACAGGATGGCTGGCTATTGTGCAGCAGTCACAGCAGGTGGTGTTCTGGCTTCATGTCTTTTCGAGACTATGACAGATGCAACTTCAAGGGTGACTGGTTGTTGCAGTGTTTAGACACCCCCTTCCCCCCCCCCCCCCCCGTTATTCTTAAGAGACCTAATGGAAAGAGTTAAGGATGCTTAATAGGTCAAAAATATTCTTGTACTGGTTTTTCCATCCCGGTGAGATGATGAGACTTTCAAACTTCTCTGAGGTTGGAGGTTTACTGATACAGTAATTCATTCAGAGGCTGCAAATATTAAGACAAGGGCAAGAACCACAAAGGAAAATAAAAACCCTTGAATGTCGACATCCTGTGCCAGGGCAGCCTAAATAAATTGGGGGGCAGTTGTCTACATGGATAGTATTTCTTTTATTATTAACGGCATTAGCTTCTGCCATAGCCATACAAATAAACATATACAACATAACAACCATACAATATAAAAACAAATACCATAATAATCAAAACATCATAGCCAAATACAGATCTATCTTAAGCATATTTTAGCATACCATGATACTCAGAACAAAACATCCATAACTTAATACGAATCTATATTAAACATATTTCAACATATTTCAACACTATGAAAAATTCAAATATAAATTAATAACCCCAATATCTGCTAATAACAAATCATAAATTAATATGTACTAAAGGATGTTTAACTCTAATAGCTGCTGCACAGCCAGCAAATACCGCCAAGCTATTAGTGGTCCTTTTCACACCGACACTCTAACACTGATAAAATGGGTGTTACATTTCATTATACATGTTGCAGGGCACCCATAGAGCACACCTGCAGCCCTGCAACATGTATAATAAAATGTAACACCCATTTTATCAGTGTTAGAGTGTCGGTGTGGAAAGGACCAATGATGCCCTGATCAGTTTGTTGGTGCAGCCATATAAACTTTTCTTTAGATGTCAAGTAATAAACCTTTCTCAATATAGGAGACAGAAAAGCTTCTCTGATTAGATGTCGAGGCACTCAAAGTGTAGTGAACAGAGTCCTTTAATACCCCTAATCCACAAGGGCAAATTCTCTCCTTAACCAGTAGGCCTAATCTGTGACCCACAGTTATAGCAGTTGTCATTTGTTCAAAGCAAAGCCTTGACAGGTGTACCCGCAAATCAGATTTTAAATTCAAGTGTAGATACCCTGCTAGCTTATCAGACTTCCAATGACAGCATAAACGTGCTACACGGCTAGTCCGAATATAAGCAAAATAATTCTGTTGAACTGCATTAGTCAATCTTTCAAATATCTCTTGTTTTTCATTAACTGAGAAAAACTTGCGATCGTGATTGGCATAAAACACAAATCCAGCAGTATTCAAGGTACTCATTCCAAACACCAACCATGGGGAGCCCAATGCAACTGGACAGGACATATCCTCCAGATAGCACATCTCCAGCAACCAAGATAGATTAAAGGTTAATAATTTGAATGAATAATCAAGCAATCGCTTAGTAATGATATATCAATTATATATCATTACTAAGCCTAAATCTGCTCTAAAGAAGGGTGCAGGAAATGACCTAGGTAATCCTAAGAGTGAGCTACAAAACATATTCTGGGTTACCTCCAAACTGTCCGTCAGATAACCCCATAAGACAATCTGCGAGATAACCATTAACTTAAAGGCTTTTACAGCTGCCAGAACAGATCTACCAGCATGAAAATTGTGAAATCTCCTTACCCCACACATAAAACGAGTACTTTTAGTTCTAACTCCTGAAATATGGTTCATTCAACTACCACGGGATGAAAAGACCACTCCTAAATAAGGGAATGTCTTAACTATATCAGTCCTATGATTGTCAATGTGCCATGGATATTCCTTGGCCCTTCTACCCCACCTAACTATCTTAGTTTTTGTATAACATTCAGCTTGTTGGACTTACATAATTCAGCAAAATTCAGCAAAGCTCTCTGTAAGCCAATAGCCATCCTCAAAATCAAGATAGGATCATCAGCATAAAATAATGCTCCAGCATGTGTGGAAAAAAATCTTAGGTGGGTAAAAAGCCAAATTTTGCTACATGGGCAGTCAATATCAATCCATACCTTCCAACAGTCCCTATTTAGGAAGGACAATCCCTCTTTGGTTGCTGAAACCAACTGTCCCACTTTCAGGTGATCAAAATCTCTCTTTCAGGAGGTAGAGAGAGAGAGAGAGAGAGAGACCAACCGGTATTCAAGTCTCAGGCACCCCTTTTCTGGTTACCTCCTAGGAAAAGCACTTGAGAGAACAATGCAGAGATAATGAATATTCTTCCTGGCAGACAAGTTTAATATTAAATAGTCATGGGATAGGAGGCAGTGTCCTATTGTGGATTGGTACTAGGGGTGTGCAATGCGTTTTCATTTTTATGAAAATGAAAATCTCATTTTTGTTTTCATAAAAATGAAAACAAAAACAATAATAATGAATATTTTTTTTCATTTTCATTATTATTTTCATTACTGCCTGGCCCCATTTTGGAGGGAAAATCTGGTAAACCACTTCTGGGAGGAGAGGAGGGAGCATACACTATGGAGCCAGGAGACATGATTGACATCTGCGCTGACACAGATGAGCATTGCAAGCACATTACAGTCAGTGGCATGGCACTCTTTGATTGCTCAATGCTTCCAGTCTCCCAGAACCAATCACGGGGGCTGGGGGTAGGGGACTGGGAAAGCTTTATATTGCCACAGACAGCCTGTTTGCACTTGTTCTGGGTTAGTCTCTTGCTTGTCAATGGTGTCTGGAGAACATTGGTGCTTTCTAGCAAAAGGCATCCTCAGCCCTCACTGTAGCCTCTTCCCTTCCTCAAACCACTGACTAGATAACACCCATCCTCACACTACTCTTGTGTTCTGGGTAGTCCAGGCCCCCTGGGGTGCTCTCTGAAAGTGGATATCCTGCCAGACTTTGGAGTGGCAATGCCAGTGCCACTACCTGCTGCCTCTGCTCCTCCTCCTCTGCATGCCTACCTGGCACTACCTGCTGCTTCTGATGCTCCCACCAGTGCGCCTCTCTCACACACAAATCCTGCCACCCTCGGGTGCTCTTTGCAAGCTGATACCCTGCCAGACTTTGGGTGGCGACGCCAGTGCCACTACCTACTGCCTCTGCTTCTCCTCCACCTTCCTGCCTGGCACTGCCTGCTGCTGCTGCTGCTGCTGCTGCTGCTGCTGCTGCTGCTGCTCCTCCTGGCACTGTGCCTCTCTCTCACACAAGTTCTGCCCCCAAGGCACTCTCTGCAAGTTGATTTCCTGACAGACTTTGGGGTGTCAATGCCAATGCCAGCACCTACTGCCTCTGCTCTTCCACTACCTGATTCTGCCAGTGTGAGTCTCTCTCTCTCAAAAGTCAGGTTCTGTCAGGAGGTGCCCCCCCCCGTGGGGCATCAGATGGGTCGGTTCAAGTTCCGCAATAAGCGGACAAACATAGGAGCCAGCAAAGGGATGGTCGGACTGGTACGGGGAGGAGCTATCACCCCGTCTGAAGGGAAAGGGGAAGCCCTGCCACGGCACAACGCACACTGATGCTTGTGGGGGGGTGGGGGTGGAGGAGGCTCAGGCCCCACCCTGCACGTAGCAGTGTGACTCAGGGCAAAGACCTATAAAGGGTGCCGGCGGGACCTGGAGCCCCCGCCGGTGATTGTTCGTGAGAGACTGGCCCCTTGACTGTTTGATGCTTGACCCTTATTCCTTAGAACCTTATTACTTAGAAATTCCTTGAGAGAGACTGGAGTGTGCACCTGAACCCCTGTGTTATCCCCTCCTTCCAGAGTGAATCATTGGTGAGTGAGTGTGAGTGTGTGCTCCTTTTGTTGTATGTCTTGTTTTGTGGATTGCATTTTACTGAACCCTTGGGAAAATCCTACTCCTCTCTCCCCTATCCTTGTAGTTGGTCCCAGCGGTATTATTTCCCAGCACCTCATTTCCTTATTGATTGCAAGTACCTGCCCCCCACTTCCCCTGGTCCCTGTTGTCCTGTCCCCATTTCCCTCCCTTCTCCCCCTTTCTTTTCCCCCTCCTGGGGCTTCTCCCTTCCCCTCTTCCCTTCACCAATCTGCACGGTTCCCTGGGTCTGGTGTATCATCCTGCATGAGTGGAACTTGTGTCTATTGTTCCCCTTTTCCACTTTGGGGCAATTGACTTGCTCTCGTCATCCCTATGATGAGTCGGGTTGCCCTCTGACTAAGGGGGAAAGCCCACCTAACACCCTGAGGGACCTATTTCCACCGAAAAGGATCTTAGTCCGACGAGACAGCTGCCTCACCCCTGTATCTGTCATTTGTTGTGAGTGTTTCCCTCTCCCCTTCCCTTATATCCCCTTTTCCCCTTCATCCATGACAGACTCACTGGCACCCTTCCTAAAAACCCTTTAGGTAAAAATGGCCTCAGAAGAGCAGGTACACGAACTGGTGCACAAGGTGCAATCCCTTACTATGGAAGTTAAAGACTTAAGGAAGGAAAATAAGGAGCTCAGGGCCAGATATCGAGCCCTGCAGGAGTCAATGGAAGGAGTCCCCACTCCCCTATGGAGGAGGAGGGAGACTCAAAAGGGGCAGCTGCCCCTGTTCCTACTCCACCACCCCTGTTTCCCTGAGAACCAAAATCCCCTCAGCCAGATAAATTTTATGGGGACAGACGAGCGTGTCAGGGATTTCTAGCACTTTGTAAACTTACTTTCCAAACCCAACCCCTCACGTATAACTCAGATCAGGCGAAGGTGTCTTATATAGTGGGGTTGTTAGGAGGACTGGCCCTGAATTGGGGTACCCCCCTTTTGGCAACTGATGATGCTCTGCTCCATGATTATAAGGGATTTTTGAAACAATTTTGCTTCCTATTCGATTATCCTCATCGGGTCAGAGATGCAGAGCAAGCCATACTGCATCTCCAACAAGGGAAAATTCCTTTGTTAGATTATATCACCCAATTTAGGAAATTAGCTTTTGATTTAGGGTGGAGTGACTCCGCCCTTCGAGCCATGTTTCGCCAAGGCCTTAACGATGAGATAAAGGATCAATTAGCCTGTTTCACCACTACTCCTGGGACACTAGAGGAAATGGTAGTAGTTTCTTTACAGATAGACGAAAGTCTTCCTGAATGTAAAAGAGAAAGATGATGGGACCAAGGTAGGGGGATAGGGAGTTGGGCACCCTGGGGACCGGTGAACCCCCTCCCGAGTCCTTCGGTTCCCAGGGGTCCTGAACTGATGCAAATAGGGGCTTTAAGGAGTCCCCTCACTCCAGAGGAATGGGAAGGGCACCGCCAATTGCGCCTTTGTTTCTATTGTGGGGCTGGAACCCATTTTTCGTGGGAATGTCCTGTGAAGTCCTCCTGCTCTATGGTGTCGGGAAACGCCAGGGCCCGGGAAAGGGGGGGAGCGTCCCGGTGACCTGTTGTAATCTCCCCCTCACCCCTACGCAGCTCAATATACCCCTTACCTTACAATGGTCCCCTCCCCAATCCCTTATAGTTAAGGACTTGGTGGACTCAGGGGCCTTGGGAAATTTTATGGACACCACGTTTGCCACATCGTGCGGAATTCCACGGCAAACTCAACCCTCTGTTGAAATGGTTCAAACCATTGACGGATCTCCCCTCACCTCAGGTCCATTGTTGACATGTTCCATTCCCCTGCAATGTACCATTGGCTCCCATAGAGAACTGATCCAATTTGACCTAATCTCTTCCCCATTATTTCCCCTTGTCTTGGGTCTCCCATGGTTACTGCTACACAACCCCATAATTGACTGGACCTTGAAAACCTTACGGTTCACCTCCTTCTTATGCGTCTGTCACCTTATCCCTTCCCCCCACACCCAGGTATCAGTGCCACTAGCTATGACCTCAGATACAGGGAAACTGGTACCCTCTCCATACTTTGATCTAGCTTCAGTGTTTAGTAAATGTGAAGCCACCAAACTCCCTCCTCATCGGTCTTATGACTGCCCCATTGAACTGGTACCAAGAAGTGAGCCTCCATATGGACGGATTTATAACCTCTCTCCTGGGGAGACTGAAACCCTTAGGGTTTATATCAAAGAAAGTTTAGCTAAAGGCTTTATCCGTCACTCCAGCTCTCCTGCCGGGGCACCCCTTTTTTTTGTTCCGAATAAAGAGGGGGATTTAGGACCTTGTATCGACTATCGAGGCTTAAATCAAGTTACGATCAAAAACAGATACCCTCTTTCCCTAATACCAGAGCTCCTTGGGAAACTTCAAGGAGCATCGATTTTCACTAAACTTGACCTTAGGGGTGCATATAATCTGGTCTGGATCAAAGAGGGGGATGAATGGAAAACAGCTTTCCGTACGAGGTTTGGGCATTTTGAATATCGTGTCATGCCCTATGGACTTGTTAATGCCCCCGCTACCTTTCAGCACTTCATTAATGATATTTTACGAGACTTATTGGATTTATACGTAATAGCCTATCTGGATGATATCCTTGTTTTCTCAACTTCACTAGAGGAACATATCCAGCACGTTCGGACGGTTCTGAAACGTCTCCTAGATAACCGGTTATATTGCAAGATTGAGAAATGTGTTTTCCACGCCTCCTCTGTTCCCTTTTTGGGATTTATTATTTCAGCCAAAGGAATCCATATGAACCCTAGTAAACTAGAAGCTATTAACCAATGGCCGCTCCTACGACTGTATTATTATTATTATTATTATTATTATTATTAACATTTATATAGTGCCAGTCGTGTGACCTGGTGCTGTACAGAACAGAATTAGACGCGGTCCCTGCCAGTGGCTTACAATCTAAAAGACAAAGGGGGGGAGACAAGGAGAGGGGACAGTGGGAGAGACAGGGGAGAAGACAAACAAACATTCAAGCGGATGCGAAGTCTCAGGTGCGTATGCTTGGCTTGGTTACAAAGAGGTTGGTAGCAGCAGTCAGTAGAGGAGGGCCGACAGTAAGTGTATGGGGAAAGACTAGCAGGCATTGGGGAAGGCAGCAAGGAAAAGGTAGGTCTTGAGGAGGGATTTGAAGGAGCGGAGGGAGGAGGCAAGGTGGATGTTGGCAGGGAGGGAGTTCCAGGCATGGGGGGCAGTGAGGGAGAAGGGTCGAAGGCGGTTAGGTGAGCAGGAGAAACGAAGGAGAGTGAGGGAGGGGACAAAGGAAGAACGGAGAGCGCGTGCAGGAGTGCGTAGGGAAATTAGGTCGGAGAGGTAAGGGGGAGCTTGGTTGTGGAGCGATTTGAATGTGAAAACCAAGAGTTTAAGCAGGATACGTTCAGGAAGGGGGAGACAGTGAAGGGAGAGGAGGAGAGTCTGCACATGGTCGAAGAGACGGGCAGAATTAATGACCTTGGCGGCGGACTTTTGGATTGCGATAAGGGGGGACAGGTGAGAGCGAGGGAGGACAGCAAGTAGGAGGTTGCAGTAGTCGAGGCGAGAGATAACCATGGCATGAACAAGGATTTTGGCCAAGGAGATAGAGAGAAAGGGGCAGATGCGGGCAATGTTGTGGAGAGCGAATTGGCAGTATTTGGTCACAGAGTCAATGTAAGGTTTAAAAGAGAGGTGTGTGTCAAAGATGAAGCCCAAGCTGCGGGCTTGGAGAATGGGATGGATGGTGACCCCATCGATACAGATGGTCAGGTTAGAGGGAGAGGAAGGGAAGGGAGGAAAAATGAGGAGTTCGGTCTTGGCCATGTTGAGCTTAAGTTGACGTCGGGACATCCAGGCGGAGATATCAGAGAGGCAGTCGACAAGGCGTGAGCGGATAGACGAGGAGGGAGAGGGGGTAGAGAGAGAGAGTTGGGTGTAAAGGTCTTGCAACGCTTCCTAGGAAGCGTAAACTACTACCGTCAGTATATTCCCCGATATGCAGATCTTACTAAGCCCCTTACTACCTTGTTGCGTAAAGGGGTGGGGTTTACGTGGGAAAACCCCCAGAAGGAAGCTTTCCTCCTTTTAAAACAAGCATTCATGTCCGCTCCTTTGCTACATCATCCGGACGTGACTCAGCCCTTTATCATAGAAACGGATGCCTCGAACGTCGCAATCGAGCAGTATTAACCCAGGCCGTGGGACCTTCGGGCTGTTGCCTCCCTTGTGCCTTTTACTCCCGTCAGTTAACTCCAGCAGAAAAGAATTATCCCATATTAGATAAGGAATTACTTGCTATAAAAGCAGACTTTGAAGCGTGGCGACATTTCCTGGAGGGAGGTCCCCATCTCATATTGGTGTATACCGACCATAAAAATTTGGTGTACCTTCATTCAGCTCATATCACTAATGCCCGACATGCAATATGGGCACTATTTTTTGCACGTTTTTGCTTTTCTGTCCAATATCGTTCAGGGGCCCAAAACACCATGACGGATGCATTATCTCGATATTATACGGCAATTGACAAAGACGGGGATCTTCAAGGACCGATTTTACCACCTCGGGTGTTTGCTGCTACTTTCCCATCCTTCACCCATCTACGAACTGTAAGCCAAAAAGAAACGCCACGTTCTGACTTTTACTTAAAACAAGGATTGTATTACTATAAAGGCAAGGTGGTAATCCCACCTAAATTTAGACCCCATGTAATGTGGGCACACCATGATTCCCCTCTTGCAGGACACCCTGGACGTCAACGTACCTTTTTGTTGATCCATAGGACTTTTTGGTGGCCATCCCTTCGAAAGGCTGTTGCTTACTATGTCCAAGGGTGTTCCACGTCTGCCCATATGAAGACTCCTCGAACCCTACCTATAGGCCTACTCCAACTTACGGAGGGCCCTAAGGGACCATGGCAAAAGATAGCGATGGATTTCATACTGGGACTCCCTATCTCAATGGGACATGATTCCATCCTGGTTGTTGTTGACTACTTCACCAAAATGGGACATTTTATTCCTTGCAAAGGACTAGCTTTGGCCCCAGCTACTGCACGCTTTCTTCTTCGAGAAGTAGTATGCCTTCATGGCCTCCCAAGGGAAATAGTGTCAGACCAGGGCCCTCAGTTTATCTCGCGCTTTTGGAAAGCCTTCTTTTCTCTTTTACAGATAAAACTTAGCCCAACAACGGCATATCACCCACAAGCGAACAGACAGGTTGAATGCACAAATCAACATATCGAACAATATTTATGTTGTTTCTGCACTTATCTTCAAGACGATTGGGCCAAACAGTTGCCACTCGACGAGTTCACATATAACAACGGACCCAATGCCTCCCTTGGAAACTCCCCTTTTTACATATCTTATGGCTTTCATCCCCCCCTTTGTTTTCCAGATGCACCGCTTACGTCAATCCCTGCTGCTGGGGCCTTGATACGTGAGATCCATAAAGTTCAACAGTTGGCCCTGCGGCATTTACAGGAAACCCGCTCCCGTTTCAAGCACTCTGCTGATAAGCAGAGGCTCCCTGAACCTTCCTTTCAGGTAGGAGATCTGGTCTGGGTCAAAAAACGCCATTACCCCTCCCTGCGTCCGTCGGTGAAGCTTGACGACGCGTACATGGACCCTTTTCCCATTACCTGAAAACTAAATGATGTTGCCTATACGATAGGTTTACCCCCCCATATGCGATTACACCCTTCTTTTCATGTTTCCTTGTTGAAGAGGGCCCACGCCCCTGCCTATGCCCTCCAACGACAGACTCCCACTCCCCCTATTTTGCTACCAGATGGCCCTGAATATGAAGTCCGAGCTGTTTTAGATTCCCGCTTTTTTGGTAATAGTCTTTTCTATCTTATTGACTGGAAAAACTATGGTCCTACCGAATGTTCCTGGGAACTAGTGGGGAATGTACATGCCCCTCGTCTTATTAGATGTTTTCACCTTTCACACCCCTCTAACCCCGGTCTTCGGACCAGGGTGGGAGGGGACTTGGACGGGGGGGTACTGTCAGGAGCCTCCCCCCCCGTGGGGTATCAGACGGGTTGACTTGAGTTCCGCTGCAATAAGTGGACAAACATAGGAGCCAGCAAAGGGATGGTCGGGCTGGTACGGGGAGGAGCTATCACCCCGTCTGAAGGGAAAGGGGAAGCCCTGCCACGGCACAACGCACACTGATGCTTGTGGGGGGTGGTGGAGGAGGCTTGGGCCCCGCCCTGCACATAGCAGTGTGACTCAGGGCAAAGGCCTATAAAGGGTGCCGGCGGGACCTGGAGCCCCCGCCGGTGATTGTTCGCGAGAGACTAGCCCCTTGACTGTTTGATGCTTGACCCTTATTCCCTAGAACCTTGTGACTTAGAAATTCCTTGAGAGAGACCAGAGTGTGCACCTGAACCTCTGTGTTATCCCCTCCTCCCAGAGTGAATAATTGGTGAGTGCGTGTGAGTGTGTGTTCCTTTTGTTGTACGTCTTGTTTTGTGGATTGCATTTTACTGAACTCTTGGGAAGATCCTACTCCTCTCTCCCCTATCCTTGTAGTTGGTCCCAGCGGTATTATTTCCCAGCACCTCGTTTCCTTATTGATTGCAAGTATCTGCCCCCCACTTCCCCTGGTCCCTGTTGTCCTGTCCCCATTTCCCTCCCTTCTCCCCCCTTCTTTTCCCCCTCCCTTCCCCTCTTCCCTTCACCAATCTGCACGGTTCCCTGGGTCCGGCATCTCATCCTGCATGAGTGGAACTTGTGTCTATTGTTCCCCTTTTCCACTTTGGGGCAATTGGCTTGCTCTCGTCATCCCTATGATGAGTCGGGTTGCCCTCTGACTAAGGGGGAAAGCCCACCTAACACCCTGAGGGACCTATTTCCACCGGAAAGGAACTTAGTCCGACGAGACAGCCGCCTCACCCCTGTATCTGTCATTTGTTGTGAGTGTTTCCCTCTCCCCTTCCCTTATATCCCCTTTTCCCCCTCCATCCGTGACAGGTTCCCTTGGGAAATCACTGCAAGTTGATGTCCCGACACACCTTGGAATGCTAAGGACAATACGAAATGCCCATAACAGCTTGCATACCTGCTGCTGCTCCAATCTCTCTCTCTCGCTCTCTCTCTCATATCCCATCCCCTACTGTGTTATCTGCCATACTTTGGGCTGACAAAGCAAGCTCATTTGAAAAATGACTACTACTTTTTTATAACTTTTTAAAATTTGTTATAATTTGTCATTGTACAGTGTATTCAATTTACAGAAAAGCAAAACAGCAATTAAAAAAAGAAAAGAAAACATAGCATTTCAACATAAAGGTGAGACTTTAGGGAATGGAGCCATCAATGTAGATAGGGATGGGTGAATGCGGTTCGGAAGTTCGGAGTTTGGCCCGAACTCGGTCTGTTTGGACGACCAAACTCGAACCCGAATCCGAACCCGAACTGACTGAACTGAACTCAATTCCGAACGTCGAAATGACCGAACAGTTCCGTCAGTTCGGATCGCGTTTGGGTGAGTTCGGGTGGCAAAAACGTGTCACTGGAAGGCAAGATGTGACAAGGAGGGGGAGTCAGCTGAGGAGCAGACTTCCAGGCACCAGGGGTGGAGAGGCTTTGAGTAGTAGCCAGCCTGCCCAATCACCATCCCTTTTCGCGTCAGACCACTGGTTTGGCAGTCTGCGAATGGCCACGGGCTAGGCTGCACGGAGCCAATGGGGCTTGCGGTGAGGCGGACGCAGCAAGAAACAAAACTGATTGCCTCCCCCCTTCCCAACACCTACTGAGCTAGTCACTGTTCCTGAACAGCAGGCGTTTCAGAAGGCTCCCTCTCCCAGCAGTTTTGTTCTCCTCAATCCATTGTCATCCTCCTCCTATTTCACCCATCCAACCCATTTACCTCCATATTATCATTTATTTAGATTATATTAGATAGATTTAGCTGTTATTTTTATTTTTTACCCATCCCTGTGTTCTCTCTCTCCCTACCCTCCATTTAATCCATTCCTTTCCCTGTCCTTCTCCCTCCATATTCTATCCCTCATTCCCTTCCCCTGTTTTTGTATTTATTAGAGTAGGATTAGATTGATTTAGGTTTTATTTCAGTTTTTGTACCCTTCCCTGTGTTGTTGTGAGCTGTCTGTGTTCCCCCACATCCCTGTGTAATATTGTATATTTATATATAGAGAGAGATTATAGTAGTTAGGTAGGAGTTAGTTATTAGCTATTACAGTAAAGTTAGCTTAGTTATAGTTTATAGAGATCAGTGATTCAGTTTTAGAGTGTGTTTGTAGGACTAGGTGTTAGATATTCCATTATTTAGTTCCATAGTTATAGTTTATAGAGATCAGTGATTCAGTTTTAGAGTGTGTTTGTAGGACTAGGTGTTAGATATTCCAATTTTTAGTTCCATTGGTTTTATAATAGTTAGATAGTTACTAGCAGTTCGATTTAGTGTACTATAGATATATATATTAGATAAAAATAAAAAAAATAAAAAATTGTTTTTATAAAATATTTGTGCATTCTTTTGGTGGGAGAAATGGAGAAGGGAGGTAGAAGAGGGCGACGCCGGTCTACTGCCCACAAGCCAGGAAATGAGACATGTGTTAGAGGTGGCATGGGCCGTGCCAGCAGAATGCCAGCAGGCAGAAGCAGCAGCCCATCACCATGCCCCAAGCTGTGCAAGCCTGATTGTGGGTCTTCCTCTCTCAGCACTAGTGGCACTAGTGCTCCCAGTGGCACTAGGGGCCAGGGGCTTAGACGTCACCTCCTGGCAGCGTCCTCCACTGCCATGCAGGGCACTGTAACATCTGCATTGCAGGCAGCTGAGGCTGTCTCATCTGCGGCTGCAGGTGCAGGCAACTCAGTGCCTGAAGCTCCTCAGGGGTCACCATTGTCCCCCGACTCCTCAATAATTATAGAGGCAATCCCCCAAAGCAGTCCAGGGCTGATGGATCTCACCCCGGCTGCTAGAGGCAGGGCTCTATCCCCAGGGAATGGAAGAAGGAAGCATAGCAGCAGCAAAAGCAGCTATAGGGGGCAGGGGGAGAGTGCTTCTCAGAGTGGGAGCAGCATGGGGAGTCCAGCAGCCTCCGAAACTCTGTTTGGGGATGGGGACAGCGATGCAGAGATTTCTGTGGAGGAGGTATCTGTATCTGGTGCTGTTGAGGTGGTGGCTGTCCCTCAACAAGCTGTGTCGCCAGTGCCACCATGTCCTGCCCCTCCCAAGAGTGTGTCATCTGGTGCAGGCCAGAAGGCAAGAGGGACTAAAAAAATCATGGGTCTGGGAACATTTTAAGGTGCAGGCAGATGATCCACGTGAGGTGCAGTGCACTTTGTGCAATAAGGTGGTGAAGCATGGGCAGGTGCTCACCAACCTGGGGACAACTGCCATGTCGAGGCACCTGAAATCGTGCCACAGTGCTGCAATGCTAAGTGCGGAGGCAGGGTCAGTGGATCATAGCGGGTTCCTGACCCAAACAGCTAGTCATCTGCCTCCTTCATTGGGCAACCATCCTGCTCCAGCGGCTGCATCTAGCAGCAGGAGCAGTATCGCTGCTGGGGGGGAGCAGCAGGAGCCGCAGCCTCGCCAGCAGCGTCAGCCCACAATGGAGGAGCTGGGATGGGGG
>QEPC01005120.1:1612156-1664762 GCA_003113815.1 Sphenodon punctatus
CAACAAGAACATGTTGTACATGCATGTATGTATTGAGAAGAACGAGCGGTTACTGTGGTACAAAGAGACACACACAGACAGTAGCACAGCACCAGCACTGCAGCAGTCAGTGACAGTGTGACAGCGTCACAGCACAGCGGCGCTGCAGCGGCAGCACAAAATAGTCATACTCCCTTCGCGGAACCGCGATAAGCGCTCATGCCTGTGTCTCATATATTAATTTGTCGGAACACGGGAAAAGACCACTGATTGTATATGGCAATGGTAACGATCAAGAAATTGGCGAAACACATACATTCCGCATCTGTGAATTCTCGTAGCGAAAGAAGCGCAGAATTGCGGAGTACCGTGTGGAATTCTGTGAGGCGCAACGTGGGATGCCGAGGTTTAGGAATGGAATCGCGGAGCGGTAACAGCTGCTGTCGCATCAGCCCTAGTGCTGACAAGGAAGAGCCCTGAGCTTTCCAAGGGTCAGTTGCTATAGGAATCCTGCTGCTCCCTGCTCCACTTTCTCTCCCCACTTCTTGCTGCTTGGTAATCACCTTCAAGCTAAATGTTAATTAGAACACTCTGTGCCCCCTTCCCATGGCATTTACTGCTAGGCTTGCCCCCCAGTCTCTTGGTTTGAATGGTGTACAGTCTCTTTTGCTTTATGGCTCTTCTCCACAGCACAGCTCGTAGAAGACTGCAGGCTTAGATTCTGCTCTGAGTAAAGGCTCATTCACGCAACAACCTTCCTCTTTGCAAACTCATCACATGTTCTGTAATCTGTCCGTGCTTGTCTTGTCCAGTGGCAATGCATTCACAGTGATGCTGATACCATCCTTCCCCTACCCTACTTTGCTTTCAGTAGTGAATGCCCTTGTGATAACTCTTCATGTGAAGGGTTATTCTGGAAGTAACAGGGATAGGGGATGTCTTTGCTCCAAGAGTTTCTGGCCTTACCTCTATGGTTACTTGCAGGTAGGAAATGAAAAATTATGTACCATATACACAAATATTTTAAAGAATAATAAGTGAAAGAAATGTTGTTGCTGTTGTTTTATACTGTGCCCTATGCAGGGCTGGTATAACTACACAGGCAGCACAGGCAGCTGCCTAGGGTGGCAAGTTGAAGTGGGCAGCAATTGCCACCCTGAGCAATTTGGTGAGCAGGGCGGCTGGATCAGGGCCTGGGAGATGGGGGAGGAAAGTGGGGCCACTAGCCCCATATGGCCTCAAGAAGTGGGCTGTGTGTGGGTTGCACACATGTTGCACATAGATTGCTCTCAAGTTGTGCAAAATCTGTGCAGAGAGGGTGTCAAAATTTCAGTTGCCTAGGGTGACAAAAATCCTTGTGCCAGTTCTGGTCCATTCCCAAAAGTGGTTTACAAGAAAAACAGAATATTAAAGGAAGTATAAAAGTACAAAGCAAGTATCAAAGCTCCATTGTCACAAAGGGGTTGTGGTAATTCCCCAAATCCTTATGTTTATAAGAACATAAGTAGTGCTATACTGGGTCAAAGCATACTGGGTCAGACCACACTGGTCCATCAAACCCAGCATTTTGTCTCTGACAGTGGCCAATCTCTTTTTCTTGGGAGAAGTAGTCAACAGGTCACAATTGGCAATTTATTATTATTATTATTAACAAACATTTATATAGTGCCAGCAGTGTACCTGGCACTTTACAAAGTAATATCCATTCCCTGTTGTTCCAGCCCGCAACAGTAAGAGGTTACATTCCCAAATTCTATTTGGCTAGTAGTCATTAATGGACCTATCCTTCAAGAACTTATGCAATCCCTTTTTAAAACTAGCTAGACTACTGGCCGTGACCACTTTCTCTGATGGTAACTTCCACAAGTTAATTGTGTGCTGAGTGAAAAAAATACTTTCTCTTATTTGTTTTGAATCTGCTACCAGTTAATTTCATGGAGTATCCCCTTATTTTAGTACTCTTAGAGATGGTAAATAACGGCTCCCTATTTACATGTTCCATATAATTCATGTTTTTATAAAAATCATGACCTCACACAGATTCCACTTGGAATTTGTGGCCAATGGCCTTGCAGCCCAGGCCCCCCTAGACCCGGTAAGGTGTACTCATTCCCCCATCCCATTCTTGGGCCCTGTTGTGATGCAGCTACTGTAGACACTTGTTCTTATCAGGTGCACATACACACATGGAGGAGGTCACTGTGAGGAATGAAACTGGAGCTGGAGCGGGTGGCATGGTGAAGGAGGGGCCTCCGCGAGTTGCTGGACTGGGTGAGGGGGTGTTGGAACAACAGGGAAGAGGGTATAGGGAGCACTGGGAGTGAATGGGAGTGGCTGTGATGACACAGAGGAGATGGAAAAGGGGAGTGGCTAGACCAAGGATAGGCTGGGTACAATGAATGAGGGGAGGGCTCTGCAAGTGGGTTGAAGTCCAATGAGTTCTAGGGATGGGAGGGAATAGATTCCCTCTCCCTTGTATCTCATTCAGAATGTTCCATGTAGGGATAGGGGGGGTAGATTCCCTCCCCACTGTCTTTCCCTCAGAAAATTCTCTCCTCCCCTCTGTGGTAGAAAAACCTAACCTTGTCCCTGCTTCCTCATTGGCTGAGTGATGTAAGAATGTTTGAACATGGGAAGAAAACTTAGAACTGGGCAATGGATGAGGAGGGCTGCCTCCAGATGCTGAGGTGTTGGCAGACAGACCATTGCAGCTCCTTGCATCCCAACTGGAAGAAGAGAAGTCAGATGGCACCCAGATCTGTGAGCCAACCATCCTGATTAGTATAACCCAGCAAGCCTCTTCTTATCCCCATAGGATGTTCCACCCATTGCACAAGACCTGGAGACCAAGAGCTGCAGTATCCTTCTTGGGGTGTGGTGGAGGTGGGGGCAGGAAGGGGGCTGGGGTTGCCGTCATTCCCTCAGGACTGGGCAAGGAGACATTTAGGTTCCATATTCACAGTTTTTACTTTGTGGTACACCTCTCCTACTCTTAGGAGAGCTGACAGCTAGATGATATCTGAGAGGGACTGGCTAACAGCTTCATCTACTGAAGGGAGAGCATTCAACCCCTCTGCCTGGCAGCTGGGTCTCCTTCACGCCCATCCAACCTGAGCCCCCCATGACAAGAGTGGCTGGGATGATGGAGGGGCGGTGTTGTCTGATGGATGCGGTGGCCATTTCAGACCTGTTTTTGAATTTTCTTGAGATTCTTGTGAGATCTTGAAACATTACCAAGATCTTGTCAGGATCTCAGTTTCTTAATTCTTGTGAGAATATGAGAGAACCAGGAACAGTTCTCGATCCAGCTCTAGTATTCACTCCAGACTTCAGAAGGAACTCATGCATAAAATTACAGACCTATTTGTAACCTATTGCTAAAATATACCACTCTACCCAAGGACTGGAGGGTAGTAAATGTAGCATGAATATTACATTGGTGTAACACCAAAAGGGAAGCCATTATGCGCATGTGTGGTGCCCCGTTCATGTAAGCACAGACCAGTTGCCCATTTAAAAAATTGTGTTGATGTTACTGGTGCCTTTTTGGAAAATGACTGTGCATGCACACAACAGCCCCAGCAGCCATTCACACATTCACAGAATTTTTAAAAAAATGCTGTGAGATGACCACCTCCTCAGCAAGCTCTCCTCCTCCTGCCAAAAGCAGAGTGGGCAGAGAGGAGTCCTGGAATAACCCCAGATTTACAGCAAGACAGCCTGGTGAATAATCGTGGTTTTTTTGTTTTAACAAGTGAGTGGGGAGGACAAAATTCTCACTTTTCATGGCGAGAATTAGGGCAATTCTTGGCTCATTTTCATTTGCAAGAATGAGCCGAGAACTCTGATTCTCATTGAGAAAAGTGAGAATCCAAGAAGCGAGTACCAGCCCTAGTGAATAATAACTGGTCCTGGTGATTTGTTACTATATATAGCGTGTCAATATTCTCTAGAACCATTTCCATAGTCACAGTGATTTGTGAGAGTTCTGATTCATCACCTACAAAAATAGATCTGGTGTGGGTATCTTCCCAATATTCTTTGCAGTGAAGTCCAAAGCATATAATTAATTCAGCTTTTCTACAATGTGCTTATCGTCTCTGAGCACCTCTTTCACCTTCTCATCAGCTAATGGCCCAACTGACTCTTTAGCAGGCCTTTTGCTTCTGATGTACTTGAAAAAGGTTTTAAGATTAGTTCTTGCATCTTCCTCTTGGGATTTAATAGCCTTTTTCACCTCATCATTTAGCCATGCAGGTCGATGTTTGGTCCTTTTGCTACCTTTTTCTATTTGTGGAATACGTTTTACCGGGGCTTCCAGGATGGTGTTTTTAAATACACTTAAGCAGGCTTGTTGCAGACATTTAATCTTCACAACTGCTCCTTTAAGGTTCCCTCTAACTAGTTTCCACATTTTTGAATAGTTCCCCTTTTTAAAGTGAAATGTTACTGAGGTAGTTTTATTGGTAATTTTCCCTCCTGTAAGTATGTCAAATTTAATTTTATTATGATCACTATTGCAAAGTGGCTCCACTACCATTACCCCTTCCACAAGGTTATGCACTCCACCTAGGACTAGATCCAAAGTGGTTGTTTGTCTCATTGGTTCCATGACCAGCTGTTTCAAGAAGCATTCATTTATGGCATCTAGAAATTTTATCTCCGCATCACGCCCCGAGGAAACATTTACCCAGTCAATATTAGGGTTATTGAAATCACCCATTATTATTGCTTCTGACTTTAGTAGCCTGTCTAATCTCCATTAGCATTTGACAGTCAGTCTCACCATCCCAAGGGGAGTGTAATTAATTTTTGTTATTAGAATAACAAAAACAAAAATTTTGATTTTCTTTTTTGTTGTTGTAACAACAAAAATGAAAAATAATAATGATGAATAATAATGAAATAAACAGAAATGAAAAAGAATTTTTGTTTTTTAAATAATGGGAACAAACTAAAAAACCTATTTCAGGGTATAATTTTTTTGTTTCTTATTCAATTCTGATGAATCTTGCTGAGATTTTACCCCCAATGGCAGGGTACTAAGAATAACAAATTTCAGAAAGATTGGATAAAGGGAACCGATTTTATAAGCAATTGAATGTTGTGATTTTAAGAAACGCTCCATTCATATTTCTGGATGAAACTTCTTTATCATCCATACAATTTGCATAAAACCTGAGAAGATTAAGACCTGCCACAACCATGCCAAATTTCAGAAAGATTGGATAAAGGGTACTAAGCCATTAACTTGAAAATGCATTTCTGGCTGTAACATTTTAATATTCCGTCCTGTTTACAAGATATGTGGCACGAATGTATCCCACAACTTCCCTGTCATCTCTGCCAAACTACAGGACAATTTGATAAAGGTCTCTAATTTTATAAACAATTGAAGTTGTCCCCTATAAGACCATTATTCAGATAAATAGCAGCATATGCAGTGCCAGTCAGAGGCAGGCACCTGGCATGGCAGAGGGAAGGAGGCTGTAGGAGGGAGGATGGGGAGCAACCCCACAGACTGACAGACACATTCTCTGTCCAATTACTGCATGCTTCCAGCTTTACAGGATCAATTGGTGGTGGCTTTGAGGCTGCATAAGGGGCAGCTCTGAGGCAGACGTAGAATGGATATAACTGGGATTTGGGGGATAGCATCCCAGAAATCAGGAGACATTGTTTACACATCCTGGCTGGCTAGTTATCATCACAATCACAAGAGTTGGTGATAAAAAGGGGCATTTATAGGCAACTTCTTAGAGTAAAGAGGGAGGCATATTATAGGCAGAGGTGGGCGCAAATTGAGGAAGCTTCAAGGGATTTAAGCTCTCAGAGGTTCTGGATGTTGATAAGAGGATGTGGGAAAGGGTTTAGTGGTGATTGTATGAGAGTCTCCTCGGAAATCTGGGAGAATCATTTTACCGTATTATTCACCCCTCCCCTGCTGGTTAAGCCCGGTTTGGATTTAGTCCCGGTGACTGAAGAATGGCCGCCAGTTACCCAGGAAGAAATAAAGGAGTTGATTTCCTCATTGAACTTTGGGAAGGCCCCAGGGGGCGATTTTCTACCTGTGGAATTGTTTAAGGAAAATGTTGAATGGTGGGCCCCAGTGTTAGCAGCGTTATTCACTGCAATTAATACCCAGGGGAAGGTACCAGCAGATTGGACTAAAGCAATAGTGGTCCCAGTTTTGAAAAAGGGGGCTGCCAATGACCCCAATAACTTTAGGCCAATTAGTATTTTGGGTAAACTTTATGCCAAGTTTTATTGGGTAAACTTAAAAGCTGGATGAGGGACCAGGATATTCTAGCACCTGAGCAAATTGGTTTCTGTGAGGGGAGTTCAACTACTGATCACTGTTTCTTGCTCTCCCATCTTATCCAGAGGCATGATTCCCCAGGAAATGCATTATATGCGGCTTTTGTAGATCTTCAAGCTGCGCTTGATCTGGTACCTAGGGAACGCCTATGGGGAAAATTATATGCCCTCAAGTTGGATAGGCGTTTGTTGCACCTGATAAGGGAGTTGTACATGGACACTTCCATCAGGGTTAGGCTAAACTATCAGGGGGCTCTATCAAATAAAATCCAGATGCAGAGGGGGGTTAAACAGGGGTGTGTGCTGGCTCCCACCCTGTTTAATCTGTATTTAAATGACCTGACCCAAGAGTTTCCAACTGAGAGATGTCATCCTCCCAGGGTGTGGAATACTCATATTGCTTGTCTCCTTTATGCTGATGACACGGTCCTTCTGTCCCGTACTCAGGTGGGCTTACGATGTGCGTTGGAATTATTTGGAAATTACTGCTATAGGAATATGGTGGAAATAAACTATGTAAAGACCAAAGTAATGGTATTTCCCAATAAATTAAAAAAACATAGGTGGTTTATTGATACCAATGAGCTTGAGCAAGTAAAGGTATATAAATACTTGGGACTCCTTTTTCATTCTGCAGGCATGTGGTCTGTGCAGACCCTAAATGCCTGCTCTCGGGTTAGGCAATTGACGAAGTCCTTGCTGGCCTTTTTTCGTTCACAGGGAGGGAATTTGGTTAATCCAGCTTTAAAAGTTTTCTTGTTAAAATGTATTTCCCAGTTACTATACGGTGCCCTTCTTTGGGCCTTAGACAAAATTAAGATTTTGGAATGCATACAGGCAGGTTTTGTGCATTCTTTATTATTGGCTCCCCCTGGTGTTAGTATCTTGATCCTGTATGCAGAATGCAGAATTATTCCCCTGGAAGAACGGATTTGGAAGGGAGTACTAAATTACTGTTTAAGACTTTACTTTGGCCTGGTAGCCCCGCTTACAAGCCTGGTACTCAAGGACACAACTCTGAATAGCTTGGTTCAATGAGTAGTGAGGAAACTATATCTGTTGGGGTTTTCTCCTGAGGCCCTTGTCCCATTAGGGTATAAAACTGCTAGGAAGATGGTCCTACAGAGATTGGTGAATGTTGGCCAACAGGAGAGATGGGCAGAACTAAGTGCTAGTATGGCCCATGGCCCACAGAAGGTCTTGTTGAAGGAGACTGGTCAGTCAAGGGCTTAACTTGACTGTGGGCTCTTGACACTTAAGAAAAGGCTTTTCTTCTTGACCAGGGTCAACTACTTCCCCATAGCACTTACATTGGGGAAATATCAGGGAATCCCTTTGGCTGAGCGCTTGTGTCATTGCCCCTTAAAGCAGGTCGAGTCCCTGACCCATATTGTACTGGACTGTCCATTTTATGACGATCTCCGTTCAAAATTAATAGCACCAATGGTTAGAGAAATGCTGGGCGGGCCCCAAGAGGCTATTATGTTAATGCTATTTGGAGATACATGTAAGGAGACTACAGAGAAGGTAGCGCAATTTTTATTTTGTGTATATATTATTAAACAACAGTGTTTGACATGTGTATGACATTTATGAATTTTAAGTTAAACATTTTAAATGGTGTTGTTTCCTTTTATATTTATAATTGTGTATAGTGTTTATATTTTAGTTTATTTTGTTTTAAAATTCTAATTTTGGTTTTGGTTGTAGTTGGACACTATGTGATAATGATTCTATCATGTATTGATTAATTTATGGCCATCACCAATTGTTTGTATGTGGATGATTTTGTGGGTGGTGGGAGTGTATTATGTTGGTTTGGATATTTTTTGTAATTATTGATGGGTATGCCCAGTTGCATTGTCTATATGTTGGTGCCTGTTTTAATTTAAGGTAATTTACAGCATCCCATTAATGGGGGAGCATAATAATTGCAGGGGTCAAGTGTGCTGCCACAGGCCCCGGGAAGGGCAAGGCCTTGCTATTACCTTGTACTATGGTTTGACAAGGATTAGCCCACGAGCCCATGGGAAATGATTGATCTCCTATGTAAGATTTTGGTTGTATTTAGATTAGAGGATTTGGAGTCCTTTTTTCCTTTTCAGGGGTTAAGTGTGCCGCTGTAGGCCCTGGGAAGGGAAGGGCACTCTTTACTTTCTATGAGGTGGGGATGTCCTGGAGTTGATTTTCCCCTTGTGGAAACAATTTAATTAATGGGTGATTATATTTAAATTTATTTGTATAAATATGGTTGGTATTGTATTTTATTGCATCTGTTTATATTTTAACTTTATTTTGTATATTCATATTGTTATGGCCTACGGCTAAACAAATAAACTTTGATGATGATGATACAATCACATCCTGCAGCACTGTGAGAGAGGATATAAGAGAATCTCTGTTGGCACTTTCCTAAACAGATGCTTCCAATTTCCCACTAAGAAGCGGGGGAGAGAAGTTGGGATGGTCACAGCACAGAATGAGGATATTTGGTTGACATTTCTGCTGGCCAATTGGCATCACAAACAGTTCTTATACCACAGTGACACATAAGAGAATCCATGGCATAGGCTCATTCTCTGCATAAGCTATGCAGGCTTATACAATTGGGACCCTTTATCATATCTTTCTGATATTTGGCAGAGATGATCCTGAAGGTGTGATATAGAGTCCTGCCAAATTTCATGTACACTGGTTGGACTACAAAAATACATTACTGTCAGACACACATTTTATTAGTTATTATTATTTATTTTATTTTATTAGCAAGTATTTATATAGCGCCAGCAATGTACCTGGCACTTTACAAAGTAATGGAATAAACATGGTCCCTGCCCTAGGGTTTACAGTCTGAGAGACCGGGGGGAGATGAATGAAGGGGAAATAGAGGGACAGACAAGGAGTGTAACATTCATGAAGATGCGAGGTCTCAGGTGCATGTGCTTGGCTTGGTTACATTGAGAATGATGGCTGGCTGGTCCATGTGGTGAGGATATGAGTGCACAGACCTCTGGTAACAGAGTGTATTGGATGGTAGGTAATGGTATCATCAGGAGTTAGGAGAGGGGAGTAAGGAGTTGAGGAGTGAAGAACAGAAGAGGTGGGTCTTGAGGAGGAATATGAAGATATGAAGGGAGGGGGTGAGGAGGATGCAGGCAGGGAGGGAGTTCCAGTCATCGGGGCAGCTAGAGAGAAGAGATGAAGGCAGTTAGGGGAGCAGGGGAGACATGGGAGGGTGAGAGAGGGGAGAGAGGAGGAACGGAGTTCACAGACTGGAGTACGGAGGGAAATTAGTGCAGAGAGGTGGGAGGCGCAAGGTTGTGAAGAGCTTTATAGGTGAAAACTAGGAACTTGTGCAGGATTTGTTCAGGAAGGGGGAGCCAGTGAAGAGAGGAGAGGAGGGGCTGCAAGTGGTCGAAGCGACGGTTGAGGTGGATGACCCTGGAAGCAGATTTTTGGATGGAGATAAGGGGAGAGCGGGGTGTCATGTATTTCCTATTATAAGCATATATTTTTCAGCCATCTGTGTTCCTAATGTATTAATTTTTAGTTTCAATATATTAACTTTCTGTTTCAATGTATTGAACTTGTGTTTTACTGTATTAATTTGTATCCAATGCATTGATTTTTAGAATCAGTTTTTATATGTATCTTGGTTCAAACTGAGGCCTCCTCAGATGTGTTCCAATGAACTTTTAAAAAACTTCTCAGTGAACTTTTCACCATATCCAAGGAAACAGAAAAAAATGGCTAAAGTTGGAGGCCAGACAAAGGGCCTTATCAGTCTATATGTCTAAATGACAAATGGTGCCATGCATGACCATCTCCAAAGTGAAAGTTTTAAGTTTTAGTTTTTCCTAGCAGGCACAGCTGCTTCAACTAATTGGTTAAAAAACCTTGAAGCTGTGGTCAGTTCCCTCTGTAATCTGACAATTAATTTTGATGGAAATATGAGGTTTTGTTCACACTTTGAAGGAAATCTGACTCTTTGTTCAGTCTCAGAACAAATTACTTGCTCAGAATTAAGAGAGCCAATTGGAATCCTGTGTATTTCCATACTAACTGACATCATCAGCGTCAGTGCTCAGGACTGCCAGTTTGCTTTAGGAAGGGAGACACTGGCTTTGTCTTTTCAGATTGAAATCCTACACAACGTTGGGGTTTCTTTCTCACCATCATGGCAGAAACAAAGGGAAGAACCAGTGAAGTATAATTTCTTGATATCTTTGAGCCAATGAATTGAACATATGTTAAGCTTTTAGAAGCTATTTTCTTAAAATAGATTTTTTTTTTACATCATGTAACTTTGATTGACTATCAATACCATTCTATGTAAGCTACTGATATTTTCTATTTAAATTTAAGTAAACTATGCTTATTTTTTATAATATTCTGAGTCTCTCGCTTCATTTATTTATAAATATGTTGTCATTTTACAATACTTGCTTTGCTAGCTTGGCATCAAAGTGAAGTGTAAACTCATTTTATACAACTTGGAAAAGAGTGGCCCAATCTAGTTAGACCAGATCTGGCTGGAACACATAGCTCTCTTTCCTTTTGTAAAAAAAGAGACATGCAATGTGACAGGGGGAGGCCAGTGAGAAGGAGGTTACAGTAATCGAGGTGAGAGATGACCAGGGTGTGAACAAGGGTTTGGGCAGAGGAGACAGAGGGTATTTTCAGATGTTACAAGATCACAGTGAACCCCCATCAATATCCACATGGGATCAAAGCAACCTGAACGTCTGTTAGGCGGCCGCCAGATGTTTGCCACAGTCAATTCCCACATGGGGTCAATTTCAACCACGCTTCCGGGGCTCCCCGCCGGACAATCCCCGAAAGCGTGATCAAAGAGATCCCCAGCGGGAACCAAGAAAAAGTCACGTCTGGCCGGTGACCACGGCCCGGAATCCCCGGAGGGCCCCCCCACCAGAGGTTGGGCGGTGGGGGGCGCATGGGGGGGTCATGCGGGCGCACATTGCACTGCATGGCCCCGCCCCCTCCCTGATTTTACGTCCGTTGGCCATGCCGGAGTGAACCCGGCAGGGAATCTCAGAGTTGTTTCCGTGACGGGGCAAAGCCGCCCCATTATGTCTGAAAACACCCAGAGAAAAAAGTACAAATCTTAGCAATGTTATGGAGGGAGAAGCAATAGGATTTGGCAACAGAGTTGATGTAGGGTTTAAAATAAAGGGGTGATTCAAAGATGAAGCCTAAGCTATAGACTTGAGGAACAGGAAGGATGGTGACCCAATCAATGAGGATCGACTGAGAGGAGGGAGAGAAAGGATTGAGGGGGGAGATGAGTTCAGTTTTAGCCATGTTGAGCTTGAGTTGACGTTGAGACATCCAGGTAGAGATGTCAGAGAGACAGCTGGTGAGGTGAGCTTGAACAGATGGAGAGAGAGGGAGGGAGTAGAGAAGATTAGATTTAGCCACAAGAAGATAATTGGTGATCTTAGCGAGAGCAGTTTCAGTAGAGTGAAGGGGGTGGAAGCCAGATTGTAGGGGAGTCAAGGGAGGAGTTGGTGGAGAGGAAGTCAAGCGATGGGTGTAGACAACATGTTCAAGAAATTTGGAAGCAAAAGGAAGGAGTGAGACAGAACAGTAGCTAGAAGGGTCAGAAGAGTCAAGAGTGGACTTTTTGAGGATAGGAGAGATAGTGGCGTGCTTGAAGGTGGAGGGGATGGAGCCAGTAGAGAGGGAGAGGTTGATGATGTGCAGGAGGGAAGGGGCGACAGTGGTAGCAATGGAGGTCAGGAGGCAGGAGGGGATGTGGAAGGGTTAGAGGAGGAGAGCAGGGAGGAGATTTCCTCAAGGGAGGCAGGAGGGAAGGAGGACAGGAGCGAAGGAGGGGGGGAGGGAGAGGGGAGGGAGTAGGAAGAGGAGAGGAGCAGGAAATGATGTTGAGGCGGATCTTGTCTATATTGGAGGTGAAGAAGGAAGTGAGATCCTAAGCAGAAAGGGAAGAGGGAAGAGGAGGACGGGGGGCTTGAGGAGGGAGTCAAAGGTGGAGAACAGGCGGTGAGGGTCCCGAGAGCAGGACTCAATGCGGGAGGCATAGTAATGCTGTCTAGCGAGGGAGACAGCAGAAGTAAGGGAGGAGAGAGAGAATTTAAAGTGAAGGAAGTCAGCATGAGAGCAGTGACTTCCAGGACCCTTTATCACCAGGATCCCTTTATCACCAGGGACCCTTTATCCAATCCTTCTGAAGGTTGGCATAGATAGTAAATATGGGGAGGGGGTATAAACTCACCAGGTTTTATCCACATTAGATGAGAGACAAACAAGTTACATCCAGGAATGTATATGCAGATGTTTGCAAAATAACATCATTCAACTGCTTATAAAATCAGATTACTTTATCTAATCTTTCTGGAGTTTTGTACACTTAATGCCTTCCATTGGAGATACAATGCTTTTATGTTTCATCCAAATATAATGAAAAACAAAAAAGTTACAGCCAAAAATGTGTTTTCCATTGAAACCAATGGAAATCTAAAACAAAAGCAAAAAACCCCACACATTTTTGATATTTATGAAAACAAAAACAAAAGATTTAAATAATGGAAAATGAAAAACTAAAACAAAAAATGAAATGGGTTCCTAGTGCACACCTCTAATCCTGATCACGTAGATAATAGTATTGTCTCACTGCTATACACTTCCACATTACTCATGGAATTTCTATCTATAGAGATGCCAGAGTACAGTTCAGTTCCTTTCATTTAATCCTGCTTGACTCAATGACGTCTTTAATATATTGTGCCACCCCACCAGCAGCTCGATCTATGATGTCATTTTGATATATTTTTTACCCTGGTATTAGATGTCCCCATTGGTTATCTTCATTCTACCATGTCTCTGAAATTCCTGTTATGACTATATATTCCATTTAGTGCCATACACTCTAGTCCTACCATTTTACTTTTTAGATTTCTAGCATTTTTTAGACTTCTATTCAGGGAGGTGACGATGGATAGAGGCAGGCAGGCTAGGAGCAGGGCTTGAAGGCAGGCGAGGCTGAGGAGCAGGGTGGACACATATCTAAAATATTTTCCTGTCATCTTCCACTAGGTGGGCTTAAGTATTTAAATACTGAGGGAAGTCAATCAGGGAAGTTGAAGGTGTGGCATGTGCTACTAGGAAGAGTTCATTCCAGAGTCTAACCCAGGACCATACAAAGAAAGGGGAGCTGCCAGCGTGGAATGGGGTGGAGGCTGGAGACTCATCAGACATAGGTTCAACGTCCATGGTGTCCTGACTAGAGCTGAAACGAGAATTAAAAAAAAAATATGTGAGAAATCGAGAGAGAATGAGAACCAGGCTCAAAATCTTGCTAGGATCTTGACACCTGGTTCGAGTTGGCAAGGGAGTGGAAGGGCTGCCCTGGCCTGGAGAGGTGGGACCCTGGGGGAGCCCTCAAGTGGTTGCCTGGTCAGTTTTAGGCTGAAATTGACCAAGCAACTGCTTGCGTGTTTGCAAGGAGCTACTCCGGGTAGAGCCGAGTAGTCCTTTGCAAAATATGCTTCTCAAGAGGCTGCCCCAGCTCTCCCCCTGTCAGGCCAGCACCTTGGGACATGCCTAAGCCCCTTTGCGAAGCTGTGCATTGGGGAGGGGGAGGAGGGATCCAATCTCTCCCACCGCTCACAACGTTGCAAGCCTGCAAGTGCTTAGGCACTTCTTATGGTGCTGCCCTGGCAGAGGGAGAGGGGAGACCATGATGATCCAGCTTATCTCCCTGCCAGGGAAACACCTCAGGAAGTGCCCAAGCCCCTTTGCGAAGCTGTGCACGGGGGGTGATGGTGGTGGAGAGAGCAGTGATTGACTGTCTCCCTCTGTGCATGGCTTTGTGAGCTGCCAAGCGCTTGGGCACTTTAATGGCCCAGTGGCCATTTTGTGCATGTCCAGTTTGTATCAGGGTGCAGCTCCCTGGGATAAGTCACCACAGAATCGGATCCTAGGACTTCTGTTCTCAATGGGGAATTCAGCTCACTCACTTTCCATTGGAGTTAGTCAATTTCAATGTCCTATATTTACTCCAGCATTGTCCTTATACACAAACTTAAACTGTTCTCCAACATATTTTCTAGGCACAGGAGTGCCTAGAAAGTTAAAGGTAGGACTGTCTTCCATTATAAATGGGAGAATTTGAAGTCCCTATATTTCAGAAACTGCCTAAGCTGCAGTTCTGAAAATTTAACACTGTGCCATAAGCCTCGAGACCAGCATCTATGCAGATTTATAAAAAGTTATAACAATATATAGTTAATTGCTGCTGGTCAAGATGCAGGATTTCCCAATATTTTTTTCTGATTGATATCTCCCTACCCCAATCAAGTTCAGCCCTGAGACTTTGAAGCCTTGTTGTCAGAGATGTTGATTAAGTGCTTTTGAAGTCTCAGGGTGTTTGGTGTGACAAAAAATGAAATACATCTGATTAAAAAATCAGTTCTGCCAGGAGGGATGGGGGGATGTGCAGTAGTTCCCCTGCTTCTTCCAAAGCTATTCATACTGCCAAGTTTGGGGGGAGGAGCCTTGGGCAGCATTTGGCAGCAGAAGGGAGAAAGGGGAGGTATTTACCGCCACCTCCTTACCACTCATTCCGCTGCCAGTGGAGGTCGCCACCACCAACACTAGCCCTGCTCTGCCGACTGCTCCCCTTCTCTCTCCCTACCCATGGCAGTTCTTGCTGCCCCATGGCTGGACTGCCTGCATGCCTCCTCCACTATCAGAACCAGGAACTGGGGCTGCCTCCGGTGCGCTCTCCTGTTCACGTTCCAGCCTAGCTGTCTGCTGCCTGTCTGGCTGCTGCAGCTCCCGGGGTACCACATGGATGGGCTGTGCTTCCCTGGAGGTAAGAAACCCCCTCCCCTTCTCCTGACCCCCAACCTTCCTAACCCAGCTCCCATAACCTTCCTAACCCAACCCATTGCCTGGCCCCTAGCCTGTTAACATTCCGGCGAAATTGCAAGACCTGGCTGTTCGCCCAGGCCTTTGGGAGGGAGGGTGAGTAGGGTTGGGGGTTTTAGTTCCCCCACCTATTTTTGGTTTTTAGATTGTATCTTAGCCCTGTTTTAATATTTTATAATATTTATGATAATTTTAAACTGATTTTATTGTATTTTAAATGTTTGGAAGCCGCCCCGAGCTGCATGGCAGGAGGGGCGGGGTAAAAATTTATAAAATAAATAAATAAATAAATATCCCCACCCCTTCTCTGACTCCCCCCCCCCACATTCCTAACCTGACCCCCCACACCCCAGCCCCTTCTACTGATTCCCTCCCACATCTCCCCTAACCTGGCTCGCATGCCACGCTCCTCTTACTGGTTCCCTCCCCACACCTTCCCATCCCCTAACCCAGCTCCCACACCTTTCCAACCCCTAACCTGGCCCCCAAACTCCCCCCTTCTCCTGACTCCCCCCTCCACACCTTGCCAAACCCTAACCTGGTTTTCACACCTTCCCAAACCCTAACCTGGCCCCCTGCCCCTCCTCCTGACTCCACCCCCCCACCTCTCCAACCCCTAACCTGGCTCCCACACTCCTTCCCCTCCTGACTCCCCCTCACTGAACATTTTTTCAAACTGCCTTAACTGTCATTTCAGTTGACACTACCAGTGTAGACAACTGTATAGAATCGGTTTGATAGAATGCAATTCTGCATGAAATGACAGTTAAGGCAGTTTGAAAAAATTGTTCAGTGTTGAATTACCATAATAAATTAATGCCTAATAGTGAAAAAATGTGATATCTTAGTTAGCGATAAATATTAATAAGAGTAAGTAGGTATGGTAAGGAATTAAGTACATATCTTATGGATGTTGGTGGTAAATCATGAAACATAGATAGAAAAACTTTAAATAATTTCCATGCTTTTTGGTGTTTAATTTTTGTCGTAATGTGTGTTAAATGTTTTTTTAAATAGGAATTATAATAAATGTTCATGGTGTGGAATTTTGGATAAGAGGGAAAAATTTTTTGTTTAGAAATGGTCCTACCTTTAATGTTTTTTGAAACCATCGTTTTTTTGTTTGGATAATACACATAGACTTAGTCAATTTATAGTATAACAGGCACACAACCTCACTAATGCCGGGCAGGCAACTCCTCTAGCTCCCCAGCCCTATCTAAGCCCGGATCTACCAGGTATCCAATCCTCTGGCTGAGCTACTCACAATAGGTAAGCATTCCAGGCTCCTCCAAACCCTGTACAGCAGCCTTCAATAGCCATGACATCGGCACTCCAATAGCAGCCTCCTTGCTTATCCTTTCTCAGCAGGGTTCCAGGACCATGGCCAGCAGTATCCCTCAGAAACTCCTACAGAGTCATTCCCTCCTCTGCAGTCAGGCACAGACTGATCTCTCCTCAGCCTTAGCTTCTCTTATATAGCTCCAAAGGGATTGTGGCTAGCCCTTCAGTCTTTCAGCCCTTAAAGGGCCAGTAGCATCCCCAATCACTCTGGGTTTTACCAGACTTATTTGCTTTCAGTCTTCCTCAAGCCTACAGGGCTGGTTCTGCCAAGCCCATGCTCTTGGGGCTGGCTCCGCCATGCCCAGCACCAGTGTCACTCCCCTTGGCACCCTCACTCAGCTCTCAGGCTGATGCACTCCACCCTATTAAAGGGACAGCAGCCCTGCAAGGCTGCTCCCTGCCACACAGTTGTTTTTTTTCTTATTAAGTGAGATTCTCAAGAGTTTATTGAGAGAATCAAACCAGATTCTTGTTTCAGCACTAGCATTAAGCATTGTATTTCCAGTAGGGATAGAGAGGTACTATTGCCTCTATAAAAGGCACTGGTAAGACCACACCTGGACTACTGTGTTCAATTTTGGTCAACAATGTTAATGAAAGATGAACTAGGGGTATGCACTTTGTTTTCATTATATTGATAATGATAAAGACATTCTCATTTTCATTAGTTATTGCAATAATAACAAAGATAAATAATAAAAAAATCAATAATTATAATGACAGTTGTTATTGATTTCTTTATTGCTTGGCAGGTGTTTTTTGGAGGGAAATGCAGAGATGGGAGAGGGGAGTAGACATCTCAGAACCAGAAACAGTGTTGAACATTTGAACTGGGCCTGTGATGGGAGGGGAAGGACCTGATTGATATCATTGCTGGCCAGTGAGCAGTGCAAGCAGGTCCCAGGCAGTTGAATGGCACCATGTGATTGCTCAATGCCTCCTGTCTCCCAAGAACAATCATGGGGGCTCTAGAGATAGCACTGCAACCCTTTCACTCTTGTTCTGTGTTAGTAGAGATGTGCACCAGGGACTCATGTCATTATTTGTTTTTGTTTTTGTTTTTGTCGTTTAAATCTCTCATTTTCACTTTCATAAATATCAAACTTTTGTTTTTGTTTTTGATTTCCATTGGTTTAAATGGAAAACACATTTTTGGCTGTATACCTCCCCCCCCGTGCTATATTTGGATGAATCTCAAAGGGAGTGTACCTCCAATGGAAGGCATTATGTGTACCACATTTCAGAAATATTGAATAAAGTAATGCAATTTTATAAGCAGTTGAATTATGTTATTTTGCAAACATCTGGATATACATTCCTGGCTTTAACTTCTTTGTATCCCATCTAATATGGATGAAACCTGTCAAGATTATATGCCTCCCCAATTTTACTGTCTGTGCCAACTTTCAGAAGAAGTGGATAAAGGGTTCTGTTGGTATAAGTATTTAACTTATAAATGTATGTCTGACTGTAACATCTTCTTAGTCCAACCAATGTACATAATCTTTGACAGGGCTATATATCATACATTCAGGATCTTCTCTGCCAAATATCAGAAAGATGTGATAAAGGATCCCGATTTTATAAGCCTGCACAGCATATGCAGAGAATGAGCCTATGCCAGGGATTCTCTTACGTGTCACTGTGGTATAAGATCTGTTTGTGATGCCAATTGGCCAGCAGAAATGTCAACTAAATATCCTCATTCTGTGCTGTGACCATTCCAACTTCTCTCCCCCACTTGTTACTGGGAAGTCGGAAGCATCTGTTTAGGAAAGAACCAATAGAGATTCTCTTATGTGCTCTCTCACAGTGCTGCAGGATGTGATTGTGATGATAAATGGCCAGCCTGCATGTGTAAACCATTTCTCCTGATTTCTGGAATGCTATCCCCAAAGTCCCAGTTATGTCCCTTCTAAGTCCACCTCTGGCCTCCTCCTTTGCCCACCTCGAAGCCACCACCGATTGGTCCTGTAAAGCTGGAAGCATGCAGTAATTGGACAGAGAATGTGTCTGTCAGACTGTTGGGTTGCTCCCCATCCTCCCTCCTCAAGCCTCCATCTCCCTGCAATGCCAGGTGCCTGCCTCTGACTGGCATTGCATGTGCTTCTATTTTTTTATTTATTATTAAAATTTATATGCTGCCCTCTACTGATATACGCATCTCGGGGTGGCTAACAATATTTTAAAATATATAACTAAAATACAATTAAAACAACATAAAATCCCCAGATTAAAATAACCCATACCCAAACCCTCCCTAAACCAACCCACTCACCCCATCTCCCTCAGTAAAGGCCCAGCGGAACAGCCAAGTCTTACACTGTCTATGGAAAGAGGGGAGGTCAATGATCAAGTGGACCTCCAATGGGAGGAAGTTCCACAGCTGCAGCACAGCCAAAGAAAATGCCCTCCCCATGGTCAACACCCGGGAAACCCAGGGGACCTTGAGGATGGCACCCCATGCCAACTGGAGGGGCCGATCCAGAATCCGGAGGGTGAGGCGGTCCTGAAGGTAGGTGGGGCCCAGGCCATTTAGAGCTTTAAAAGTCAACACCAACACCATGAATTGGGCCCAGAAAACTATCGGCAGTTAGTACAGAGAGTGAAGCACTAGTATAATGTGCTCGCATCGGCCTGTCCCCTTCAGGAGATGGGCCGCTGCATTCTGCACCAGCTGCAGTCTCTGAACCAGCACCAAGAGTAGCCCAATGTAGAGTGCATTACAGTAGTCCAGTCTCGAGGTAATAAAAGCATGGATGATTGTAGCCAGATCTGAGTCCGAGACATACGGCCTAAGTTGACGTACCAGATGTAACTGGCGGAATGCCCCCTTCACCAAAGCCACCACCTAGACATCCAGGTAGCTAGGGATGTGCAAACAGATTGCGGTTTGGAAGTTTGGTGGTTCGGTCGTTTGGTTTGGTCATGGAGGTCAGGTTCGGTCATTTGCTTCCATCGCCAAGTTCGGGTTTCGTCCAGTGGCATTCGGTTTGGTTTGGCCATTCGGTGATCAGTGTCAGTTTTGGTCTAGGTATCGTGTGATCCCGTGATCACATCAGAAACCAGAAACCAGAAATTCGAGTGCTTGCGTGCGTACGTGTGGTGAGTGTGTGTGTGTGTGTTGTGGCTGAGTGGGTGTTTGGTGTGTTTTGGCTGTGTTTGTGTTGGACTGTGTCTTGGTTTGACTGGTTGGTGAGTGTTATTTGGTGACTGTTGGCTGGAGTGCTTGTTTTGTGGGGGGGGAAATTTAAGAGGGTAATAATTAAATGCCGGGCCTGGGGGAAGGCCAAGGTGGCGGAGTCGGTGGTGCAGGAGGAAGAGGTTCCTACCGCTGCTGCTGGACCTTCGGTGGTGGAGGAGGAGCAAGAGCCAGCAGGCACAGGAGGTGCTGCCACTCCTGCCAGGTTTGTAAACGTTTTCTTTTTACTTTGAGGACAATAAGAATACTACCCCTTAGAGCGAACTCACTGGCATGCGGGTGGGTGGTGGGTAGTCAGGCACAAACACTGGGCATCAGCAGGTGGCAGCGGATGTCTTCCACAGAGAGAGAGGGTACTGTAGTGTGTGTGTGCTCTTCCAGCAGTCAGGCATGAGCACAAGCACCCCTACCCAAACATATTCCAGGCTAGCAAGGGTCTCCACTCTCCAGTTGTCATCCCTATGCACCCCCAAATAAGGGCAGGATTTGCACGTGCCAGCCAGAGTCTTTCCAGTTGCCCTCCATAGTGCCCCAAGGAGGGCAGGATTCACACTGGCACATGTCTTTTGGATTTTCACATGCCAGCCAGGGTCACTGTTTCCCATTACCATCCCTGCACCCCAAGGAGGGAGGACTAAAGGCATCATCATAAATGCATGATATTACTTAGGTGTTGTTTATGTGTTCCTGTTTCAGAGAGAGTAAGGAATCAGATGCTGCCCCCGGCACTGGTGCCAGGCCCAGGAGGACACCGAGGTGGAGGTCGCCGGTGTCACTGCCAGACAGCGGGCGCACAAGGTCCGATGTCTGGTGGTGGTACGTGAGGCATGAGGATTGATCTTCAGAATACAAGGTAAGGCACAGAGGCTGGAGCAACATGGAATGGATTTCCCTATGACCTGTTAGGAAGTCTCCTGCAGAGAGAGATTGGCCACCCACCCTCTTGTGGAAACAGAATGCAGGCAGGGGTTGACAGACCATTGGTCTGACACAGTATGACACTTCTTATGTTCCTATATTTTTATGTTCTTTAGGTCTGCCACAAACAGTTTCTGAGGCAGCGTGAGGGGACCACATCAGGGCTGATAGCCCACAGTGAGAAGCTCCAAGGGCTGATGGTGAGGTGGAAGCCGCAGGACTCTGGTGTCGTAGCCTTGAAGTATAATCATTGCCAGAAGAAGGAGGGGAAAGCATGGCAGAAGCAATGCCATGTAAGCCCTTCCCCCTCCTCCAGCTCTGATGTGGAGTCCCCCAGGCTCCGGGAGTCTGCAGCAGCAAGGGCCTTTTGGGTGGAAGTCGGGAGGCCTACCCAGCAGTTTGTGGATGGCCTTCTGGATGCATGCAGCCACCAGGGAGAACTGCCTGGTGGAACAGTTCCAGGTGTTCGAGGTGGAGAGAAAGAAGGTAGAAGTGTACGTCCAGTACATCTCCACTGAGATGAAACGCCTGGAACTGTACCACCAGTCAGTCTCCAGGTGGCATGGAGCCATGGCAGGGGCCATGGACTTTACTCTCCAGAACGGGTATGAAATGCCAGAGCACAGGGTGCCCGCCCCTCAGTCCTGTCCTGCGCCCCCTTTGCCTTTCCCCCAAGTTCCAGGGGACAGGCCCAAAGACAAGTAGGCTAGACCCCAAAGTTTAAAGATTCTTTTCTTTGTATATATGTTTGGTTTTGGTTCTATAATGTTGTTGTTCTTATTGTTTAAAAATTGTTCATAAAAGTTATATTTGTTGTTACAATCTTTGTTTGACCCTGCAATCTTTTATCCCTTTGTGCTGAAGTTCTGGGAGGTGGCAGAATCTCATACAGCTAGTCGATCCCTACCAGAAGCACCTGGCACCTCCACATGTAGCATAGGCAAGGTATTACTCCCAAAGATGTGCCAGCAGCAGGCTCTCAACTTTCAGACAGCCCCCCAGGAGGGGCAGTGCTTGTATCTCTGTGTGTGTGCGCGCCAAAGAGAGACAGGCTCCCTGGCTGCGGGCAGCAGGTGGTGGGTGCTGGTGGTCAGAGGGGCTTTTTTCATGAGCTTCAGTGGGCACCCACAGGTGGGTGCTGAGGAGTAGGCGACAGGGGGGCAGGCTGGGCACCAGGCTTCTGGATGCAGTGGAATGGAATGACAGTCCCCAGTGACTGGAATTATGGTCCCAGAATCTCATTGATGGTTCCTGGGACAGGTGGGCATGACTGATTCAGGTACAGTGGAATGACAGCCTATGGTAGCTGAATAATGTCCCTAGAATTAGTGCATGGTTGGGCACATGCCATTCAATTATGTGATAGGTAGGTATAGGGACACACACAGGCAGGCACAAAATATGTTCCATATTTTGTTATATTACATCTCATTCTGGTAGGTTTGCTGCTGCTGGATGTGGGCATCAGGCACAAATGGGAGTTCTTCCTGGTTCTGGCAGGTGGCAGCTTGAGCTGGCCTCCCCTCCACCCCATCTCTCTTGTTCAAGTGGGGAGCCTCTCTCTCTCTCCCTCTCTCTCTCTCTCTCTAGCCATATAGTGCAGGTGACAGCATGGGTGGGATCGTGTCTGTCTCTCCTTCTAGCAGTGGGGAGACTTTCTCTCTCTCTCTCTCTCTTTCTCTCTCTCTCTCTCTCTCTCTCCTCTCTGACAGCAACCTGGGTGGGCAGACAGGCACCTTGGCATGAGAGGCAGGAAGGCGGGATGAGGCAGGCTTTGAGCTTGGTGGAAACCTGGGGTACAGAACCCTTGGCACAGACAGCATAAAGGCCTGGGGGCCATTGGTACTAGCAGCAGCAGACATTGGTTGCCAGGGTATAGAACCCTTGGCACAGACAGCATATAGGCCTGGGGGCTATTGGCATGAGCAGCAGCAGACATTGGTTGCCAGGGTACAGAACCCTTGACACAGAGAGCATATGGGCCTGGGGGTCATTGGCAGCAGCAGACAGTGGGTTGCCAGGGTACAGAACCCTTGGCACAGAGAGCATATAGACCTGGGGGCCATTGGCACTAGCAGCAGCAGAAAGTGGGTTTCCAGGGTACAGAACCCTTGGCACAGACAGCGTATAGGCCTGGGGGACATTGGCAGCAGCAACAGCAGACATTGGTTACCAGGGCAGGCAGACATGGCATGAGCAGCAGTCAGGCAAACTGAGGCAGGGTTCAAACTTTGCAACCTGGGTGGGTTGGCAGGCAGGCAGCGTGGCATGAGAGGGAATAGGGCAGGCGGGCTTGGACAGGCTTTGGGATAGGCAACCTGGGTGGGCAGACAGGCACCTTGGCATGGGAGGCAGTAAGGCGGACTGAGGCATGCTTTGAGCTTGGCAGCAAGCTGGGCGGGCAGACAGGCAGTGTGTCATGAGAGGCAGTAGGGCAGGCAGGCGGGGACATTGGCAGCAGGGCACTCAGATAGGCTAGCAAAGACTGTGCAGCGCGTGAGAGAGAGAGCCAGTCAGTGTCACATAAGCGGGCCGAGATCGTGTAGCCATAGGCTGGTTGGCAGGCTTACAGTTTCCCAATGCCACCCTGTGTCATGAGGTCAGGCAGATAAGGCAGTTGAGGCCATCTAGTATGTGAGAGAGGGAGGGGGTATAGTGGGCACCAGGCATTGGGAGGGAGGGACAGCACCTCAGCAGCACAGCAGCAGTAACCCGCCCAGATTGAGGAGCAGGAGCCCCGTCCCATGACTGCCCCTGGCATGGGATGGCGTGTGCCACTGCACCATCAATCCTTGTCCAGGGGCAGCTCAGGGAATCCCAGGAGCAGAAGGTTCACCTTAATGAACAGCAACTGCTCCACCAACTTGGCCCCCAGTCTTAGGCAGTGCGGAGAGCAAATGTCCCTTGCCATAGAGAGCACCCGCTCGCTGGGAACACTGGTTGGTGGGCAGGACAGTATACCCTTGGCCACTTTTGACAGGGCCAGCCACATGTTGGCCTTGCCGACCCAGTAGGCCAAGGGATCGCTGCTAGGATCAATGCATGGTTCCTCCTCCAGGTATGTCTCCATGACTGCTGAGGCGCCATTTTAATTCCTCTCATAGCTCTGCCTGGGCACCACCTCCACCACTGTCCTCAGCCACGCTGCTTGCCCTATTGTAGTGGGGGACCCCATGCTCCCCCAAGTGGCCTGTACATAGGCTGAGCTGCTTCTTCTGGCAACAGGGGTGCTGCTGCTGCTGGCACTGCTGCTACTGATAAATCTGGGGGCAGGGTTAGACCTGCCTGGCTGAGAGGGGTGGTGGCTCCCTCTCCCACCATCCCCAGGGGTGTTCTGCAGCAGAGCCCGCTCTGCCTGCTGAATCCTCTCCACCAGAACATCCTTCCAGAGGGCGTAGAGCATGTCTGGCGTGTCATTCTGCCCTTGACCCTGGGGTCCAGCATTGTTGCCAGGGCATATTGCTCCTGCTGCAGGAGTGCATCAAAATGCGCCTCAGGCCCTGACTTCAGCTTCTACTCCAGGTCAAGCACCTCATTGGCTAGCTTCCCACCTGCAGAGCCACAATCCCGCCCCCCAAGAATCTTATCCAGCCTCCTCTGGAAACTCCGGACCAGAGGGGTCACCTGGCTGAGGGTGGTGGTGGAGCTGCTCATGGTCTCTGTCACAGCCAGGAATGGTCTCAGGATGATCCGTCTCCAGTTGAACCTGATGCAAGGCGGCTTTCTTCTCAAGAAGCTGCTCAAGTATCAGGAAGGTGGAATTCCACCTGGTGGCCACATCCTGGATGAGCTGGTGTCCTGGGGAGCCTTGCTCACCTGCTTCTCCCAGAGGAGCTAGCTGCCCTTCATGCTCCAGATGAAGAACCCCTCCAGTTTCCTCCCCCGCTCTATCAGGGAGCTAAGGGTGCCTTCCCCAATCCCCTTATCCCCCAAGCCCAGAGCGTCCCTGACCACCAGGTGAAGGGTGTGTGCAGCGCAAGGAATGCTGGTGAAGCCCCCGTCATGGACTGCCTTTTGTATATTTGTGACATTGTCCGTCACCACACACCCCTTGGTGAAGGCCGCACCTGGCTTAACCCACTCCCTCACCATGGTGGCCAGGGCTAACTCTATGTTCCTGGAGGTGTGGGGGCTGTCCATGACTTGTGCCTGAAGCAGGGCCCACCTATACCCTGCTTCGGGACAATTCCTGCCACTCCCTAAAGCTGCCTCCGGGTCCTGCCACCAGTGTGCTGTTACAGCGAGGTACGCATGCTTGGCATTTCTGCTGGACCACAGGTCCATGATGAAGTGGGCCGTGCCCCCCCCATCCCCTGTCAGCTGCTCCCTCACCTGCTCCTTCAAAGCCCTGTAAATGTCCGGCACCACAGTCCGACTAAGGGTGGTGAGGGACAGCAGCTTAACCTGGGGGGCCAGGAACCCAATCATCCACTGGAAGCCCTTGTCCTCTACAATTGAGAAGGGCTGCCCATCCAGTGCAATCATTTCGGCCAACAGACACTTGGCTTTCTCTTGAAAGCCATGCTGCCCTGCTGCCGATGGCCTTGGCAGCTGCCCCCACCCCAGCTCCTCCATGGTGGACTGATGCCTCTGGCGAGGCTCCTGCTGCTGTTCTTCACCCCTGCTCCTGCTGGTAGAGGCAGCAGTTGGTGCAGGATGCTTGCCCTCTGAAGGAGCCAGGTGACTGGCCGCTGCAGTCGGGAACCCACTGGCATCCACTTCCCCTGCCTTCCCACTTAGCAACAGAGTGTTGTGGCATGATTTCAGCTGCCTCACCATGGCAGTTGTCCCAAGGTTGGTGAGCACCTGCCCATGCTTCACCAGCTTATTTCACAAAGTGCACTGCACCTCTCTGGGATCATCTTCCCCCACCAGCTTAAAATATTCCCATATAGAGGATTTTCCCCCTCCTCCTCCTCCTACCTTCTGGACCGCCCCAGGTGATGCACTTCTGCCAGCGCTTCTGGGAGGAGGAGAACTTGGTGGCACTGGCGACAGTTCTGGGAGGAGGGTCAGCCATTGCCTCAGCTCCAGACATCTCCTCTGTGGCACTAGTGTCTGCCTCTGACTCACTGTCCGTGATCATTGTGATGTCCCATGAAGGGGAGTATTGGGACCCTGAGGCTAGACTGCCCGTGTCCACCATGCTTCTGGCACTCTCCCTGTGCCCTCCTCTATAGCTGCTACTGCTGCTGCAACTCCTCTCCCTACTGCCATTGCCCGGGGATCGGGCCCTGCCTCTAGCAGCCAGGGTGGAATCCACCAGCTCTGGACTGCTGGGGATCACCTCGACAATGGGGGACATTGGTGGCCCTGGAGGAACATCGGAAGCAGCAGCACCTGCTCCAGCAGCAGCAGAAACAGATGCAGCCTCATGTCCTGCAGGTCTTCCAGTGCCCTGCGTGGCAGTGGAGAAGGGCATTGCCAGGAGGCGATGCATAGCTTCTGAAGCCTGTTGCTGCCCTAAAGCAGGCCTGTGGAGTTTGAAGCATGGTGATGTGCTCGGGCTGCTGCTGCTGTCTGCTGCCACTCTGCTGGTGAAAATGGCCTGAAAGCTTGCTCATTTTTACTAACAACAGTTGGTCCAATAAAAGATATCATTTGAACCCCCTTGTCTCCCTCTATGTGAATCTCCATAGTCTTTGCAACCATGTCTCCCCTGCCAGTTATCTGCCTGTCTCTAACCTTCCCTTTTTAAGGGAAGGTTATTGAAAGGGTAGTGGCTTAGCAGCTCTAGGAGCATCTTGATCGCATCAGTTACCTTGATCCTTCGCAGTCCGGCTTTCATCCGGGCCATGGCACTGAGACAGTACTTGTGGCCTTGGTGGATGACCTTTGCAGAGAAAAGGTCAACCCTATTGGTCCTATTAGATCTATTGGCAGCATTTGATACCGTTGACAACAAGATGTTGGTGACGCGCCTGTGGGACAGTGCGGGGGCGGGCGGGATTATTCTTGAATGGTTCTGCTCATTCCTGACCGGAAGAACTCAGCAGGTGGTACTCAGTGATTCCTTTTCATCTTACCGAGATCTCCCGTGTGGGGTCCCGCAGGATTTGGTTTTGTCCGCTCTCCTGTTCAACGTGTATATGCAGCCGCTTGGCAAGGTGATCAGAGGGTTTGGGGTGAGGTGTCATCAATATGCTGATGACACCCAATTCTACCTCTCATTTTCAACCAACCCAGGCCCGGCTGTCTCAGTGCTTACTCGGTGGCAGCTCTGGGGGACTGGATGAGGGCCAACTGTCTGCGACTGAATCCTGACAAGATGGAGGTTACGGCCACATCAATTGTTGGGGTCTGCCCTCCGCTGACGTCCCCGGTACAGAACCTGGGGGTGCTTATCGATGTGCAGCTCCGCCTGGATCTCCAGCTGGAGGCCGTGGCGAGGAGTGCCTTCCGCCAGTTAAATCTGGTGCGGTGGCTTCGGCCACGGGTTTCGGTTCCGGAGTTGGCCTTGATCATCCATGCTTTTATTACCTCTAGGTTAGACTACTGCAACGCACTCTACGTGGGGCTACCTATGGTGACGGCTTGGAAGCTGCAGCTGATGCAGAATGTGGCAGCCCGGCTCCTGGTGGGGTTGGGCCACCGGGAGCACATTACACCAGTGCCCTGATCTCTGCACTGGCTGCCAATAGTCTTCTGGGCCCGATTCAGCATTGGTTTTAACCTATAAAGCCTTACACGGTCTGGGCACTGCTTATTTGCGAGACCGACTCACCCCCGGGTTCTAGATCAGCCCCTGCGGTCATCCGGGGGCACCTTGTTGGAGGTCCCATGGGTTCTTCAGGGGGCCATGAAGAATAGGGCATTCTCAGTGGCTGCACCGTGCCTTTGGAATTGACCCGGTCCAGATGCCCCTGAAGCTATCTGAATAATGGGCTTATAGGGGACAATCTCAATTGCATATAAAATTGGGGACCTTTATCAAATTTTCCTTTAGTTTGGCAGAGATGACAGGGAAGGTGTGGGATACATTCCTGCTGAAGATCTTGAACATAGGATGGAATATAATTGTATGGAAGTTAAAGAAGTTGTATCCAGGAATGTGTATGCAGCTTTTCTTAAAATCACAGTATTCAATTGCTTATAAAATCAGTTCCCTTTATCCACTCTTTCTGACATTTGGTGCATATAGTGCCTTCTGATGAGGGTACAATCCCTCCAAGTTTCATCATAAGTGAATAAGAAACAAAAAGTTATAGCTGAAATTATGTTCTTATGTTTTTTCCCATTATTTCAAAAACAAAAATTCATTTTTGTTTCTTGTGTTTGTTGTTATTATTTTTTGTTTTTATTATTATAGTCGCAGAAATGAAAATGTTGTTGTCATTATCATAATAAAAAATAATGAATTGCACTCCCCTATGTGTTAGCTCTTGTTGTGTCAGGTTTCGTTTACAGAACTCTGGTGCTTGCATTAAAATCTTCCACAGCCCTCAGTGTTATAGCCTTTATTTTACCTTTTACCTTCCCCTCTCTGTCTCCCCCTGTACATATATGATTAGATAGATATACCTTATAGTTTTTTCTTTTCCCTTTAGCCTATAGAGAGAAAGATTTAGATATTATATTAGTAGATACTAGGCTTTTTATTATCTATATTAGCATTATAGGATAGGAATAGATAGATAGATACTTAGGCCTTTTTACATGGATGGTGCAGCAGCGCCGATGGGTGGAGATGGGTGTGAATGGGTGGGTGAGCACACCCAGCGAACACCTGGTGGCACTGAGCAGTGAGACATTTACATGAACAGCACCGCAGGGGGTGGTGGGAAGGAAAGGGGAGGGGCCCTCAAACACCCAGTGGCCAAGCACCCATCCCGGGAAACACCTGGCAAACACCCTTGCAAGTACACGGTTGGCCGGGACCGATGGGGAAGTCCCGTCCGGCACAGTGATGGCACAACATGGCTGACTGAGTGCAAACGAAGCCGCGCAACGTGGTCCCGCCCCCCCAGCCGCCAGGACCCGCGCAGACCGGACAGAAAGGAGATGGGATGACAGCTGATACAAAGGAGCTGGTTCCACGCAGCCCTAGCATGGAACCCAGAGCACCCGGTGCCAGGCCCCCCCCTCCCCAACACACACCCACAGCAGAGCCACCCACACACAACAGGCAGCGGAAGCACACAGGGATGGGCCCACGGCCCATGGGGGGCAAAGAAATGGGGGGAAGGCGCCCACACAACACAGGCAACACCCCCCACACACACACACACCCCAGAGGCACCCGCACAAGGGGAGAGCTCACAGCAAAGCACAACACGGACACACCAGGAAAGGAGCACACAAGCCTTTAATAAAATAAGGGGAACCAGCAACTGGGGGCAACAACAGCAGGGCAGGGAGGGGGATGGGGCAACAGAAGGGGGGGAACACGCCAGCAGAGGCAGGCCCGGGACAGCACCCCGGTCAATATGGCCAGCGACCCTGCGCTCGGTGCCATTGCTCGGCCGGCGCACCGTCCAGCCGGTACAGCCGCTCCAGGACGAGCAGGAAGAGCTCCAGCAACTCCCCCTGCTCCCGAGTCTGCTCTGCGATCATGACTTGCACTGAAGGGGAAAGATGGAGTGGGGACAGCCATCAGAATGGGCCACGGGCACCAAGGAACAGAAACCCCCCCCCCCGGGAGGGACACAGACACAGGGCCCAGCAAACAGGCAGCACACTCACGGATGCCATTGAACAACCACCCCGCTTCCCGCATGTCCCATGCCGCCTGCTCCAGCTGCAGGAGCATAGCCCCATGGCACATGATTGCCAGCAGCATGACAACAGTAGCTCCAGCAGAGAAGGGACAGGGCAATGGGGAGCGCCGTCACCAACGGGCCCTGGGAGGGCCGGGGGCAGCGACACCACCAGATGCACACCCCACATGCTGACAGTCACCCCCCCAGAGGAGCACCCCCCAGTGTAAAAGTGGCCATAGAAGAAATAACAGATAGATGTTTATTAATATAGTTACTTAGATATGAATATATTGCATATAGTATACGTTATTAGGTGTAGGTTTGGGTTAGACACACATCTTGGTAATTTTTCATATTGTCATTGTGCATTTATTACTACTGCATTATAATGAGAAAGGGAGGAAGGAGTTCAACTTCTGAGAAGTCTGGGGCAAGTGTCTGGTGACACTTCTTTCACTGGTGGCAGCCCACAATGGAAATGATACTGAAAACAAAATCTTCGTTTTGCTCAAAGTCGATAAGGATACCGATAATGACACCAATAATGAGTAATTAAATTTTGGTATTAACAATAATGAAAATGATCGTTTTTAATAACAAAAAACAAAAATGAAAATGAAAAATGACATGAGTCCGTGGTCCACACCCCTATGAAATAAGTAACAAAGAGGTATTAGGAAGCTTAGCAGAATGGTTAGCCTATTTTATGTGATGAGATTAAAAGAACTTGACTAATTTAGTCTAACAAAAGAGGATGAGAGGAGCCAGGAGCATATTGTACAAATATATTAGGTGAGTTTCAGTTAATGCAATGTAAAGGGAAGATTTATATAAACTATAGGTAAGTATGAATGTAAGAACAAATAGATACAATCTGATCATGATGAAATTTAGGCTAGAAATCAGGAGAATTTTTTGAACCATCAGAGTAGTGAACTTCTGGAATGGCCTCCCAAAGACAGTTGTAGGGGCCAAGAACCTGGTTAGGTTTAAAACAGAGTTGGATAAATTGATGAGAGAGAACTATTGATGAGGTTTCTTTTTCGTGCTACAGAAAGATATTTTTTTTACTAATACATTTTGATTCTTTTTTTCTTTTCTTCCTAAAGCATCAGCAATGCCTACAACTGGAGGTGAGAGTGGTGGGATGTTCTGGTGCCTAGGTCCTGTAATTATATGTTGGGTGCCTGACTTTTGGGTCCTGCACACATGCTCAGGTTTTAACTTATCATTGTATTTGTGGTCAGGAAGGGATCTTCCCCCATGGCAGGTTAGCAGTTGACTCTGTGGGCTTTTTTTGAGTCACTTTATTTTGAAGATCTCTCAGTAGTTTTCATGTACTGGCGTGCTCTGGTCACTCCTGATCTTTGCTTGTGACCTATTTTTTAATATAGGCTCTATTTCTCTATTGGTGGATTTTTCTGTGAAGAGTTTGGATTTGGTGAATGCTGCATCAGTGCAGGTGGCTGGATTAGATGACGCTTGAGGTCATTCTCAGCTCTATGACTCTGTCACTCTAAATATATATATATATATATATATTTGTCTTTTCTTTAGTGTGGGTAAGAAGTTCTATTTGCTCTGTTCTTTGCAAGCCAGTGGGTTTCTCTCCTTTGTTCTCAGGCTATACAATTCTTTCTTCCTAATGTGCAGGATAAAAAGGCCACAACTATATTGAAGAGATTTGTGTATACTGAGAATCCCTAGCTATTATTAGTCCTGTATTCATAGGCTCAGAGTGCAGGGCAGAAAAGAAGCTTATGCCATACTGTATAGGGAAATGTGAGGTATGAGGTTTTGGAGGAACTCTCATTAGTTTGATTTAACAGCACTGAGTGAAGTAGAAGTGGGTAAGGTAAAACTGAGTGAGATAGAACTGGAAAAAATAGAAAAGTTATAGCGGTTTGAATATTAAAGTAAAAAAGGTTTTTACTTCTGGTTTCAGGTAATTTAATGTCTGGTTCAAAGTGTAGTTTAAGAACATTTTTGTGAGATGTATTGCTGTTAGAAAATTCAAGGGTACCTTCCCTTGCATCCCTCTCTCTTCCCTCCCCCTCAACCCCCCAAAAAAAACCACCGTCGTCTGGTACTTTTATAGGATTTTTAATTTCCCATACTAGACAATGGAAATGTAAATAACATCTCAGAGTGACAACTTTTTATTTAAACTTTTAAATAACTGAGAAATCTGCTCTTGACATGATTAGAAGTTTGGGGGTTTCAGCATAAAGATTTTAGAAAATTAATTTGTGCATTGTATTTTGATTTTTCATTTACAGTAGGGCTGAAACGAATTCTTAGGAAAATTTGTAATTCATTGAAGGTTAATGGTATTCAGTTTGGAAAATCTGAATTCTGAAGTTCTGAGGACCAAGGCCGTTATTTGGAAACTTCGAAAAACTTTGGAAACTTTGGAAACTGCTGCATGCTTGGGGGGCCTGGTGGACATTTGAGCTTCTTCTGGAAATGAAACAGTGCCATATTTGGCAGGAGGGGGTTGTGGGAGGGGAGAGCTGAGTGATGGTAAGCCAGGTGGAAAGTTTTGATTGGCTGACCAAGCCAGATGGTAAGCTTTTGATTGACTGTCAGGGTAAAATAAAAGTGGCAGCAGCCATTTTGTCAATTCTCTTTGGTGAATTTGACTGTGTGCTGCAGTGTTGCTGGATCTGTAAGTAATCACCTGGGGGTGGGAGGGTATGGTTCTGTCTGGCTTGTCCATAGGGCTAATGCTGGGGGATGGTGGTTACATTTACCTTTACCATGCCATGCAGTTTAAAAAATATATAATAATAATTGGGAGCCACATTGCTTCTATTTCTGCCTGCTGCTTGGTTGGCACTTGGCACCATGAGGCCAGAGGGATCTTTCTGCCTGGCTCCACTTCCCCTTGCCTGGTCTGTTCAAGTTACCAGTGCCACATAGGGGTATGCATGTCATTTTTGTTATTACAATAAATAACAAAAATTGTCATTTTCATTATTATTGCAACAATGAAAACAACAAATAATAATAATGAAAAAAGAAATAAAAACAACATTTTGTTTTTGAAATAAAGGGAAAGAACTGAAATGTGTATTTATGTCAATAACGTTTTTGTTTCTTATTCAATTCTTATGACACTTGGGGAGATTGTACCCCAGTAGATAGCGCTATTTGTACCACTTTTAGAAATGATTAGATAAAGGGAACTGATTTTATAAGCAATTGAACGTTGCAATTTTAAGAAAAGCTCCATACACGTTCATGGCTACAACTTCTTTATCTTCCATCCAATTTACATGAAACCTGTAAATATTATGTCCCTCCACAAGCTTAACACTTTCCCCATTTTGAGAAAGATTGGATAAAGGGTCCTGATGGTATAAGACATTAACCTGAAAATACACTTCCAGCTGTAACATTTTTATATTCAATCCTGTTTACTGGATATTTGGCAGGAATGTATCCCACACATTCCCTGTCATCTCTGCCAAACTACACGACAATTTGATAAAAGGCCCCAATTTTACAAGCAATTGAAATTGTCCCCTTGAAGACCATTATTCAGATAAATAGCAGCACATGCAGTGACACTCAGAGGCAGGCACCTGGCATGGCAGGGGGAGGGAGGCTGTAGGAGGGAGGATGTGGAGCAATCCAATCGACTGATAGACACATTCACTGGCCAATTACTGCATGCTTTTAGCTTTACATGACCAATTGGTAGTGGCTTTGAGGCGGGCATAGGGGGCGGTCCTTAGGTGGGCATAAAAGGGACATAACTGGGACTCTGGGGATAGCATGCCAGCAATTAGGAGACATGGTTTACACATCCAGGCTGTCCAATTGTCATCACAATCACATCCTGCAGCACTGTGACAGGGACATAAGAGAATCTCTATTGGCTCTTTCCTAAACAGATGTTTCTGACTTCCCAGTAAGAAGTAAGGGAGAGATGTTGGGATGGTCACAGCACAGAATGAGGATATTTGTTTGACTTTTCTTCTGGCCAATTGGCATCAGAAACCGATTTTATACCACAGTGACACGTAAGAGAATCCCTGGCATAGGCTCCTTCTCTGCATATTCTGTGTAGGCATATATAATTGGGACCCTTTATCACATCTTTCTGATATTTGGCAGAGATGATCATAAAAGTGTGATATAGGGTGATTTCCAATGTTACGGGGCCCGTTGGCCCCATACCGAAATCAACCCATTCATTCCCCGCCAGGGTCACCCCATCACGCCGCAACAGACGTGCCGGGGGGATCCCCGCGGGGAATCTGGGAGGGGGAGGGGCCATGTGGCACAATGTGTGGCCGCACGGCCCCGTCCCCTCGACATTCCCCCGGCTAGCCCGGGAAGCGTGGTTCAAATTGACCCCATGTGCGGATTGACCATGGCGAACATCTGGCGGCCACCAAACAGACGTTAAAGACACATTGATCACAGGTGGGTATTCACCGTGGTTCACTGTGATCTCGTAATATCTGAAAATACCCATACAGCCCTGCAAAATGTTATGTACAGTGGTTGGAATACAAAGATGTTACAGTCAGACATACATTTATAAGTTAATTGCTTATACCACCAGTACCCTTTATACAATCCTTTTGAAAGCTGCCAGAGATAGTAAATATGGGAAGAGGTGTAAACTTTCCAAGTTTCACCTACATTAAATGTGAGGCAAAAAAGTTACAGCTAAGAATATATATGAAGATTTTTGCAAAATAATATAATTCAACTGCTTATAAAATTGGATTACTTTATCCAATCATTTTGGAATTTGGTGCACTTAATGCCTTCCATTGTAGGTACAACCCCTCCAAGTGTCAGCCAAATATAATGAAAAAAAAAAGTTACAGCTGAAAACGTGTTTTCCATTGAAACCAATGGAAAAGAAAATCAAAACCAAAAACGATAATTTGATATTTATGAAAATGAAAACAACAGACTGAAATAATGAAAACTAAAAACAAAAATGAAAATGACATGGGCTCCTGGTGCACACCTTTAGTACCACAGAACCATGCCAAGAGAGTGCCAGTGTGAGGGACGAATGTCTGGTCTCCTTACTTATTTGCTGCTTGCAGTTTATTTTGCCTATTTAATTCTGGTTGTTTTAAGTTACCAGTGTCTGGTCTGTTCTACTTACCACTATGCCACAGTACCAATGCCATGTCAATAGGGTGCGTGGGTGTGTGTGAATATCTGACAGTGATTTCCTTCTTGTGGGTGTTATCAGGCTTGCTGGTTTTTGGTGGAATTTCTCCACACAGTTGCACTTTTTTGTTGTATTCTTCTTGAGCAAATGTCCCACTCTTTCTAGCCTGTTTTTTTCTGTGCACTGCTTGGTTGGCATAATAATGATTTTACAGTGGGTGCACTCACTTCTGAGGTGGGACTTGCTGTGGGTACACTCACTATTTTAAAAAAATTTCTTCTGCATGCAGTTGCTAGGGATGTACAAACCCAGTTCGGGGTTCGGCCTGAACTCAGGGTGTTCGGCCCGTTCGCGAACACCTCGAACCCGAAATGGCCCCTGCCCAAACCAACCCATTTGGGTGGGGGGCGGGGGACATGGGGTAACCCAGTTTTCCCTCCCCCTGCCCCCTCCAGGCTGCACAGGTGAAAGGGGTGCAGGGGCTCACCTCCCCCCCCCGCCCAGCCTCGTATTTTTTTTTTAAGTCCACCCAGGGATTGCCCTACCTGGTGGTACCGGGACTCCGGTCCTAGGTCTGGTGGGGCCAGTGGCAGCAGCAGCGGGACCAGCAGCGCTCCAGAGTGCTTCAGGTCTCTACTAGGCCTTCCATAACCTGGAAGGCCTAGTAGAGGCCTGAAGTGCTCCAGAGTGCCACCGGACCTGGACCCACCACCACTACCGCTGCCACCGCCAGACCTGGGGCTGGCATCTGACCTACCTGGTTGTGCTGAGGCTCCGGCCCCGGGTCCGGTGGCAGCAGTGGGTCTGGTGGTGCTCCGGAGTGCTTCAGGCCTCTACTAGGCCTTCCAGGTCATGGAGCCCCAGCACTGGAGCTCCGGCACCACCAGGTAGGGTGATCCCTGGGGTGGGTTTTTTTTAAAAAATAATTCTTTTATGAGGCTGGGTGGGGGGGAGGGGAGGGGAGGCCCGGTGCCCCTTCCACCCACGCAGCTTGGAGGGGGGAGGGAAAACTGGGTTCTCCCCAGTCCCCCGTCCCCTGCCCAAATGGGTTCACCCCCCCGAACAGGTTCGGGCCGAACATCCAGAACCTGAATGGTTTCGGGGGGGGTGAACCCCGAATGGGCTGAACACGGAACCCCCTGTTGTTTGCACATCCCTAGCAGTTGCAATTTTGTGGGGTTTTCTTCTGGAGTGATTGTTCCACTTTGCTGGCCTGCTTTTCTGGGTAATGTTTTGGCTGTAGGTTCAAGAACTTTCACCAAGATGTGACCAGCCGGTACACTGGAGGGATATTTTCCAGTTTTTTTCTTGTTAATAATATGGGGAGCGGGGGGCTTGTCTTGTATAGGTGAGCTGGACACACACAAGGGAGACTTTTTAGGGGAAGATGTATTTTTTTGTGTGTGTAGTTGTTATGGCTGCTGACCTGACTGGTGGCACCCATGGGGACACGCATGGACCCCCCCCCCCAAAAAAAAAGCTTGTTGAAACCCGATTGATCAATTTTATTTGCCTGCTAATGTAGTCTTTGGACTTTCTTTGGTGGGGGACCACAGTCCAGCTCCCTCCCACCCACCCTGAACTTCAAGCCTTGCATAGGCATCATTCATGGGGTATGCTTGGGGGTAGGGGAACTTACTGATCACATACCCTTTTGTTTTTATTACATCGTGGTGGTGGTGGTGGTGTTTTTTGTGCTGGCTTCTATTCTGTCTCTCTCACACTGTGTTTAATCCAGCTGGCAGGCACATCAGGGGGAGGAAGGTCTGCAGGTGTTGTTGTGCACCCTGTTTGGCTTGGCAATTAAATGGCTGCAGCTGATGCACATGGTCCAAGCTGATGCTGAAGTGTTCAGAAATTTTCAACATTTTATGAAGTTTCTGAAATTTCCTGACATCTCAGACTTTGGTTTACAAAGTCCAAAGCTTCAAAAAGAGTGCTGAAGTGCCTCCGGGTACCCGGACTGACTATGTGGAACTTCAGAATTCTGGTCCGAGTACCCAGAAGTAGTATTCGGTTCAGCTCTAATTTACAGTTTGATAATCCGTGGTGTATTTTGGATTTTATAAACTTTTGACATATCTATTTTATTATATGAATAGAATGTGATGCGCATTGCTGTCAGCTACTGAGGAGAGGCAATCAGAGTTTAGCTGACAGCAGAGAAGATGGTGGAGGTTTCTAGACCTCAGGCCCCAGTGGGTGACTTGATTCGTGTGTGTGTGTGCATGTGTGTGCTGGGGAGCTGGTGCAGGGGGTGACTTGGTCTGGGGGCGGGACTGGAGACCTGGTTTTGGGGTGACTTGCTCTGGGTGGGGTGCTTTGTGTGATTCCAGTTTGGTCCTGTAATGTCAAAGAGCTGCAGATGCTTCCCCATCACAGCGCAGAGCAGTGCTGTGGGGAGGGGATGTCTGGAACTCTTTGAAATTCACAGGACCTGTCTGGGACTGTGATCCCAGCTTGGCCCTGTAAATTTCAAAACCACAGCCGCTTTCCCCCACACAGCAGGGAGCGTCTTCGGATAGAGAAGCAGCTGCAACTCTTCTACAGGAGATGAAATTCTGCAGTATTTTAAATTCATAAATTTACAGAAAGGCTCTGTAGAGTTAGGCTTGCTGGACGTAAAACTTGCAGGATTGAGGCCCAACACACACAATCCCCTTAGGGATTATCTCACCATGTCCTCTCTTTGTATAAATATCTACCACAGTAGTCTCTCTCTATGGTTTACACAGTTCCACTCTCAGTGGCATATTCAGTGTCTCTCTGGGTTACAGAGACAAGCATCTCCCATCGAGCCCTGTAAGCCCCACTCTCAGTACAAGCAACCCACTCTTGGGCTTGGCATTTACTCTCACTAGGGCTTCCAACTTTGGTTCTACTTTCCCAGCAGTATGTCTTCTCTTGTAAGGAAGCGGCCCGGGATCACAGCGGCGGCGGCCCGGGCCGGCAGGGTCTCGCGGGGGGTGGAGCTACACCAGGGCAGGTGACAGGGGCAGGGCCACACCACGGCAAGGGACGGGGGTGGTGCCCCGCTCCCCTCCGCGCACTGTCCGTCGCTCCCAGTATGCCCCGACAGGGGCGTGGGGAGGAGAGCCTCATTCTGGAACAGGGACAGGGAAAAGGATAAATAGTGAGGGCAGGGCTTGGCATCCCCGTCGGTAATCGTTTTCAAGAGACTGGCCCCTAGACCCTTGCGACCTTGAGAGAGAGAGAGAGAGAGAGAGAGAGAGAGAGAGAGTGAGCGAGTGAGTGGACAGTGTGCACGAGGGCCTGTTTCCCTTCCCTGGTGAGTGAGTGGTTACCCTATTGTCCCAGAGAGAGAAAGGATTGAAGTTTACGTGGTATCCTGGTGGTGTGATAATATCTTCATGTGTCTTGTCTGTAGGTTCTCCCCCTTCTCCTTGCCCCCACCCCTGGATTGTGAGACCCTCCTCCCCCTCCTCCGCCTATCCCGTGACCCTGCCCCTTGCACCCCTTTCCCTGTGTGTATTTCCCCCACCACTTGGCACAGTTTCCTGGGTCCGGAGTATTTCCCTGATTGCGTGGTTCCCTCATGTGTACCCTTCCCCTTCCCCTTGGGGCAATTGGCTTGATCTCCGAGTCCCTGTGATGAAAAGGGTTGTCTTCCATTAACGAGGGAAAGCCCACCCACCAACCTGAGGGACATTATTACCGGAGGCCACCCCACTAGTGAGAGTAAGCCACCTCATCATTCTAGTCTGAGTGTGGTGTCCCCCCTTTCCTTTACTCCCTTCCTAGGATACCTTTTCCATCCCCCCCTGCCTGTGACAGAATTACCGGCACCCCCTCCTTTCTAAATCAAGAACATGGCCTCAGAAGAACAAATACAGGAGTTAATGCACACTGTGCAATCCCTCACCATGGAGGTACAAGACCTCGGGGAGGAAAACAAAGAATTACGGGCGAGATGCCGAACTCTCCAGGATTCCCTGGGAGGTACGGCTTTAACCCCGATGGAGGAAGAGTGAGACCCTATTGGGGCATCTGCCCTCGTTCCTCCCGCTCCTCTCCACCCTACTCCTTTTCCCCGAGAACCAAAGGCCCCACGCCCTGATAAATTTTATGGGGACAGGAAGGAGTTTCAGGGGTTCCTAGCCCTATGTAAACTCACCTTTCAAACTCAACCCCTGACCTATAACACTGACCAGGCCAAAATAGCTTATATTGTGGGTCTTCTGGGAGGAATATTATTATTATTATTATTATTAACAAACATTTATATAGCACCAGCAGTGTACCTGGCACTTTACAAAGTAATAAAATAGACACGGTCCCTGCCCCTAGGGCTTACAATCTGAGAGACAGGAGCTGGGGGAGAGACATAGGAAGGGGAACAGAGGGAGAGACAAGGGGTCTAACATTCATGAAGATGCGAGGTCTCAAGTGCACGTACTTGGCTTGGTTACGATGAGAATGACAGCAGGCAGGTCCATGTTGCAAGGATAAGGGTAAACCGATCGTAGGTATAGGAATAGTGGCTCAGCAGGATAAAGAGTCAGACAGAGCAGAGCGAAAGAGGTGAGTTTTAAGGAGAGATTTGAAGGTATGAAGGGAGGGGGCAAGGCGGATGTGGACAGGGAGGGAGTTCCAGGCATGGGGGGCAGCAAGTGAGAAGGGACGAAGGCGCTTAGGGGAGCAAGGAAGGCGTGGAAGGGTGAGAGAAGGGACAGAGGAGGAGCGAAGTGCACGGGTTCGAGTATGGAGGGTGATAAGTGCAGAGAGGTAGCGGGGAGTGAAGTTGTGAAGAGCTTTATAGGTGAAGACTAGGAGCTTGTGCAGGATAGCCCTAGATTGGGCTACCACTCTACTTGCAGCAGATGACGCACTACTGCAGGATTATAAAGGGTTCTTGAAGCAATTCTGCTTCTTATTCGATTACCCCCATAGAGTGAGGGATGCCGAACAAGCCATATTACACCTTCGGAAAGGTAGAACGCCTTTGTTGGACTACATCACTCAGTTTAGGAAACTGGCGTTTGACCTCGGCTGGAGTGATTCAGCCCTGCGAGCGATGTTTCGTCAGGGCTTGAACGATGAAATTAAAGATCAGTTGGCTTGTTTTACCACGACCCCGGAAACATTGGAAGACATGGTTAGTGTCTCCCTTCAAATTGACGAACGCCTTACCAAGCGACGATGTGAAAGACATAGAGATCAAGGTAGGGGAATCTGGGTATCTAGGGGATCCTCTAGCTCACCTCCCGTTCCTAAAAAACTGGAGGAACCAGAGCCAATGCAGATAGGGGCTTTAAGGGGCCCCCTCTCCACCGAGGAAAGGGAATGGCGATGCCAATTGCGCCTTTGTTTCTATTGTGGGGAAAATACGCATTTCTCTCGAGAATGTCCTGCTAGGCCCTTCCGGGAGGGGGGAATCGGGAAACGCCAGGGACCGGGAGTTGGGGGGAACCTCCCGGTAACGAATTGCGGCCCCCTTCTACAGTTAGGGCCCCGAACCCCCTTTGTTCATCAACTCCAAATTCCCCTTTCCCTTCAATGGTCTAGGAACCACTCCCTTATAGTCTGGGCCCTGGTGGATTCAGGGGCATCGGGGAACTTTATGGACTCTACATTTGCTTTTTCCTGGGGGATCCCCTTACAAACTTGACCCTCTGTGGAGGTGGTCCAGACTATCAATGGGTCCCCTTTATCTTCAGGACCCCTTCTGACGTGTTCCATCCCTATACAGTGTACATATGGGTCTCACACTGAGATGGTGCACTTCGATATAATAGCCTCCCCCTTATTCCCTCTTGTTCTTGGCTTCCCTTGGTTTCGTGTTCATAATCCTAGTATTAATTGGGTTTTGAAAACTCTCCGTTTCCTTTCCCCCTCATGTGTCCCACACCTGGTCTCCTCCCCCTTATGCCCAGTCTCCGCTCCTATAACCATCATAGCCTCCTCAGACACCCAGATACCTCCTCAATATCTTGACCTTGCAATAGTATTTAGCAAGTGTGAAGCGGCAGAACTTTCCCCCCACCGCCCCTATGATTATTCCTGATAGCGAACCGCCTCATGGTCGCATCTATAGTTTATCCCCTAGTGAGACGGAAACCCTCAGAGCTTATATTAAAGAAAACCTGGCTAGGGGTTTTATCTGTCATTCCATTTCCACTGCGGGGGCCCCCCTTTTTTTTGTTCCCAAGAAGGAAGGGGACCTCCTCCCTTGTATGGATTATAGGGGCTTGAACCAAATCACTGTTAAAAATAGATACCCCCTTCCCCTCATTCCTGAACTCCTTGGGAAACTACAAGGTGCCAAGATCTTTACCAAACTTGACCTTTGGGGCACCTATAATCTGGTTCGGATCAGGGAGGGGGATGAATGGAAGACCGCCTTCTGCACCCGATTTGGACATTTTGAGTACTACGTTATGCCCTATGGTTTGGTAAATGCGCCAGCAATGTTTCAACACTTTATTAATGACATCTTGAGAGACTTGTTAGATGTGTATGTCATCGCCTACCTCGATGATATTTTAATTTTCTCCTATTCCCTAGAAGAGCATGTCCAACATGTCCGTATGGTTCTGAAGCGGTTACTACAGCATCGGTTATATTGCAAGTTGGAGAAATGTATATTCCATGCTTCCTCTGTCCCCTTCCTGGGATTCATTATCTCCTCACAGGGAATTCACATGGACCCTAGCAAATTGGAAGCCATTAATAAATGGCCGGCTCCTACTACCGTGAAAGCCTTACAACGGTTCCTGGGAAGCGTGAATTATTACCGCCAATATATTCCCAGGTATGCTGATCTTACTAAACCCCTTACCAGACTATTGAAAAAAGGGGTAGGTTTTATATGGGAAGCATCCCAAAGGGAGGCTTTCAGTCTCTTGAAACAAGCCTTCATGTCGGCCCCGCTATTACAACACCCTGATGTTACCCAGCCTTTTATAGTAGAAGCCGATGCTTCAGATGTAGCCATCGGGGCTGTACTAACCCAGGCGGTACCCCCTTCAGGAAACCGGCTCCCTTGTGCATTTTACTCATGCCAGCTGACCCCGGCAGAACGTAATAATCCTATATTTGACAAAGAATTATTGGCCATCAAAGCAGCATTTGAAGCCTGGCGACACTTCCTCGAGGGGGCTCCCCACCCTGTATTGGTCTACACGGACCACAAGAATTTAGCCTATCTCCAGGCTGCCCATATTAATAATGCTAGACATGCTAGATGGGTGTTATTTTTTGCTCGGTTTCACTTTTCTATTCAATATCGTCCCGGAGCACAAAATACTATGGCCGATGCCCTATCTTGGTACCATACCCCCTCGGGAAGGGACAATGATCTACACGGACCTATCTTACCCCTTCAGGTATTTGCGGCAACACTTCCCTCACTAACCCAACTAAAGACCTGGAGCAAAAAGGAACGACTTCGTCCCGAATATTCCCAGCAGAATGGACTGTATTATTGCAAAGGTAAAGTCGTTATTCATCCACGATTGAGGTCCCACGTAATATGGGCCCACCATGACTCTCCCCTTGCAGGACACCCGGGACACCAACGTACTTTTGAACTGATCCACCGCTCCTTCTGGTGGCCATCCTTGCGAAGAGACATGGACCGATATGTCACTGGATGCGGGGCTTGTGCCCACACCAAGACCCCACGAACACTTCCAGTAGGATTACTACAATTAACAAAAGAACCTAAGGGACCATGGCAGAAGGTAGCGATGGACTTTATTGTTGGCCTTCCCCAATCAAAGGGCAATGACACCATTCTTGTTATCGTGGATTATTTCACCAAAATGGGACATTTTGTCCCCTGCAAGGGAATACCCTCGGCCCGTGCCATGGCACATCTTCTTCTTCGGGAAGTAGTACGCCTCCATGGACTTCCAAAGGAAATAGTGTCAGACAGGGGTCCACAATTTGTCTCCCGCTTTTGGAAAGCCTTCTTCTCGCTCGTACAGGTGAAACTTATCCCAACGACTGCCTATCACCCCCAGGCTAATGACCAAGTAGAGTGAACCAACCAGCATATAGAACAGTATCTCCGGTGTTTCTGTGATTTCCTCCAAGATGATTGGACCAACCGATTATCTCTTGCTGAATTCACTTATAATAATGGGCCTAACACATCTCTAGGAAATTCCCCTTTTTATGTTTCTTATGGTTTTCATCCCCCTCTTTGTTTTCCAGAGGCGCCCCGTACCACGGTCCCTGATGCCGGTGCCTTGGTGCAAGAAATTAACAAAACTCAAAGATTAGCCTTGCACCATTTGCAACAGGCTCGATCTTGTTACAAGGCCGCGGCAGATAAAAGGAGACTTCCAGGACCTTCATTTAAGGTAGGGGATCTCGTTTGGGTACGAAAACGCCACTACCCTTCCCTGCACCCCTCAACCAAACTCGATGACGCCTACATGGGCCCTTTCCCCATCATCTGCCAATTGAACAAAGTTATGTATATGGTAGGTTTACCTACCCATATGCACATACATCCCTCCTTCCAAATCTCGCTATTAAAAAGGACCATAACCCCAGCCTATGCCAGACAACAAGGTACCCCTGCCCCTCCCACCTTGTTGCCTAAGGATACGGAATACGAGATCCAAGATATTTTGGATTCTCATATCTCAGGATCGCGACTCTATTATTTAATTGATTGGAAACACTATGGGCCCGCAGAGCGATCCTGGGAACCTGCAGCAAATGTGCACGCCCCTCGCCTTCTTTGGAGCTTCCACCTCCATCACCCTTCTAAACTCGGGTTATGAACCTTGGGGGGGACTTGGACGGGGGCGTACTGTAAGGAAGCAACCCGGGATCACAGCGGCGGCGGCCCGGGCCAGCAGGGCCTCGCAGGGGGTGGAGCTACACCAGGGCAGGTGACAGGGGATGGGGCCACACCACGGCAAGGGATGGGGCGGGGGGTTGGGGCAGGGATGGGGCTGCCCCAACCCCCTCTGCGCACTGTCAGTTGCTCCCAGCATGCCCTGACAGGGGTGTGGGGAGGAGAGCCTCATTCTGGAACAGGGACAGGGAAAAGGATAAATAGTGCTGGCGGGGCTTGGCATCCCCGCCGGTAATCGTTTTCGAGAGACTGGCCCCTAGACCCTTGCGACCTTGAGAGAGAGAGAGAGAGAGAGAGAGAGAGAGTGAGCGAGTGAGTGGACAGTGTGCACGAGGGCCTGTTTCCCTTCCCTGGTGAGTGAGTGGTTACCCTATTGTCCCAGAGAGAGAAAGGATTGAAGTTTACGTGGTATCCTGGTGGTGTGATAATATCTTCATGTGTCTTGTCTGTAGGTTCTCCCCCTTGCCCTCGCCCCTGGATTGTGAGACCCTCCTCCCCCTCCTCCACCTATCCCATGACCCTGCCCCTTGCACCCCTTTCCCTATGTGTATTTCCCCCACCACTTGGCACGGTTTCCTGGGTCCTGAGTATTTCCCTGATTGCGTGGTTCCCTCGTGTGTACCCTTCCCTTTCCCCTTGGGGCAATTGGCTTGCTCTCCGAGTCCCTGTGATGAAAAGGGTTGCCTTCCATTAACGAGGGAAAGCCCACCCACCAACCTGAGGGACATTATTACCGGAGGCCACCCCACTAGTGAGAGTAAGCCGCCTCATCATTCTAGTCTGAGTGTGGTGTCCCCCCTTTCCTTTATTCCCTTCCTAGGATACCTTTCTCATCCCCCCCTGCCTATGACTTCTCTCTCAAGCTCATCTCTAGTGAGAGTTTCCTATGGGGTTGTGCTTTCCCTGCAGCCCTGCTTCCTCACTGTCTCTCCAAGTACTTAGCTAGCTCTTGAGCTTGGCTCTCTCTTCTGAGATGGATAGTACCATGCCCTCATGCATCTTCTCAGTATTTATTTATTTAAATTTATATGCTGCCCTTCTGAGAGTGTCAGGGCAGCTTACAAGTCATACAAACATTTAAAACGAATACAAAAATCCTAAAACCCTTTCAACCTCCCCACAAAACCCACTCAATACCACCTCTCCACCCAGTCTCTCTCATACCCCTGACCCAAAGCCACTCCAATCCCCTATCCCCACCCACCAAATGCCTTTCCACCCCCCACCCCAAAAAAGTCTTACATTGCCTCCAGAAGATGCTCAGGCTTTAGCTCAGTTGAATCTCCAGGGGAAGGGAGTTCTAAACCACTGGTGCAGCAATCGAGAACACACACACCCTGGTGAGCCCTAGTTGTAAGAACAAGGTTAACAGATGGTACCCACAGGGAGGCACTCCCAGCAAATCGCAGGGGCCACAATGGGACATGGAAGAAAAGGCAGTCTTTCAGATATGTGGGGCCTAGACTTTTGAGGCTTTAAAATTCAAAACCAACATCTTCAATTGTGCCTGGATAGTTCTAGGGAGCCAGTGTAGACTCCCCTGTGTCTACAGCTCTCCTCACGCAATCCTCTTGCCAATGCTAACTGCCTTAAAGGGCCAGTAGTCTGCAAGGACTATGTCCTAACACAGCAATTTTATATCTGACTGCCATACATTGAGTCAGGAAGGAATTTCTCCCCTCTCTCTACTTTTTCTCCTATTTAAATTGGATTTTTAGTACTACAGTGGGTTTTAGCCTTCCTTTGAAGGAGATTTTTTTTAAGCTTAATGACAGAGTTATTTCAAATACAGTGTTTAAATGTATGCCTTGTGTTATGTTTTTTAAAAAATATTTTCAAATGTTTCTAAAATTTTAACTAACTGGCAACGGATTCGTGAAGTTTGTTATTTAATGATTTTCCACTGCTGTTAGTAATTATAAAGGGTGAGAAGAAATTAGTGATTATAAAGTGATTATAAAGTGTGAGGGGAAAGTGGTGAGTTATTGCATACTAATATAGTAGATGGGATTTTGAATATTTCACTTTTCAAAAAATGGGGAAATTCTAAAATCAGAAAACATTTGGTTTAAGAAGGGAGTTAAACTGGCATGCACAAGTTGGCTTCCAGGGGCCATACATGTGTAGAATTCCTGTGGCAGCCATTTTGTGCACGTACAGAAGTTTTTGAGATTCTTCAGAATCTCACGAGATTCTCAAAAATCTCAGCAAGAATGTGTGAGATCTCGCTGGGGCTGCCAGAAGGTCTCGCATCCTGTGAGAATGTGAATGCATATTCATTTCACTCCTAAATTTCTACCTCCTCTCCTGTTTCTTTTTTGTCATTCCACACACACACCCTTACTCCTGAGATGCAGCTCATTGTATTGCCCAGGATTCTTTCTTTCTTTCTTTCTTTCTTTCTTTCTTTCTTTCTGAATTTATACCCCGCCCCTCCTGAGAGCAGCTCGGGGCGGCTTCCAACAGCAATAAAATACAAACAAAAAGCAAATATAAAACAGTTTTAAAAACATCAAAATACAATTTAAGTATTTAAAACAGGGCCCTGGGAAACAATTTAACATTAAAACAATAAACAGGGTAGGGGAGATAAAAACCCTAAACCCCCCCACACCCCCCCCAAAGGCCTGGGCGAACAGCCATGTTTTACAACATCACCAGAATATCAACAGGCTTGGGGCCAGGTGAGCTTCCTCTAGAAAGGAGTTCCAAAGGCGCAGCCCAGCCACCGAGAATGCCCTCTCCATTGTGGCCCCCCACTTTACATGGGCAACCTCCAAGAAGGCACCCCTGGCAGACTGAAGGAGCCGCCCTCGGGCACTGAGGGTGAGGCATTCCTGGAGGTATGAGGGGCCCAGACCGTGAAGGGCCTTGTAGATCAACACCAAAACCTTGAACCTAGCTCAGCATGCTATTGGCAACCAGTGCAGAGTCCGGAGCACAGGTATAATGTGCCCCCAATGACCCGTCCCCATAAGGAGACGGGCCGCCGCATTCTACACTAGCTTCAGCCTCTGAACCAGGAACAAGGGAAGCCCCACGTAGAGTGCATTGCAGTAGTCCAGCCTCGAGGTGACGAAGGCATGGATGAGGGAGGCCAGTTCCGGGCAAGAGACGAATGGATGCAGCCTCCGCACCAGATGCAACTGGCAGAAGGCAGCCTTAGCAACTGCCTCCACCTGCCACTCCAGGCGGAGGTCCGCATCCAATATCACCCCCAGACTCTGGACCTGCTGAGCCATAGGAGGGTGAACCCCCCAAATCAGGGGGGCCACTACCTCCCTTGCTCTCCCCACCAACATCACCTCCATCTTACTGGGGTTGAGCTTCAGTCTGCTCTGCCACATCCATTCTGCCACGGCCTCCAAGCACTGGGATAGCAATGAGAAAGCCGGGTCTGGGTCAGTTGAAAAAGAGAGGTACAGCTGAGTATCATCAGCATATTGGTGACACTGCACCCTGAACCCTCTCACGACCTCCCCCAAGGGCTGCATGTATACATTAAATAATAACGGCAACAGAATAGAACCCTGCGGAACACCGCATGATAAGGCGCGGGGACACAATGTCTCATCCCTCAACACCACCCGCTGGCTTCTCCCCGAGAGGAATGAACGAACCATTCAAGAACAGTCCCATCCAGACCCCCCAGGTCACGCAACTGCCTCAATAGCAGCCCATGGTCCACAGTATCAAAAGAAGCCAAGAGATCTAGCAGGATGAGAAATGTTGAACATCCTGCATCCATCTCCCGGCAGAGATCATCGACCAAGGCAACCAAAACCGTCTCAGTGCCCTAACCAGGGTGGAACCCAGATTGAAAAGGGTCTAGGAAACCGATGCTATCCAGATGCACCCGGAGCTGGAGTGCACCGCCTGCTCAATAACCTTCCCTAAAAAGGGAAGGTTAGAGACAGGTCGGTAACTGGTGAGCACATCCACATCCAAAGAAGGTTTCTTCAGCAGGAGGCACACCACAGCCTTCTTGAGGCTGGGCGACACCCTCCCCTGCTGCAAGGACGCATTCACTACCCTCGCCAGCACCATCCCCAATGTCTCCCTGGAGGCTTTCACCAACCAGGATGGGCATGGATCGAGTTCGCAACAGGTGGCCCTCACAGATCCCAAGACATCCGCCGCATCGGCCGGCATCACTTCCTGAAACTCCCCCCACAAAGCTGGACCAGACAGGGCCTCCATCACCTCGCGCTTTCCCCCTACTGCCCTAATCCAGCATTAAAGTTGCTCTGAATCTGAGCGACCTTGTCTGTGAAGTAGTTGACAAATTTCTCACAGCGGGCCTGACACAAGTCCCCGTCCAGACGGAGGGAGGCCGGACTGACCAGCCCACGCACCACCTTAAACAGCTCCGCCGGACGTGACTTCGCAGACGCTATGAGGACAGCAAGGAACTCCTTCCTTTCTGTCTTCACAACCTCAACATAGGACCGCAAATGGGCCCTATGGAGAAGACGGTCAGAGTCAGTTCGAGTCCGACGCCAGCATTGCTCCTGCCTACTCATTTCATACACCACAGCCTCTCAGTAAACCAAGGGGCCCTGCAGTGATGAAACCGAGGCATAGGGTATCTCAGAGCCACCCTGTCAATGGCCTCCTCCAGCAAGCTGTTCCAACGCTGTACCAGCTCATCGACAGAGTGACCGTCCAGGTCCAGGGTTAACTCCCTCAGGACCTCTTGGAACCACTGGTGTTCCATCAGTCTCCGAGGGCGGACCATCCTAACTGGTCCCTTCCCCTTCCCCTTCTGGAGGGGGTACGCTAGAAGACTGGGTTCTTTTCAAGGGAAACGGTGGCTAGTGGGTTGGGGTGGTGGAACACCTGCATTCTCTGTTACAGAGTTAGGAGTTAGTGTGTTTAAGTGGGGGTGGGTGGGGGTGGGCAGGACTCTTGGTTTCTCTGGGTGGGGGTGGGTCCTATTGGACTGGGTGGGGGCTGGGAGCCATGACTCAAAGGTTCTCTGTTACAGGCTTGGGACCTAGTGGATTAGAGTAGAGGCGGCTGGGAACCAGGACTTCTAAGTTATCTTGGAGGACAGTGGGGCTAGTGAGTTAGAGGGGGGGAGGCTGGGAGGCAGGACTCCAGGGTCCTCTGAGACAGTGGGGACTAGTGGGTAAAAGGGGATGCTGGGAGCCAGTACTTAGATGTCCCATTTAGTGCTGAAACATACTTGAAATTACTCAGTTTTTACTGAGTAACTTGGTATTCGACTTAGTTTTACCAAGTAACCAAGGAATCAGCCTGGTACTTGGTATTTGATATTCAGTACTTGTTCCAGTACTTGGACCAACATACAGGCCTTTTCCTGCCCCTATATAAGGTGATTTGGTATTCAGAAAATACTCGGTACTTGGTTTTATTTTACTAAGCACCAAGTATTTGTCTGAGTTTCTGAGGACCAGCCACACACTCAGAGTCAGTCCACAGAAACTTGGAAATACTCGTGAATTGTTTCAGCCCTAGTCCCATTCTCCCTAACCCAAATGAAATCATATAAGGAAGGGAGGAGTGATGGGAAGTTCAGCCCCTCCTGTCCTCAACTTCACTGTTGTCCCCAGCCTGTATAGACAGAGGATTGGGGCTGAAAGACCAAGGCAGTGTTTGGGTGCATGGTGTCTGGGTTGTAAGTGAGCACAATATATGAGACTCTACAACATCTTTACTGCTTACATGGCACACAAATTAAGGCTGTCCCGTTCTCCAGAACTCAGTTGCCCCTTGACCTTTTCCTGTTTTCCAGTTTTACTGTTTCTGCTAACCTGCAAAGGAAGGACTGGAACTGAAACAGCAAGGCTAAGTGTGGATGCATGGAGCCTAAGTTGTAAGGGAGCACAATACACTTAACTTGCTACTTCCCTGATTTTTGAAGCAGGTCTGAATATGAAAGGGCCTTAACTAATTTCTTAAACCAAAGGTTTTTTAAATTCTAGATTATGATCAAATTTGACATAATTACTGGAGGGAGAATGTTAAAAAAAAAACCCAAAAAACCACAGTAACATTTAATATTAAAAAGGGAAATTATGCTAAAATAAGGAAGCTAGTTAGAAGGAAACAAAAAGGAGCAGCTGTGAGGATTATATATCTGCAGGAGGTATGGAGACTATTTAAAAACAGCATTTTGGAAGCACAGATTAAATGTAATCCACAATTTAAAAAAGGTATCAAGAGGACCAAACATCTCCCATCGTGGGTAAATGGTGAGGAAAATAGGAAAGAACATCCGGACCCATTCAGATGGTTCACCCCCAGACACTAATTGAACCTGAAAGGTTCCAGAATGCTCTTGGGGAGTTACCCTCTGATCTTGACAGCCGCCTGCACGATGACCTCGTGGCTTTATGGAACACCTTGTTGATGGAGACTATCAACCGGATTGCTCCGCGGTGTCTGCTCCCTCGGTGACTGCTCCTCAGGCTGCCATGGTTTGCCAAGGGTCTGAGGATGTTGAAGTGTGAGGGGCAATGGTTGGAGAGACAGTGGTGTCACTCGCATGCTGAAGTTGACAGTTTGTGACATAGAGCCAGTTTACTTGCCTATGCTGTAGTTGTAAAGGCAGCAAAAAAGAAGTTTTTTTCTGCCCATATAGCTTCCAGTAAACCTCATTCATTGGAGCTTTTCCGGGCAGTGAGGGGGTTGGTCGGTCCATTGCCTTTCTGCCTGGAAGTGGAGTCATCTAATACTCGCTGTGACATGTTTGTTAATTACTTTGCGGATACAATCACTCAGATTCACCACAACTTTGACCCTGCACTTAATACAATGGATGAACCAGAGGTTGTGGAAGCCCCGCCATGTCTGGTTTCATGGGATCAGTTTCGGTGGGTGTATTCTTGGGGAAGTTCGAGCCACCTTTTGTGAGCTTGACCCATGCCAGTCTTAGCTGGTTAAGGCCAGCTGGGAGACATTGGGGCCATTGCTGGCGGGCATGATCAGTGCTTCCCTTCGGGAGGGCAGAGTGCCGGGCTGCCTCAAGGAGGTGGTGGTGCCACCTCTGCTCAAAAAACCATCACTCGACATTGACTTCCCCACCAGTTTTTGGCCAGTCTCTAACCTTCCCTTTTTAGGGAAGGTTATCGAGTGGGTTGTGGTCCAGCAGCTGCGGGAGCATATCAACCGCACCAGCTATCTGGATCGCAGTTCAGATGTCATCCGACTATGGCACTGAAACTGTCTGTTGCATTTGGCCCATCCCAGATCGTGGTCCTGGCAACGATCTGGGATTGGGCTCAGCAGCCGTTGATGGGGTTCATGCTCTTCATGGAGTGCAGGTGGCCGGGGGAGTGGGGGGGGTGAGGCTGTGTGGCCGCATGTTGTGCCGCACAGTCCCTCCCCCTCCCCAATCCCCAGAGAAAATCAGCCTGGCACGTCTAAAGGATAATCGGGCTGATTCCTGACCGGGATCTGAAACAGATCCCGGTCCATGATTCAGCATGGCGGGCCAAGAGGCCCGTCATGTCTGAAATTACCCTAGATAGGTTAGGACTTTTCAGCTTGGAGAAGAAATGACTTAGAGCAGATATGATAGAAGTTTATACAATTAGGAGTAGTGTTGAATGAGCAAATAGGGAATGGTTATTTACTCTCTCAAATAGTACTAAAACTAGGTGACACCCTCTGAGACTAACAAGTAGCAGATTTAAAATAAGTAACAAATGCATTTTTCACTCAGTGCACAATTAAGTTGTTAAATTTCTGTCCAGAAGATGTTGCAATGCCAGTAATATAGCTGTTTTTTAAAAAAAAGTTTGGAGAGGTCAATTAGCAGCTATTAACTGGGCAGGTTTTGGAGAATGTAGATTACTGCTGGGAGCTGGGACTGATCAACAGGGAATGGATTGGCCTGTTGTGAACTGTTGGATACTTCTTCCAAGCAATCAAGGTTGGCCACTGTTGGAGATGGGTGCTGGGCTTGACGGACCTAGGGTTGCCAACTTAAATATATTTTTCCAGGTCACTTATGAAAAATACATGTTTCCACCTATGTATATTTTTCTATGTCACTTACGAAGAATACATGCTACAGGGCCTGCATTGGTACCATAGGTGCCAATGCAGGCCCTGCAACATGCATTTTTCATAAGTGGCCTGAAAAAATATACCTAAGATGGCAACCCTAGATGGACTGTTGGTCTTCCCAGTATGTCATTTCTTATTTTCTTATGTTCATGGCTGTGCCCAAATGTCCTCAGTTCAGCAGTGTCATTCTGCCCTTCCCCTCCAGATCTGTTCCTGTTCCCCATGCAGCAAATCTATGATCAACTTCTGCAGTTCATCATGCCACCATGGATGTTCTCTGAGCAGCTGCTGGGCCAGATTCTCATAGCATCTACTGCAGCCTCTGCAATGAAGGCACCAGTTCCTTTCAATTTCATTTCATAAAAAATGATAGCATTATTACCTGTAATGCAATTGTGCCACTCCCACCTCTGTAATACACTGTGTAGAATCAAAAAATCATAGAGTTGGATTTTAAACAATACAATCATAAATAATAAAATTTTAATAAAATTTTAATACATTTTAATACAAATTAATACAAATTTAATAAAATCATAACATTTTAAATCATAAAACCATAGAGTTGAACTTAGATAAAATCATACATAATATTTGTAATAAAAATTCATAAAATTTAAAATAAAATTTAATAAAATGTTCATAAAATCATAACATTTTAAATCATAAAATCATAGATTTGGAGGTGCCCCCTGCACAATGCAGGAAATCCACAGCTATAGCATCCTCAACAGATGGCTGTCTAGCCTCTGTCTGATAATCTGAAGTGAAGGTATTAAACACATGAACAACAATACCCAGGCAAATAAAGCTATATTTACCTGGGCAGTTTTCAGTGTTAGCTGGTATGGGAGGAAGCTTGGAAATGAGCAGTTGGTTAATGGCAGACTTCTTTTTCACTTGTATCTGCTGATTCAACTGTGTCCTGGTCAATGAATGTTGCATCTGAGTCATGTGTATCTGAACCTGGAGCCTCTGTGTTCACTAGGGCTGTAGCGGAATTTCGCAGCGGTAGCTATTTCCGACAGAAACAGTGTTTCCGCAATTAGTGGAACGGCATGGCAGAGGCTTTAATTCCGCGGTTTCATTCCGCGGTTCCGCGGTTCCGCTTATTTAATTCCGCAACTTAGTGGAATCGCGGAAACATGACATTTTCGCTATTTCCGCAATTCCGCCAGCGCCAAAAAATCGCGGAATAGTGGTTTTCCGCGATTTCC
>QEPC01005120.1:1669898-1686599 GCA_003113815.1 Sphenodon punctatus
CCCCCAGCCTCTGCTCCCTGAGTCCCCCCCGCCACTCACCCCCCTTCCCCAGTGCCACTGGCATAACCTAGCAGCAAGGAGTCAGTTGAAACATGCGCGCTGCAGCCCATCTAGCTGCCACAGTGCCTCCACCAAATGCCCAGGTGAGGCTTTGCATTGAGCCCATAGGGCTCAATGCAAAGCTGCCACCAGGGAAATTTCATTTCCTCTAGCGGTGCACTTGGACTGAACGCTGAGCCGCCCGGCTCGCATTCAGTCTAAGTTTGTCCTTTCTGGAACTCCAGATTCTGGAGTTCCAGAAGGAGTCCAGGCAGAGGCAGTAGAGCACTCACTGACTGAGTGCTCTCTGCCACGCAGGTGGCTGAAATTGACATCGGAGTGTCACACTGCTCTGACTGCAGTCAGAGCAGTGCAGTGCTCCGATGTGCCGCAGGCAGCAGAGACAGAGTGCTCAGTCAGTGAGCGCTCTGTCAGTGCTGCATCCACCAGGGGGACGGGGGAGAGCAGGCACAGGGCACTGCCCCAGGCTCCCCCACGCTACAGCTGCCACTGTTACACAGAAAAGAATGTAAGAACTTGTAATACTTTAGGGTTTTTATGTACTTAGCTGGCTAGGCTGAAAGCGAAGAGCTTACCAAGAGCCTAAGTTTGAAGAGGAAAAAATAAGGCTTCTGCTGCAGGAATTCCCAAAGTTAGACAAATCAGTTACAATTTCCCACCTGCCATATTTACATCATCCATCACTATTCTAGTCTGATTCTGACATGACCATAGATATTAGATCCCATTCACTTACAACTTCTCGCTTATGACACATTCCATTTCCTTATAATGTTAAGGTGGAGGTTTTTTTTAAAAAAAAATAACTGGTACTGTAGTCCAATCTCTTGTTTATAGATATGGTCAGTGTTCAGAACTCTCAATTTTGAGTGATACACAAGTATGCCAATATTCTTACTCCTCACCTACTTCAAGTTTTCCAGTTCCTTATTAATCTTTTCCAGACCAACCTTAATTTATAAACCCTTCCTAGAGAAACATAGGGGAACAGATGTACCCACAAAAATCAAAATCCACATACTCTCCCCTCTCATACTTGGTAGGGTATCCACTGGAGAAAGGATACCTTGTCAGAAATTACGTGTGCCCATGACAGTGACGGCTGGTGTTTTTGAGGCTGGTGGAGCAGTGAGTGGGTTGAACCTACTGCTGGCAGCTTTGACGGTGGTGGGCTGGAACCAGGGGCAGCGGTAGGCAGAGCCAGTGGCAGTGGTAGGCCAGTGGCGTGGCTTAACCCAGCAGTAAGGAGTTCCAAAGGTTAACATTGGATGGACGTTACATTAGTTAACTCTAAGAACTCCTTGCTGCTGTGTGAAGCACTCCCACTGGGGGATAGAGAGTCCTCTTACTGGTGTTCCATCCACTTTCTCTTTCCCACTGAGTCCAAATTAACCATAGCAGGTTACAAAAATAGATTACATTGCCATTACCTACCTTTATCCTGAACCCTCGAATCCTCAATTTTCATGGCATCCCTTTCATTCTTTTCTCAGAAGAGAATGAAAGGGAAGAGAAGGACCACAGAGGAGAGTAGGAGGGAAAGGGTTTGGTTTTGGTGCACGAGAAGAGTAAAGGGAAGAGATGGGTTCAGTGGGGGACAGGGGAAAGGGGTCTCCTTGTTGTCTGCAGCCTTCTCTTCTGCCATGCTCCTACCTACTTTCTCCTCTGTTCACAAGGAGAGCAGTTGTAGGCCTGTATAGCAACCAAACACTCCCCATCCAAACCAGCATCCCCAGTACCAACACTGTATCCCCGGTAGCCAAATACCTGTCCAAGGAAACAGGCCTTTTTAAAGAAGTTTGGCCAGTTTCAGGGCTGCATTGCTACCAAACCAGGCCCATCCAGACCAGCATCCTTAGTAGCTACACCCTATCCCCAACAGCCAAAATGCCTGTCCAAGCAAACAGGCAGAGTCTTCCAAAGCAGCCCATAGGGCTCTGTGGAACACTGCCCCCACTGGTGGGAAAAGCAAAGTGCTTTTCCCCATTCAGGCAGCATGGGCTCTAAGCCCAGCTGCCCAAATCACTTTTGTAAAGTTTTGTACCTTAAGGGACTCCTTAGAGCAGGCTCAGCAGGAGGCACTGGCCCCCACCCCCTCAGCTCCTGCCTGCACATGTGTCCAGGGAGGCGCAACAACAACAACACTGAGCACTGCTTAACACGAACAGTGCTTAATTCTGTAAATGTGGGCAGGCTACCCCTGCACTGCCCAGAATGCCATCAGCCAGGCTGGCAGGTTCCTGACCCTAAACAGGTCACACAGGAGGGAATGCAGGGGGCAGGCATCTCCCTGAAAAGTCACTAACCTTTGCCTACCCCTGGGCCAATTAGTAATTAGCTCCTTATTGAGCTTTGTATATATTGCTTTTCCAACCAACATTTATTCTTGCAGCTATGATTCTGTGCTTGATATCTGCTACAAATTACAGATAATTTGACCTAGTTAAGAAAAATATCAATTTGCCTCAGGCAAGTAATTAATTTGTACCAGCTGCCTCCTGTCTGTAACCTGTTGCCAAGGATATCAGTTACACAGGTAAAAATGCTCAGTTTCACAGTTAACAGGAACTCTACTCAAATTTGCAGCAGTCTTGCAGTATGCTTGAAGCTAAAACCAATGTCTAAAGGGAGTGGGCCCAGGCATGGCTGGCCTCCTAGGAGGTTTGGGGCACTGACCCCCCAAGCGCCAAGGGCTCGCCAGGCACCGCCGCCCGTTTAAAAAGCAACAACAACAAAAACTTCGCTACTGCCACTTTCCACAGCACTGCAGCAGCCTCTGCCTTGCCTTTGCTTCAGAGCGGAGGCTTCTGCGGCACTGTGGGAAGCAGCGGCTGCGGCGAGGTTTTTTTTTTTAAAAAAAAGCTGTTGTCAGTTTCAGTGAAACTGACAACAGCGCTGCAGCAGCCTCCGCTCTGAAGCAAAGGCAAGGCAGAGGCTGCTGCGGTGCTGTTTGAAGCAGCGGCTGCGGCGAGGTTTTTTTTTTTAAAAAAAAGCTGTTGTCAGTTTCAGTGAAACTGACAACAGCGCTGCAGCAGCCTCCGCTCTGAAGCAAAGGCAAGGCAGAGGCTGCTGCGGTGCTGTTTCAGTTGACTTCTGGGATCCACTCCAGAGGAGTGGGTCCCAGAAGGCTCAAAACTGCTAAGCCCAACCCCGTTTTCCAATGGAAAACATGGTTTGGGTAGCTGAGTGCTCAGCCCGGCTGAGCTCCTCCATCTACACAGCACATATAAGACGTGTTGTGGAGGGAGGAGCTAGAGCTTCCATTGCACTCAATGGGCACAAGGAAAGCTCTCACCAGGGCGCTTGTTGAAAGCGCCCTGGTGAGATGCCTTGGGCCGGGTGCCTGAGGCAGGGACCAAAGCACATGCGCGTTGGTCCCTGCCTCACATGCTCAAAGAAGAACATGGCTGCCGGCGGCATGCTGCATCCACTTCCTTGCCACTCCCAGCACCAGGTAAGAATAAGATTCCTTCCTCTCCTCCTCCCGCCCCCCCCCCAAGGCTGTTTCCCACCCCCCAAGGCATATCCAAGAAGGTTTGCTGAAGTTTCCCCAACACCCTACGAATAACTATTGTCTGGGCCAAAGTCCACCACCTACCCTAGGACATTGGGTGTTTTTAAATGAGCAAAGCTGTGTGTATGTCCATGGCTGCTGAGTGGCACAGCTGCAGAGCTGCCATGGACCATGGGGGAGGTGGAAGAATGTGAAACTGACATGTTCCGGTGTGAGACCTGGGGAACCCGGGCTCCGCAGTGCTTGTGACCAGTTCCTGTGACTTGCAAAGACTGTGTCCCCCATCCACAGTGCCTATGAGTGGGAGACTTGTCTGCTGGCATGGGTGGCCACCCCAGTTCATACGGGCAGTGGATATGTGGGCGCCCATTGCCACAAACCTTTGACTCACCCTACATGGCACACTGGATTTCTGGGCAGTGTGCCACAAGTGGACATGAGTGGATGCTGCGTGGTCACATGGGAGCGTGCATTCCACTGCACCACCTTCAGATGGGTAGTGCATTAGTGGCTCCTGGGTGGTTATGTGTGGTAGCATCTAGCTTAAACACACACATTGTGGTCACTGGGGCCTTCCATTGGACCCTCTGATAGGGATTAAAGGAAATCTGACCCCAGCAGATGGACAGCTCAAGTCCAAACAGGTAGTGTTGCTCTCCCTTCCTTGTGGGGGAACAGAGTGGCAGGCAACTGTTCCTCAACAGTTACCCCATTTCCCACAACACATAAGGAGATACCTTAAACAAGTTGACCTTTCTGTTCTGGTACTTCTCCCCATAATCTATTTACACTGCTCCCACACCTCAAGAATTGTGACATAACAATAATAGAATCATAGAGTTGAAAGGGTCCTCAGAGGTCATCTAGTGACTCCAACCCCCTGCTCAATGCAGGAAATCTGCAGCGACAGCATCCCTGACAGATGGCCGTCCAGTCTTTGTTTGAAACCCGCCAGTGAAGTAGAGCCCCCCACCCCCTCCCTTGGCAGTTTGTTCCACTGTCAAACACCTCTTACCATTAGGAAGTTCTTCCTAGTGTTTAACCAAAATCTGCTTCCTTGTAATTTGAGCCCATTATTTCTAGTCTTGTCTTCAGGGAAAACAAGTCTTTGCCATCCTCTCTGTGACAGCTCTTCAGGTAGTGGAAGACTGCTATCATGGGTGATTTCAGACGTTATGTGGTCCCGATTAACCACAGTGGATTCCCAGTGGTGGTGAACCGATTAACCACCTCCCGTGGTCCAGGAAGGCCACTAACAGACGTGCCAGGATGGGGACCACAGCAGGGAATTGGAAAGACAGACTGGGGCAGAACAACAGATGTGACGCTGATTCCTGGTCATGGTCAAAACACCCAGAAAGCACCATGGAGGGGTGGGACACAGACATGGCCAGCTGAGGGCAAAGGAAACCACAAACACCTAAGGGAACACCCACACAAGGGAAACAGGAAGGGATGGGGAAGAGCCGCCAAGGCAGCACACACATCAGGCACAGAGAGAACGAGGGTACAGTGGAACACACAGCACAAACATATGCCCGGGCGCATACATACCCATATGGGAAAGGAAGGGAAGAGGGCACACAGTGGGACTGACAACACACACAACACAATGGGCACAGGGGGGAGGGAGGGGGGAGGGGACAGGGAGCGTGGGGACTGGCCCAGGAGCAGGGCAGGACACGGGGAACGGCATCCAGAACCCCCACAACTACATGGCCCGCACGGGCACCTCCACAGCTACACAGGCAGTCTCGGAATAGGGGGAACCTGCAGGGCCAGAGCACAGGCACAGGGGGATGCCACACGGAACAGGAAGCGGCCAGGGAATGGTCCAGGAGGCAGACAGGCAGCCCAAGCACCGGCTAGGGTGTGATGGATGGGATGGAGGAGAGCCAGAGCCATGCAGCTTGTCCAAACACACACCTGGGAGGACACTGGGAGGTTCAGTCTGGGGGTCCCAGAACCCTGCGGTCACAGAGTCACCCAAGGGGGGGGCACGGGCACAGGAGGGAGCGCAGACAGACTAGGAAGGTCAGCAGCACTCCAGGGTGCTGAGTGGCAGCTCGGAGATCAGGACATGGCCACTGGAGAAGACCTCCATGGAGGGAAACACCAGTTGCAGAGTCAGATTGGGGTGGGGGAGCAGAGCCACAGGCAGGGGCAGCGGAACCCTGGGAAGCAGGCAGCATAGCAGCAAGGCCAGGACATAATGGAGGGAGTGGGCAGAGATCCACAGCATCAGGGCAGAGGCGGGAACTCCCAGTTGGGACAGCAACCGGGACCCAGAAGGCACAAGGGGCCTAACAGCCAGCTGCAGGGGGCCACGAAGGAGCACGGGACTGGGTGGCCCACCAGTTGAACGAAGTGGGGCCACTGAATCATGCCCTGATGATAGCCTAGCACAGACGTAGTGGGTGACCAGGTAGTATGCCTCGAAGGGATCCTGAGCGGTGAGCCCCAACTGCACATCGGAACGGGACCACACACCAGACAGCGCCTCCAGCTCTGCCTCGGTGGGCTAGACAAGCCATATTCAGCATCTGGGGGCCACGGAAGGTGACTGAGCTCAAGCAGCCAGTGATACACTGCCCCACGCGATCACTGGTACCCACAGGCCCCGTGAACACAGCCAAAGTAGGACACGGCCAGGGCAGCCCCCCCCTCATTCAGACAGGCCTTGTAGGTGGCCAGGCTGCACACAGACAGAGCAGACACAGTCTCCGCTGCCAACCACCCCACATGCGAGCACCTCATCTCTGGGAAGTGCCCATCAGGAAAGGGAATCAGGCCCAGGGTCTCCGCATGCAGCTGGCAATCACGGGTGCTCGCCTCATAGCCAAAGTAGCGCAGCCCCGAGCTCAGACTCACATAGGCACTGGACAGGCTCTCCAGGCAGCTCAACAGCAATTGCATGACCCGGGAATGCCACAGGCCACACAGGCCCATGGTCTCGCGGAACGTCCGGCGATAGGGGGCCCCATGGGTGCTGGGAGCCAGGAGCCTGGTGGAAGTGCAGCCAGCCATGATCCTGGAAGCAAAGTCCAATTAGTCTCTAATTGCGAGGACAGAGGGGTCCCACAATCCCTGGAGGGACAGGAGGGGGATGCAGGGGGGCCTCAAGGCCAGCCGTTAAGGCCACTGGCTGCAACATGGCAGGGCAAGCGAGTGAGGCGTGGGGTGCAGACCCAGCACAGATGCTGGAATAGAGCACACAGACAGGACAGCCTACACACTAATCAGGGCAGTGAGGAGAACAGGTTTACTACATGGAGAGGTGGGAGGTTGATGACAGCAGGAATGCAGCTGTAGCCCACATGCGCCTGGGTGCAGGCTGGACCACGCACCAGACCCCTTGCAGGGACACCAGGTGTGATCAAAGGACAGCCCCCAGCTACCTGGCATGGCCGCCCTGAAGGAGCCTGCCTGGGCAGCCAGGAGGGAAACTGCCCATCACCCACCTGGGGGCCCCTGGCAGGGCCCCAGGTCGTGACCTGGGGGCAGGGCTACACGTGCCCCGACATATAACTTGGCCGGTTGCCCCCCACCCGAGGCAACGTGCACCATGGAGCTAGGCTGGTTGGGCGCCTGCGGGAGGCACCTAACCCTCTGCGCAGAGTGGTACCGCTCGCACACGGATCTCTTGCGCATCCAGACTGCTGAGGTGCACCTCGGCATCCACCTGGGGGTGATCATTGCCCAGAGCACCTCTAGGGCCCGGAGAGCCCACCACGCCTGCAGGCGCTCCATGACCTGGCTCAGGGCCCAGCGGGTGTCTGGGGCAACCCGGCAGGTCCTCCTTCATGGCTGGGAGAGGGTCACATGGCTCCGTGCGGCGGCTGGGTGCCTCCAATGGCGGAGGGAGACCATGGGGCATGCAGCCCTGATTGCTATGCCCATTGATCGGCGAGTATGGGTCATAGAGCAGACACAGAGGTGGTGGTTCCGGGCGCTGACTCAGTGGGATGAGGCAGCCTGGAGGGCGCACTTTCGGATAGACAGGCGCATCCTACTGTGACTCGCGTACCTGTTAATGCCCTGGCTGGAGCACCAGCACACCCTCATCCCCATGGTGCAGTGGGTGGCCATCAGGGTCTTGGCACTAGCAACTCCCGACTCCTGCCGGTCTGCTCGCAGCACTTCAGTGTCGGAGTGAGCACTGTTGCCGGGATTGTGCGGGACATCTGCGAGGCTGTGGAGGGAGTGCTCCTGGACTGAGCAATACAACTGGTGGATCAGGCAGCCATAATGCCGGCTTCATGACTGGAAGGTTCCCCAACCGCATCGGCGCCGTGGATGGCACCCACATAGAGATCCTCCGCCCCTCCGCTGGGGAGACCATGGAATATATTAACAGACACGGATACCACTCCCTGCAGTTGCAGGCGGTGGTGGACCACCGGGGACAGTTCATTGACAACTTCACGGGTAAGTCCGGGTGCAGTCACAATGCCCGGATCGTGACCATCTCCCCCTTCTATGCCCGGATGTACCACAGGGACTTCGCGGACATGGGGATGACAGGATCTAAGGGGTGCGAATTCCCCCCCTGCATCCTGGGGGACCCGGCCTATCCCCTCACCCGGTGGATGATGAAGTCATACCCAGTCGCCCAGAACCCTATGGAGGTTCTCTACAATGCCCGCCTGTGTGAAAGCTGGACTGTGGTCGAGAGGGCCTTTGAGGACCTCAAGCAGCGCTGGGGAGCCTCGCGGGCCACCTGGACTACATGGTGGAGACCTCATCCCTGGTGATCGGGGCCTGCTGTGTGCTGCACAACGTGTGTGAGACCGAGGGGGCTGCCCTCAACTACCCAGTGCCTGGTGCCTTCCCGGCCCTGTGCCCCTGTATATGAATGCAGAGAACCCACGGGAGTACCAATACGCCAAGCGTATCCGTGCTGCCCTGGCCAGGCAGATCAGCCGGGAGGCTGAGGTATGAGGGCCCCCACCCCAGTCTCCACCACCCCGGGGCCCCCACCACCACTCTGTGTGCACCTCTGTATGGCCACTCGCCCGCCCATGGCCCCAGACCCATGAACTGACCCACGGAAGCAATAGTGATGCCCAAACCTTTATTTCCATACACAGTTACACGTGTCCCCACCACCACCACCACACACCATGTTCCCCCTTCAGACAGTTCTCCCCCTTTCTCCCCATCCCCCATGTCTACGGGGCCTCCCCCTTGGCCACCCTGTGGGTGCCTTGGAGCTCTGGGAGCTCCCCTCCCCCCTGCTGTCCTTGTCCTCAACTGTGTCCTGGAAGGCCTCGGTGTTCTGAGGGGCGGGCGGTGGTGGGTGGGGCCCAGGGCCAGAGGGGCCCCCCTGGGTGGCTACTCCCTCTGGAAACCTACAGGGACCAGGAGGCGGATGCGCGGTCCGAGTGGGTGGGACGGTGGCTGGGGCGATGGCAGCGGTGGTGGGGGTGCCGAGGGGCCCGGCATTGGGGCCTGGGTGGTCAGGGTGCCTGGCGGGGTGGCTGCCATCATGTATGCACTCATGGTGCTGGTGTGCAGGAGGAGGGAGTTGCTGATGTCGTGCGAGTGGTCCATCTTTGCTGGATGCTCCAGCACTATTCTGTCAATGGCCTGCTCCAGCTGCTCAAATGCCTCTACCTGCCTGGTATGCTCCCAGCACTCCCAGCTCCGCTTCAGCCGCACCTCTGTCTGGAGCCTCCAGTTCCTTGCCTCCGCTTGTTGCAGGGAGTGTTCCGTGGCCGCCTCCATACGATCAATGGCCACTATCATCCACTTGCCCTGCTCGGTGGTAGAGTGTACAATGTCCTCTGCCTGCTCCTCCCTACGGCGCCATACCCGTGCCCGGTGCTCTCTCATCTGCTGTGTCGGGGGTACAGGCCCAGCTTGTTGGGGTCCCTTGGGTTGCCCAACAAGCTGGGCTGGTTATGCACCCTGGCTGGCCACCCCCTGTCCCGTGGCACAGCTGGGGGGCTCGGGCCAAACTCGCCCTCAGAATGGTGACCGGTGCCCTCCCCGGGTGCCCTTCCCACTCTCCCCCCTTGGCAGTGTGCCTCACCAGGGACCACTGGCTCCTCCAAGACCTGCTCTCCAGTGTCCTCGTCGCCCATCAGTCACCGGGATGGGGGTGTGCCGTGTCCTGTGGGGATATGGGAGGGGTTGGGTGGGGGTGGGCTGCTCTTGTCCCCCAGTGGCCCCCTGGGACCCCTTCCCATGTTCTGGGGTGGCTGGGGGGGGCCTCTGTGCCCAGTGTGTCCCCCTCCCCCCCTCGACCCTTCCCCCCAAGTCCGGCCCCCCTCCTACCCACGTGCTTATCCTTGATGTCCATCTTGCAGCTCTCCGAGGCCGGTCCCTTGGTGTTGCTGGGGTCTCCCTGTGTCCAACGGCTGAGGGTGACCAGTGTGCTGGCCTTTGAGTCTCCCGCTCCAGACAGGGGTTGGGAGCTGCTGGTGCTGGTGCTTGTGGGGGGCCGGCAAGTCCCCAAGCTTCCTGGGCGTTCCTCCGGGGGAGGCGGGGGCCCTGGAGCCATTGCCTTCTAGGAGGGTGGTGAGCGGAGGGGGTACCTCAGCCCATTCCCTGCCCTGGACCATGGCGCTCCCCACGATGCAGGGGCCAACGATGGAGCCCTTTGTATGGAGTATGCGGTCCAGGGCATCGAAGTAGGGGGCGGTCTGGTCTCCGTGTCTGGACTGCTGGTTGTTGTCCCAGATGGCCTTGTAACCCCTCTTTAGTTCCTTGGCCTTTGAGTGGAACTGGGCCACGGTCCTGTGATGGTCCGCCGCCTCCATGTCCCTCATGATCTCCCCGAAGACGTGTCCATTCCGCTGATTGACAGCGAACTCCAGTTGATGCTCCAGGGTCCCCCAGATGCAGATGAAGTTCTGCATTTCCCTGTGGCCCCATTGCTCCCCTTGATGGTAGGGCCGTCTCCCATGTGGGCCCTTCAGGTAATCCTCCTCCTCCTCCACCACCTGGCCAGCGCCCGTCTCCTCCAGGGGCTTGTGCTCCCGGACCCGCTTCTGAGTCTGTGGGTCAAGGGGCAAGGGTTAGGTGTTGTTTTACACCTGTCCCACAGCCCCAGCCCTTCCCCCCTTCCTGCCGCCCTGGCCGCCCCCCCTTGGTGCCTCTGTGCTGCCGGGTCCCCCCCTTCGGTTGCCTTACTTGTTTCCGGGGTGCCTCGTCCTTGGTCCGGTTCCCATCTCTGGGGCTGCCTGTCCCGGATGCTGCTGCTGCCCCTCCACCGCCTGCAGGTGCAGCATATCCCCCTCCTCTGCCTGCACCTTCGCCTGCACCTCCTCCACCTTCTCCTCCTCCTCCCTTGCTCTCTCTCCCACCGGTCTCCTCTACCTTCTGCCTCACTCCATCCCACCACATCCCCCTGCCGCTGTGTGCCCTTTAAATCTCCCTCTGCTGCCTGCGGTGTTGCTGGTTGCCTGGCAACGACGCTGCATGCTTTGTCCCTGGCTGGGAATCACTTTGTTTGATTCCAGCCAGTGGTTGCCGTTCAGATGTTACTTTTTATTGTTTTCCGGAGGGAATCTCATTGATCACGCTTTTGAAGATGGACCGGGCCGGAGCTCCAGAAGTGTGGTTATTTTTGACCCTTGGTGGGGATTGATCGTGGTGAATATCTGGCACCTGCGAAACAGACGTTCAGGGCACTTTGACCCTGCCGCGGGATTGACCGTGGTTCACTGTGATTGACTGTGATCTCATAACATCTGAAAATACCCCATGTCTCTGCTTTAGGCTAAACATACCCAGCTTCTTCAACCTTTCCACATATGACTTCATTTCCAGACCCCTGACCATTGTTGTCACCCTCCTCTGAACCTGTTCCAATTTGTCGATGTCTTTCTAAAAGTGCGGTGCCCAGAAATGGACATTGTACTCCAGATGAGGTCTGACCGGTGCAGAATAGAGTGATACTACTATTTCTTCTGACCTGAACACTATGCTTCTGTTAACACAGCCTAAAACTGCATTAGCCTTTTTTGTGGATGCATCACACTGCTGATTCATGTTCAGTTTGTAATAAATTACAGTCCCCAGATGCTTTTCACATGCATTTCTGCTAAGCCAGGAATACCCTATCCTGTATTTGTACATTTGATTTTTCTTATCTACATGCAGAACTTTACATTTATATCTGTTGAACTTCATTTTGTTAGTTTCAACCCAGTTTTCCAACTTATCAAGATCATTTTGAATTTTATTTCTGTCTTCTAAGAAGTTAGCTATCCCTCCCAGTTTTGTGTCATGTGTAAATTTAATAATCATTCCCTCTACTTCTTCATCCAAGTTATTGATAAAGATGTTGAACAGTACCAGGCCCAGAACAGAACCCTCTGGCACCCTGCTCAACACCTTCCTCCAGACTGATGAGGAGCCATTGATGAGCACTCTTTGAGAATGGTTCTTTAATCCACTGTAAATCCACCTAATGGTATTATCATCTAACTCGCATTTTACCAGTTTGTCAACAAGGATATCATGGGGGATATCATGCTTTGCTGATATCAAGTTATATTATATTCACAGCGTTCCCATGATCCACTAAGCTAGTAACTCAATGAAAAAAGGAGATCAGTTGGAATAATGATCTTGATTTACTGTTTACTGTGATTTATCATGTACTGTATACCGACTTACAGTGTACCACTCACATTACCAGGACAAATGTGATACATGGTAAGGAGTACAAAGTAAATCAGTTGCAGTAGGGAAAAGAGTTTTCATTCTCATGAGTAAAACACATGGCAAAATACACATGGTAAAACACATTTCTACCCCATTTTTTTGTTTTAAAACAAAACCAAACCCATTCATGGTAACCAACTTTCTTTTGGGGATATTGTGTACCTGTGTGCAGGTGACAATGTCCTAAAAGGCCAAAGATGGAGAAACTCTAACTTGCACATTTTTGCAAGCGAAATATGCACCCGGGGTAGGAATCTACCCCAAGACAGAAGATTTAAGGGTTTAAGAACCTCTCATTTATATAAATGACAGGAGAAATGGGTGAATTAAGTAACCAGACTTTTTCTCTAGAAGGGAAATTTGCATTGCAATTAAGACATGGAACTATTTGAGACAGGGTTGAAACAATGAGTTTTCATTCTCATGAGAATCTTGCAGTAATCAAGTTCCATTAACGATATCTCAGCATGTTCTCGGTAACAGTTTGAGATTTTGGTGAGAATATTGGTAATGTTTACCATTTACTACTGTTTGAGATAGGACATTTACCACATTGAGAAACTGATGAGAAACTAATTTTTACCAATTTTTTCATTTTTAGAACCGCTAAATAACAGACTGTGGTTAAAGAAACAGGAACAAGAACAGCCAGTACTAACTGGAAATAATAATAAAAATTACAGTAAAAATAGAAAAAATAGCCTTAGTACTTGTGGATACATCTTACCTACAATACTTTGGGCCTGAACTTGCAAGCTGCTGTGCATTCACTATAGAGTACTCCAGACCCTTCACATTTGGATGAAAGTCTGTGACGTAAGGATGTGCAGGAGCCTGCAGATTGTGCCTTGGGTGGTCATTGAGCTAAACTGTTCTGCATTAAATTGCTAGTTCCATCTATTGGTGGAGAAGTGAAAGTGAGTACTGCTTGGTAAATTTGCCAAAAGGGATTTTGGGGTGGGCTGGAGGGATGAGGGATAAACAACTAATAATTGTTTCCTAGACGTTTGATTTGATTATTTCATGTTGAGATGTGGGTGAGTGTGTGATTATTTTCTTCACCTCTTTAATTTACTCTGTGTTCTGGATAAATACGTTAACTCGAAGAGTAATTGCCCTAATACTCAAAGCATTTGGAAAAGATAAAGAGATTGAGTGTAGCTTGAGAGACTGAGAGAAAATAAACTCTAATACAACTAACTCCAAGTCTTTGTTTTCCTTTGGGGCTAGAGGATAGAGAGGATCTGATGGCCCTTGGAACTAGGCCCTTTTATGAAGTACAGCATGTCTTTGTAGCCCTGGAGTTCTACATAGGAACATTGCACTACTCAGGGTATTTTCAGACGTTACGATCCCACGCTCAACCACGGTGAATGCCCACATGGTGAGCAAGGGATCGTAACATCTGTTGGCCTGACAAGAGATTCCTACCAGATGTTCACCCCCGTGAATCACAGGTGAGAATCTCTTTGATCACTCAAATGGTGGTCCTGCCCAGATCATCGTCGTTTGCATGGTCAAAGAGATTCCCACCTTTGATTCACGGAGGTGAACACCTGGCGGGAAGCTCACGTTCAGACCAACAGAAGTGACATTCCAACGCTCAACCATGGGGAATTGACCGTGGTTGAGCGTGGTATCGTAACGTCTGTCCCCTGACCACGGCCTGGAATAAGCAGCCATGCCCACCGCTGATTCCGGGCTGTGGTCAATACCCCAGGGGGCGGGCGGGTGCTGCAGTCACATTGGCTGCGGCGCCTGCCCGTCTTCCTGAGGGCGGGTGGCCTAGGGAGCATGGGAGGGGGCTGTTCGGCCGCTTGTTGAGCCGTGCAGGCCCGCCCCCTCCCCCGATTCCCCTCCAGGATCAGCCAGCACATCTGATGGTCGTGCTGTTTTGATCCCAGCAGAGGATCAAAAGGTGATTCCGTGACGGGGCCAATACTGGCCCCATCACGTCTGAAAATACCCTCAGTGACTGATTAAGCATCTTTATGTTTGACACTTATTCAGTCATTGCCAGGGCAATATTTCCCTTTTGGTCATTGTGCTCTGTAGTACCAAGCTTGGAAGTTAACACAGAGTTTGTCTGTGAGGGGATATCCTAGAGACTTATTACAAAGGGCTTTTTTAAAGGTATTACATACAGACAGAGCACAACTTCTTTCACCTAAAGCATGGATTCAGAATAAAGATAGAATGGTGATTATAATCCAGCTACACATGTTATTAAGCAACTTATTCTGAATAATTGTTTTTTGGTTAAAAATATACCAGATGTGGACAGCTACGTATGTTTGCATTAAAGGTGTGCACCAGGGACCCATGTCATTTCCCTCGGTTCTGATGGTATAAGTAATTAACTTATAAATGTATGTCTGACTGTAACAACTTTGTAGTCCAACCAGTATACATGAAATTTATCAGGACTCTATATCACACCTTCAGGATAATTTCTGACAAATATCAGAGAGATGTGATAAAGTGTCCCAAATAAGCCTGCACGGCATATGCAGGAATGAGCCTATACCAGGGATTCTCTTACGTGTCACTGTGGTATAAGATCTGTTTGTGATGCCAATTGGCCAGAATAAATGTCAACAAAATGTCTTCATTATGTGTTGTGACCACCCCCAACGTCTCTCCCCCACTTGTTACTGGGAAGTCAGAAGGATCTGTTTAGGAAAGAGCCATTAGAGATTCTCTTATGTCCTCTGTCACAGTGCTGCAAGATGTGATTGTGATGACAATTGGCCAGCCTGAATGTGTAAACCATGTCTCCTGATTGCTGGGGTGCTATACCCAAAGTTCCAGTTATGCCTCTTCTATGCCCGCCTCAGGGCCGCCCCCTATGTCCACCTCAAAGCCACCACCAATTGGTCATGTAAAGCTGAAAGCATGCAATAATTGACCAGTGAATGTGTCTGTCATTTTTTTGGGTTGCTCCCCATCCTCCCTCCTACAGCCTCCCTCCTCCTGTCATGCCAGGTGCCTGCTTCTGACTGGCGCTGCATGTGCTTCTATTTATCTGAATAATGTTTTTCAAGGGGACAACTTCAATTGCTTATAAAATTGGGGACCTTTATCGAATTGTCTGTTAGTTTCGCAGAGATGACAGGGAAGGTGTGGGATATATTCCTGCCAAAGGTCTTATAAACAGAATGGAATATAAAAATGGTACAGTCAGAAATGAATTTTTAAAGTTAATGGCTTATAACATCAGGACCCTTTATCTAATATTTCTGAAATTTGGCAGGATTGGTAACCTTGTGGAGGGACATAATATTCCCAGGATTCATGCAAACTGAGAAGTATGGCAGTTACCCTCTGTCAGGCAGCCCTCCTCCCCCCTGAAGCTGATTTTAGAAAGAGTTACTCAGCTCTAGCCAGAGTGGCCCCTTGCAAAGCTGCAAGCAGCGGCATGGTCATTTTCAGCCTGAAACTGACAAGACAGCTTCGTGAGGGCTTTGTAAGGGACTGTGTTGGCTGCTGAGAACATCTTGGGTGCTTTTCCGGGGGGGGGGCTGCTCTAGAATCAGGATTGGGGGACAGTCCCTCAGGAAAAGCCTACCCAAGCTTCTCCCAGAGTCTTGCAAAGCCCTGTACTAGGGTAAGAAAGCAGCTATTCCTGCTCTCTCCCCCACAGAAGGTTTTGCAAAGGGAATTGAGGGGCTTTTCCTGAGAGACTGCTCTGGCAGAGGGGTGAGGGACCCTCCCCCCCGGCCAGAGTAGCCCCTCAGGAAGCCAGCTTTGTAAAGGTCTACTCAGCTCTAGCCAGAGTGACTCCTTGCAAAATCACAAGCGGCTACCTGGTCATTTTCATCCTGAAACTAATAAGGCAGTCTCTTGACAGCTTTACGAAGGGCTTGGCCCTGTGGTCCAGCTCTCCAGGCCAGGGCAGCACCTTGCAAAGCTGGGTCAGTGTGCTCCCCCTTTACAAAACCCTGCATGAAGGGAGGGATCAGGGATCCCTGCTCTCTCCCTGCAGAACAGGGCTTTGCAAGTAAGTGAGAGCAGTTTTGGGAGTTTTTCCCAAGGAGCTTCCCTAGCAGTGGGAATTAAGTCTGGGAGCATGTGTAATTTCATTGCAAAGTTTGTGATAAGTATATATGGACCATTTCATTTGATTCATAAACCTCTGTAGTGGAAAATTATACATGGTGTCACTCTCTCATGTGTGACTCATAGCTGTGATGACATCCCCAAGATGGTTGCCAACTTGCCATTGCATAAAGATAAAATTTCATTATCTCAGTATATATTGGACCAATTTTGTTGTGCAAGCTCTAGGGATGGTACTTTCAGTATCTAAGGGAGCAGAAGTGGGACTCTGCAGGGAGGGGGCTCTGTGCGGAGAGGGTGTTGAGCAAGTAGGAGAGGGGTCTGTGGGAGGATGGAGCAGGAGGGGGCTTGGGGGAGGGAGCACGAGGGGAGAGTGTCGGAGGAGGGGGCTG
>QEPC01005120.1:1691908-1739762 GCA_003113815.1 Sphenodon punctatus
GTGGCCCTGTACATGAACGCTGAGAACCCCAGGGAGTACCGTTATGCCAAAAGGATCCGGAACGCCCTGGCAAGCCACATCGCCAGGTGGGGGGCCCATTTTGAGGGCTTTCCTACCCCTGGGGGCCCCGCCCCTGGTTCCGTGCCCATGCCCCTGCACACTTGGGCCCTCTGCCCTGTCCCCCACAAACTGGGTCGCGAGCCAAATTCCCGTTAGCAGCATTTATTTTCCACACAGTGCACACAATCACCTGGTGCCCCCACCCCACCTCCATCACCGTGTCCCCTTCCATCACCCCCCCTCATGTCGCCCTCCCCCCCTTCCCACCATCCCCCCTCGTTTCCTTGGCCGTCCCCGCGTGCGCCCGCTGGGGCCCACTGAGCTCTGCGAGCTCGCCTCCCCCCCGCTGTCTGTGTCCCCTGCCGTGTCCTGGGCCAGCCCCTGTCCCGGCAGGGGGCTGGGGGGCGGGTGGGAGAAGGTGGGAGAAGGTGCAATTGTGCAAACTGCTCAGTGTGAATGAGCGGGGGCTGATCTCAGGGCCGTGTTGTCTCCCCCCTATGATGATCTGGCCTGCTCTCAATAGAGAGCAATAGGGCCAACTAAGATCCTGAGGGGTTGTTTTCCGTTTCAAAAAGCATATAGCACCCTGAGTGAGCGTGAGTGGGTGTGGGCACTGGTGCCGTTCTTACCTCTCTGGGTCCTGTCCCTTCCCTGGCCCCTTCCCATAACACAGACACTTTCAGTGCTTTCATTTTGGCAACATTCCAGGTCAACATGCCAGAGTAATTGGTCTAATCTAATGCAAAGAAATTCTTAAGGAGTTCCTCTACAGATGTAACATGCAAATTCCATCATCAGTCCTGGCAGAGCTAATAAATAGCAACAAACACTCAACCATCTTCATGTACTTGTACACCATTTGGAACGTTGGCTTCATTTCTTCTTCTAGTGAGTCAATTTGTTCCATTAGTCCTGAGAGCTTGCATCATTCTATTGTGGCCAAAAGTTGTGTCATAGTGGCACAGACACTACATGAGTGAAACTTAGCTTGCAGATCTTGGACTTTCTTTAAAATGATTTTGTGTACATCTCTTTGTTTCTTGAAGAAAACCTCTAGGTAGCAATCCTGAAGTGCTACAAGTGTGCAAGTGTGATCCTCAACCAAATGTCAGAAGTGATTACCCACAAGGATTATATGCACAAAACTTCATTGTACAGAACTTCCCACTTCTCAGCAATACCTGTTCCATCAATGAATTGCCGCAAAGCATATGTGTAGTTCACCAGGGTATAAGATCCAACATCCATGAAGATCTTCTCTGGACATTATTAATTGCTACACAGGCCTGTAATGACTTGTTGGAAAAGTAAGGAACCAAGGTACAACAAATGTCCTAGATGTTATGCACAGTGGTCATAATTAACCAGTCAATTTCACAATACCCTCAAAAAATGGTGTTTGTGATCAAAGTTTTTTGCCTAAAAACCCAAATATTTTCACCACAAATCATAAAGACATGTCTTGTAGCCTATATCTTTCCTACTAGAGCTTACACAACAAAATTGGTTCAATAGATACCGAGATAATGAGATTTGTTCTTTAATTGATGGATGCCATCTTGATGACATCATCACAGCTATGAGCCACACATGAGAAAGTGATATTCTCATGAGACTGGATATTCTTCCAGTACAGAGGTTTAGAAATTGAATGAAACCATCCATATATACTTATCACAAACTTTGCCACAGAATAAGCTTTTCATACTTTATGCTCCCAGACTCAGTGTGGGAACTCTTGTGGTGTCTGTGATTTCTGTCTGTCTAGTTGAGATTGGATGGATGTAGGAAAAATGGCATAAACATATGCAGAATTTACATATAAATTACCTGAATCCTGTATAAATGAAAGATTGTCTTGTGCTGTATATCCCTACTCCATGCTGATTGCAATCTACTAGGATTCATATCCTTTCAGTTCCTAAGGCCATTTTATGACAGGTGGGGTGGGAGCATGCTTTCTCAGTACCTGGACCTCCCCTTTGGAATTGCTTATTTCTTTATTATTTATTATTATTATCAAGTATTTATATAGCACCAGCAATGTACCTGGCGTTTTACAAAGTAATGGAATAAACACAGTCCCTGCCCAAGGGTAGAGGTGTGCACCAGGGCCCCATGTCATTTTTGTTTTAATTTTTTTCATTTCTGTTATTTAAATCTGTCGTTTCTGTTTTCATAAATATCCAATTTTTGTTTTGTTTTTGCTTTCGTTTTCATTTTCTGTTGGTTTCAATGGAAAACACATTTTCATCTGTAACATTTTTGTTTTTCACTATGTGTAGCTGAAACGTGGTGTGCTTATACCTCTGATGGAAGGAATTATTTTTACTGAATGCCAAAAAAATTGGATAAAGGAATTCAATTTTAGAAGCAGTTGAATTAATTTATTTTGCAAAAATCTTCATATACATTCATAGGTGTAACTTCTTTGTCTCACATTTAATGTAGATGAAACTTGGCAAGTGTATACCCCTTCCCATATTTACTATTTCTGACAATTTTCAGAAGGATTGGATAAAGGGTCTGGGTGGTATAAATAATTAACTTATAAATGTATGTCTGACTGTAACAGCTTTATAGTTCAACCAGAGTACATGACATTTTGCAGGGCTGTGTCTGCACAGCATATGCAGAGAAGGAGTCTATGCCAGGGATTCTCTTGCATGTCACTGTGGTATAAGATCAGTTTGTGATGCCAATTGGCCAGCGGAAATGTCAACTAAATATCCTCATTCTGTGCTGTGACCATCCCAACATCTCTCCCCCACTTGTTACTAGGAAGTCAGAAGCATCTGTTTAGGAAAGAGCCAATAGAGATTCTCTTATGTCTTATGTCACAGTACTGCAAGATGTGATTGTGATGATAATTGGGCAGCCTGGGTGTGTAAACTATGTCTCCTGACTGCTGCGATGCTATCCCCAAAGTCCCAGTTATTTTCCTTCTTTGCCTGCCTGAGTGCCGCCCCCTATGCCTGTCTCAAAGCCACTACTGATTGGTCCTGTAAAGTTGGAATCATGCAGTAATTGACCAGTGAATATGTCTGTCAGTCTTTTGTGTTGCTCTACTTCCTCCCTCCTACAGCCTCCCTCCCCTGGCCATGCCAGGTGCCTGCCTTTGACTGGCTCTGCATGTGCTGCTATTTATCTGAATAATGGTCTTCAAGGGGACAACTTAAATTGCTTATAAAATTGGGTCCCTTTATCAATTGTCTTTTAGTTTGGCAGAGATTACAACGAAGGTATGTGATATATTCCTAACAAATGTACCATAAATAAGATGGAATATAAAAATGTTACAGCTGGAAATGTATTTTCAAGTTAATGTCTTATACCATCAGCACCCTTTATCCAATCTTTCTGAAAATTGGCAGAATTGTTAGGCTCATGGAGAGACACAAATATGCACAGGTGGCCTGAAGATTGGATGGAAGATAAAGAAGTTGTATCCAAGAATGTGTATGGAGCTTTTCTTAAAATCACAACATACAATTGTTTCTAAAATCAGTTCCCTCTATATAATCTTTTATACAATTGGAACACATAGTGCCCTCCATTGGGGGTACAATCTTTCCAAGTTTCATCAGAACTGAATAAGAAACAAAAATGTTATCGCCAGAAATACATTTTTCAGTTTTTTTCCTTTATTTCAAAAACAAAAAGTTGTTTTCATTTCTATTTTCATTATTATTATTTGTAGTTTTCATTATTGCAATAGTGGTAATGAAAAAGACAATTTTCATTATTTTTATTGTAATAACAAAATTACATGCACACCTGTAGTGTATGCCTATGGGTGCTTGTACTTGAGGGGTGGATTTGAGTGCTTGTGGGGGTGGGCGTGTGCTTGTTGAGGGGTCTCAGAATGGGTTCCTGTGCGTGCCTGCCTGTGTGTGGGAGTGGGTGCTTGTGGGTGAATTGAGTGTATGTGTGAGTGAGTACACACACACAATGTACATGAATGACTGGAACTGGTCCCACCTCCACTGATCAACCAGCCTAAAAGTCCACCAGCCATCCCTGCAGTGCTGAAGTAGTGAAGGGGATTGGAGCAGTGAGATTACTTAACTTTTCTTGTTAGTGAAACCTGTAATGAAAGCAGACAAAGGATATTATATAGCAGAAGAACTGAACCTCCTTCATAAATCGATAACAATAAGTTGTTCACTGAAGACTGAGACCCTGTATTAGGGGAAAGCTAGTCTCTACTATAGTAGAATATTTCTGGAAAGATAGAGAAGTGCTTAAAAGATGTGTAGATTATAAGAGACGTTTTAACTTTTGGAAATTTTCCAAACATGACTTCACTCAAAGTTGGTTAGTATTTACTTTAGTGAAATAGAAATTTATTGAGCTTGATAATGTAGTAATTGGCGAGAATTCACTGGACAGAGCTCACTGGATCACCGGATCAGATGAAATGATCTTGCTGGTCTCATTTCACCTTAAAATATATGAAAACACTTTGTTTTAACTTAGGTATGCCTTCAGAGCTATGTCGTGACATGAAGTGTTCTTCCTGAACACTGTGTCAGGAAGCACACTTGGACCTAATGCAGGCTTTGTTATGCCAAGTTGCAATGCATAGGCCTTGTTACCATCATCCCTAAAAGTATTTTTTCCTTCTTCAAGAAACACATAGGCCAGTGGATTAAAGCACATGTTTGGGAGTCATGATGTCAGAACTGTGTTTCTTCCTGTTATCATTAATAATAACTTGCACTTCCATAGCACTCTTCAAGATTACTACGGAGGCACTAGTTGTGGCTTCTTAGTTAAGGTTGAGTTGTTTCACACTTAAAACCAGGGTTTAGCCACTTCATAATGCTGGCTCTGTCTGTATTCTGTACCTTACAAATGAAGGCAAATTACCTGTTTCCGAAAGAAAGAGCATTCACCACAATTTCTTTTTTTCAGATCTACCTGAAGCATGAATTCTGCATACTGTATTCTATACTAAATAAAGTACAGGTGCTTTCACACAAAATCCTTAAGCAGAAAAAGCTAAAATTGAGAAGAGCTTGAGCTGGATTCTCTTCTTGGCCTGGCCACCAAGAACGCCCTCTCCATTGTGGCCCACCGCTTTACGCGGGGGACCTCCAAGAAGGTGCCCCCGGCTGACTGAAGGGGCCACTTTGGGGCATGGAAGGTGAGATTGTCCCTGAGGTATGAAGGGCCAAGTTTGTGCAGGGCTTTATAGACCAAGACCAACACCTTGAATATGACTTGGTACGCTATAGGCAGCCAGTGCAGCGCACGGAGCACAGCTGTTATATGTTCCTGTCGGCTTGTCCCCATCAGGAGATGAGCTGCCATGTTCTGCACCAGCTGCAGCCTCCATACCAGCATCAACAGAAGTCCCACGTAGAGCGTGTTGTAGTAGTCCAGCCTCGAGGTGATGAAGGCATGGATGAGGGTGGCCAGGTCGGGTCTGGAAATATATGGATGCAGCCTCCACACCAGATACAGCTGGCAGAAGGCAGCCTTAGCCTTCATTGCCACCTGCTGATGTAGGCGGAGGTTTTAATCCAATAACACTCCCAGGCTCCGAATCTGCTGGGGTACGGGGGGGTGAACCCCCTCTACGATGGGAACTGCCACCACCATCACCCTACCCACCACCATCAGCTCCATCTTATCAGGATTCAGCTTCAGTCTGTTCTGCTGTAACCAATCCGCCATGGCCTCCAAACATTGGGACAGCACCGAGATGGCAGGACCTGGGTCGGTTAAAAAAGGGAGGTAAAGCTGGGTGTCATCAGCATATTGATGGCAATGAACACCAAACCCCCTCATGATCTCACCCAAGGCCTGCATATATACATTAAACAATAACTGAGACAGAATGGAACCTTGCGGAATGCCACAATCTAGGGCCCAGGGGCTGGAAGACTCAGCCCCCAGGACAACCCGCTGGCTTCTCCCCGAGAGGAATGATCAGAACTGTCCAAGGACCTCCCCAGGGCTCGCAAACATCTCAACGGCAGTCCACTGTATCAAAAGCGGCCAAGAGATCTAGCAGGATCAGAAGTGTTGAACATCCTGCGTCCATCTCCCGATGGAGATCATCCACCAAGGCCACCAGTGCCATCTCTGAGTCATAGCTGGGGCGGAACCCCGATTGAAATGGGTCAAGGAAACTGATGCTGTCAAGATGAGCCTGGAGCCACCACCCATTTAATAACATTTCCTAAAAAGGGAAGGTTAGTGACAGGTCAGTAGCTGGTGAGTATGTCCACATCCAAGGATGGCTTCTTCAGCAGGGGGTGCACCACGGCGTCCTTGAGACCAGGGGGCAAACTTCCCTGCCAAAGGGAAGAAGAATTCCTTTATTTACGTGGCTGAAAGCCATAGCATTAACAATTACATTGAAAAACCTTGGCACCTACAACCACATAAGGAATCTTTAATATAAAATATATACAATAAAACAAAACAAACTTTAAGCTAAAACTCAATTAAAATAGTGTGTATTTACTACATACAATCACCAACCTATACAATAAAACAATTTCTCCAAATACAAAATGCCAAAGGGATGCATTGATTACCCTTGCCAGCACCATCCCCAATATCTCCCTGGAGGCTTTCACCAAACAGGATGGGCATATATCTAATTCACAACTGGTGGCCCTAACAGACCCCAGGACATCCACAGCATCAGCTGGCATCACTTCCTGAAACTCAGCCCCAAAAGATGTACCAGATGGGGCCTCCATCACCTCACGCTCCACCTCCACTGTCCCTAATCCAGTGTCGAAGTTGCTCTGGATCTGGGTGATCTTCTCTGCAAAGTAGGTGGCAAACTCCTCACAGCGGACTTGAGACAAGTCCCCATCCAGGCAGAGGGAGGCCAGACTGACAAGCCCCTGCACCACCTGGAACAACTTCGATGGACGTGACTTTGCAGAGTCTATGAGGGCGGCAAAGAATTCTTTCTTTGCCATCCTCACAGCCTTAACTTAGGACCGCAAATGGGCCCTATGGAGAAGTCGGTCGGATTCAGCACGAGTCCGATGCCAGCATCGCTCCAGTCGCCTACCTGTCTGCTTCATACACCACACCCCTCAGTGAACCAAGGGGCCCTGTGGTGACAAGACAGAGGTAGGAAACATTTTGGAGCCACACTGTCAATGGCCTCCCCGAGCAAGATGTTCCAAGCTCAGACGAGTTCTTCAACAGAGTAGCCATCAAGGTCTAAGGTTAACTCCTCTAGGGCCTCCTGGAACCGTTGAGGTCTATGAGTGATAAGGAAGTACAAGGGGAAATGGAGCACAGAAGGTGTATTGTGACAGTATTACCTCATGGGCTTTGTAGAGAAAATAGGATTTGGCGTGTTAGTCCCAAATATAGGCAATAGAGACAAAGTAGTAAAGTAATATCTTTTATTGGACCAACTCCAGTTGGTGGAAGTGTGCAAGCTTTCTGACCTCACCGGGTCCTTCGTTAGGCAGTTCTGGAGTAATGAAATGAAGAAACAAAGCAAAGCATTACTTACCATCTGCTGTCCATCCCCGAGGCTGTTTCCTGCTGCCGCTGTCATCCTGCTGTCCAGGGCTTCTGTGGAGAGAAGGGGCTGTGAGTGGGGGGTTTGGACATTTTCTCCCCCCCCTCGCATCACTCCGGTGACTGGAAGTGCCGAGGGCATTTAAAAAGAACTGCCGGCGGCTGCACTGAGTACAGTGTAGCATTACTTACCATCTGCTGGGCATCCCCGAGGCTGTTTCCTGCTGCCGCTGTCGTCCTGCTGTTCAGGGCACCTGTGGAGAGAAGGGGCTGTGAGTGGAGGGTTTGGACATTTTCTCCCCCCCCCCTTGCGTAGCTCCGGTGACCGGAAGTGCCGAGGGCTTTTAAAAAGAACTACCGGCAGCTGTGCCGGTGGCCGCAGCTGGTGGCCGCGAGCTGGCGGCCACGAGCCGAAGGTCTGCGGACAAAGGATGTGGTCCTTTGGGGCCCTTTGGGGCATGGAGGGGGAGGAGGGGGGAAGCGTAGTCGGGGGGGGAGAGGGAGATGGATGTGGAGGAGGAGGAGCAGAGGGAGGTGATACCCCAGGTAGATTCTGATACCCTCTCCGGAAGGGGGAATAGGGGAGATATGGGGAGGGGACTTTTGACATGTATGGAGGGGGGTGGAGGGGGACTGCGCTCTGATGGTGTATCTTGGGTGGGTCTGGGGGAAAAAAGAGGAGAGTGGGAGGAATATGATGAATATCTTATGCTCACTGATGTAGGGTTGGTGGGGCCACGTCCTCCTGGTGAGAGTGGGACGGAGGTGGTCAGGTTTTCCCTGGTGGCAGCAGGGGATGATTGGTTAGAATATGGGACCTACCCCGTGGCTGTGGGGGAGGTCATAGAGTGGGATATTAGTGAGGCATAGGGGGTTTGTTTTTGATGGTTGTTGATAATGTTGTATTTAAAATGTCATTACATTGTATATTATGTTAGTATATTATGTTAAAATGTGGTTGATGACTTGGGTCCCCCTGTGTGGAACAAAGACCCAGAATGTATTTTGTATTTTTGTGTTGTAAGCCGCCTCGAGTCCTTCGGGAGAGAGGCGGGATATAAATTAAATTGGAATTGGAATTGGAAAAGCAGAAGTATATAGAGGGTGGGGGATGTGCCCATTGAACTCAAAGGAAGGGGTGGGGAAGGGGAGAAAGAGGTAGGGAGGGGAGTGCAATAGAAGAGGGGAAATACAACAAAGAAGTAGTAGTAAATAACTGATAGTAAATAACTATAGACAGTGATAGGATTTACAAATTACTGAAACAGAGCAAAGCAGAGGTATAAAGGGTGAGGTGGGATAAAGGGTAGGTGTCCATTGTTCGTACAGGGAGGGGAAATAGAGGAGAGAATGAGACAGGGAGGGGAATGCGAAACAAAAGAAGAAATACAGCAAAGTAGTGTAATCTGCTGTATGTAAAAGTGCTTTGAGTTGTACTTTGTTTAGATCATCTTTAATGTCTTTTACCCTAGTTCATTAACTGCTGCAGTAAGGATTGGTTTATTTTAGATAAGAGGCTTAAGTTAAAGGTCTCAGCACATTCAAAACTTCTTATATACTGAAATAGAACAGATACAGTTAGATACTATATTCTTCTATTAGGTCATACATTTTTTTGCCACTAAAAGTCCTATATAAACTGGACTGAAATTGCAATTCTTTGTTGAGAGTCCCGTGCCTTCATAGACACTTGGTGAATTGTGTCCCATTTTGGGGAAATCTCATTTTAGTTCTACTTAATACTAGGGGTGGGACACCGGTGTGTGTGTGTGTTTCGGCTGGTTCAGTGTTGGTTCTCTTTCTATTTATTTCAATCAGAAGGGAACCAATGCCAAAAAAAATCCCTTAAACCAGGGGTTCGGGGGAAAAAAGAACCAACCTTCCCCATCTCCAGACCTCAAAAGAATGGGGGTGGGGATCTGTGTTCTTAACAACCCCACCACCCAGATCCAATCTTGACTTCTCCCCTCCCCTTCCTGAGATCCTGTGTGTACTCACCGGTCCACGGGTCTCAGAGGGTGGAGGTGCCAGGGCTGCTCTGGAGCCGGCCCAGCTGAGAGAGGCCTGCTGGGCCCCATCAGGTTTTCTTCTCATACAATTGAGGCCTCACTGCTGGCACGCATGCACAAAATTTATTTATTTATTTATTTATTTATATTTTTGCCCTACCACTCTCACAGAAGCTACTTGGGTTGACTTACAAATTCAAAATAAAACAACAATCATTGTATTTTTTTTTTTTATATTATATATATATATATATATAATATTTTGGTATATGTAGATTGATATACAGAGGTAGATGGAGAGATGAATGGAAGTAAAAAGCTGATGCTGAAACTGAAACTATGAAGCTGGAGCTAGACGTTTCAGCTTCTGCCTTCATCAGTAGCACGCTGGGTTTCAAATGATGCCCAGAGATAGGTGACAGTTAGAGGAATGCTGTGGTCTGAAAATTTCAAGGCTAGCTAGGTAACTCCTGCAGAAGTGGCAAAAAGCAGAAAGCAAACTCTTCTTTAATAATTATCTTCCAAATTGAGGCCATGAGGTGTTAACATGTTAAGTCTATAGATCCAGAAGTTCTCCCTTTTATCCAGCATCCAGTGATTATTATTAAAAAATTATTATTAAATTATTGATTGACTGCATCCTCCTGGGATCCAGAGCTTCCTTGAGAGTTGTGCTGTTCAGTTGCTTTCCAAGTCTCTCTCTCTCTCTCTCTCTCTCTCTCTCTAACCTAGGGTACTTCCAGACATTACGTGGTCAATGTCAACCACAGTAAATTCCCTGTGGTGGCTTGGACCACGTAACGTCTTTTGGGGGGGACGGATGTTCCCCCCCAGATGTTACCACGGCGGGGAATCACATTACCACGCGAGCGGCCAGAGCGGCGGAACCGGAGGCCGGAGCGTGGTGAAGGCGATTCCCCCACCGGGGTGACCCCCGTTGTCACGTCTGGATGGTGGCCACGGCCCGGAATCCCCACAGGAATTCCAGCCCGTGGTCATAGCGGGTGAGCGCTGCTGCGGCATTGGCGGCGGCGGCCGCCCGTCTCCCCAGAGGGCGGGTGGCGGGGAGGGGGAGGGGCCGTGTTGTCGCACGTTGCACTGTGTGGCCCCACCCCGATTCCCCGCTGGGATCCCCCGGCACGTCTGTTAGGGCATTACTGGTCATCCCGACGGGGGATGAATTCGTTGATTTCGTGACAGGGCCAATTGGCCCCATCACGTCTGAAAACACCCAGTATCAAACTCTGTACAGTTTTCTGTACAGAGTTTTCTCTGTAGTTTTCTTTCTGGCCACTGGGGCCCTTTTGCGCATGTCCAGCCCTTTTCCAAAATGGTGCTGGCTGCATTGGTACCATTTTGGATAAGGGCAGCCTTTTCTGTACATGTGTGAGCCATTTCATGCATGTAAAGAAAAGGTTGCCCTTTTCCAAAATGGCACTGATGCAGCTGGTGCCATTTTGGAAAAGGACGACATACGCAAAAGGGCCCCAGTGGCCATTTTTTACATGCACGCTGACAGTGAGGCTTCAGTGGCCTGAGAAGAAGGCCTGCTGGGATGGCTCCAGTGTAGCCCAGCAGGCCTCTCCCAGCTGGACCAGCTCCAGAGTGGTCATGGCACCTCTACCCTCCAGAACAGGCTCCTGGCATCTCCACATTCTGAGGCCCATGGACCGATTAATATATGCAGGGCCCAGGGAGTGGGGGTGGGAGTCAAGATGGGCCTGGGGGTGATGTTTTTGGGACACGGATCCCCACCCACACCCTCTGATGCCGGAGAATGATCTCCTCCCCACTGAAGTCAATGGGAAGATTTCCCATTGGCTTCAATCGGAAGATTTTCCCTTTGACTTCAATGGGAAGGTACAGATCCAAAAATTGAGAACCGAGATAGCCCAATTTTCATATCCCTTGGTTTTAAACTGAAACAGCCATTTTCAAGCTGTTATGGGTCAAACTGAAACTGAAACTCCCATCCCTTCTTAATACCATTGGGTGAGCAGAAGGAGTGCCCTCTGTTTGGTGTTGCTGCATGCTGGGCTTAGAGGGCGAGCTTCCAGAGGAGAGTTGCCCTGTCACACACACCTGCATCCCTCCACACCCCCAAGTACTTATTGAGGGGCAGGGCCCTGGGAACTATGAGCAGAAGGAGTGCCTTCTGTTTGGTGTTTCTGCGTGCTGGGCTTAGAGGGAAAGCTGCCAGAGGAGAGTTGCCCTGTCACTCACACCCGCATCCCTCCCCACCTCCAGGTACTTATTGAGAGGAGGGGCCCTGGGGATGCCAGCCCTCGGACACCAGCCCTCGGGCGCCACCTAAAGGGTGTCGGCCATTGGTCGGGCTGTTTGTCGGCCTTTGTGGCTGTGACCAGAAACTATGGGTGATTTTAGACATTACAGGTCTCCCTTTTTACCACAGTCAATCCTCTGTGGTGGAGGAGGGCCTGTAATGTCTGAAGGGGTTCCCACCAGATGTTCACCCCAGTGAACCTCCAGCGGGAATCTGAATAACCACCATTCCGGAGGGGAGGCTGGCCTCCCCTCCGGAATGGTGGTTAGCTGGACCACGGTCCAGAAATGCCGGAGAGTAACATCAGTTACCTCTGCTGCATCTGGAGCGTGGTCCTGGCCATGATCCGGGATTGGTCTCATCAGCCTGGTTGGTTGATGCGCCCGCCCGTCTCCCGGAAGGCAGGCAGCTGGGGGAGCATGGGGGGGCAGGGCTGTATGGCTTCACATCACGCCGCACAGCCCCGCCCCCTACCCGATCCCCAAGCAGAATCAGGCCTGCATGTCTAAAGGACTGCCGGACTGATTTCTGTCCGGGATCCGAAACGGATCCTGGACCATGGCAATGAGGGAGGTCGGCATGTCTGAAATCACCCTCAGTTGGTGGAAAGAGGGGAGAGGTGTCTGATACCAGAGCAGGATCTTTGTTTGAAGGATTGGACTGAAAGAAGCCAACTGGAGTGCAGAGACTTGGATGCTTTTGCTTGGAGCTTGGCGTCAAGCCACGCCATAGTCAGCATTATAAAGAGTGACGTAACATTTCTTCAGGAGCCAAGCCTCATGGTAACTAGTTTTGTGAGGAGACAAGTATTGCCATACCTAACTCATTAAAAGTAAGGTGTTTGCTGATTGGGAGCTAAACCTGTTAGCTATTTCTGTCAATTAGTGAGACAGTTTTATTATATTTTATGTGTTTTATATGTTTAATATATTTTTCATTGGACTCTATGTTTAATAACTGCCTCTGCTCTAAAGTGTTGTTATAGGCTGCTACTTGGAATCTGAAACTTTGTTGTTAGAGCTCATCTGTTGTTCCCTCTAATATGGACCGTAAGAGGGGTAGACAGGCCCCTTCCCCCTTCCTTTCAGGGAGCTATCAACATTCAAAATGTTTTAAAAGGTCTAATGAGGATGAGTATAGGGGTCCTCTAATAGAGCTACAAAATAGATTTGCCACCTTGGAACCATCAGAGGAAGGGATAACTACAGCCATATACTCTAAAGATTTATGACCATCTGAACCAGGAGTGGAAGACCCGTTGTTATTGGATTTAGATAGAGGGGCAACTGTTCACTAAAACCAGCCTTTGCCCCTAGAAACCTTATTGGTAGAGCAGACAGATCTTATAGTAAAGTTGATATCCAATCTGTTTAAAAGTATCTCCGATATGGACTCTTCTCTTATTGGAGTTAGATCACAGCTTAAGGGAATTTTAGACAAGCTGGATTATATACAGATGAAACTCCCTAGGGTAACCCATGGTATGTTAAATATATCTGAGAAAGAATCATCATACTCCCCTTCTAAAAGCCAAAAGCCCAGCATGAACCAATAGTAAGGAGCTCGCCTTTATATTACAAGTATAGAACTATGGAAGTAGATCCAAGAGCAGTATGGTTAAAAATTGGCCTTGATGTTGATGGTTCTATTCCTAGCTGGGAGGGTAAAGGTAGAGTGGCCTATAAACTTTTATGCCTATTGGGAAGGGAAGTTGACCCAATGGATCTTGGTAGGATACAGATATTAACACAATTTTGTGGAAAGATCTCCTGGAGGGTCTCCTTTACATCTAGTGAGATGGTTGGAAGGATCTTTCGGGCAAGGAAATCTTTATTACTTAGGGGGATATCAATTGATAGAGTCTTCTCATAAGTGGAAAGAACTAATCATTTAGAAGGTGAAGTATTTAACCCTCTCAAACCTAAGCAATGGTCCTCCCCTAATTTGGTCCCCATAAGGGATAGATACCCCCATAGGGCAGTGAGAGAAAATCACCCAGGCAAGCATAAACCAATGGTTGATATATTGGGTGGCCAGCTTGGACAGACGAATAATGGAATAGATATTGACAACCCTGTAGTATCGGGTAGAAGGAAGTTAAGGGACACGATGGAGGGTGAAGGCTATTACTTCACCTACTGCCCCTTTAGTACCTACTGTGTTGGTAGAAACCCGGAGAGGAGGAGTGATAGGAATTCTGGGCTAGATGATTTAATGGAAGTTGAAACACTGGGTGCAAGCTGTCCTACTACTTTAATAGACTGTGGGTCCAATCAAAGGAATGTTCCAATAGACGGACTAGTGGAACAAACCCGTGAACATCCATTAAATACCATCAAGAGTAGTGATATAATTAAACCATCTAATATGCCAGTAGAGATATTGGGGGCTTTTGATATAGTTGCTGATTCCATTAGGACTTTCCTCCTTAGTGTTTTGAAAGGTGGAAGCTTTTCTTTCCCTGTTCTGGGCCTTTCAATTTTGGACCAGGATACTTTGATACACGGTCTGGAATCTGTTAAGAAATCTCTTGTAGGTCCCACATTAGAGCACAAACCTCGAACTGACAGGTCCCTATACCAGCCAGAATATAACTTGGAGGCTTTAAAAGCAGTTCAAGTGCTGGCACCAGAAGAACTAGGATCTCCACACATAAGCCTTAGCTCTAAGCTAGAAGGTGGCAGCTCTAATAATTTGATAACCTGTCAGGATGCATACGCTGCGCTAGAAGATAAAGGCAGAGCCCATAAAGAGAGACTGTCAGGAGAGGATGATAGTGCGTCTTTATTAGATGACTGGAATTCTATAAATTGACTCAGCCAAGGATCTAGGAACCCTTTTAAAGATGCACATTGGTCCCTGGAATCCAATTTGATTAATTCTGGGTATGGGATTTTGACTTTTATCTCTTGGAATGTTTCAGGGTGTAAATCCAAACTGGAGGATCAGGATTGGTTAGATTTTTTTATTAGCCCATGATGTGGTCTCTCTCCAAGAGACATAGTTATCTCAAGAGGAGACCTTCCAGGTTACTGGTTTTCAGGTGGTGGTTCAGGGGGGAATAAGATTGAAAGATAAGGGAAGCGTACCTGGTGGTCTATCAATTCTGATAGCAGATAAATATGCACACTCTTTGCAGGTACTACCATTTTTCCAATAAGAAGTGCTGGCAATACTTGGTTACATACCCTTATAAATAAACCTTATAATAGTGAATATTTACATCCCCCTGACTTCATCACCATTTTATGATCCCTCTATTTGGATTGATTTGGAAAACTATATGCAAGATCTGGAAGATAAATATCCTATGGCGAAGATAATTATAATGGGGAATTGGAGTACTAGGCTGGGGAGTGATGGTTATACTATTCGTGATGATCTAGCTGAGTCTTATGCCATTCCCGATAGAGTGTCATCTGATGTTTTATGCTCTGATTCAAGATATCGTATGGTACACTTTATGGCAGCTTTCGATCTTATAGTTTTAAATGGTAGGACCGTAAGGGATTCAATAAGTAGTTTTACCTTTATAGGTCCTCAGGGCAGAAGCACTGTTGATTATATAATGCTTCATATCTGGGACTGGGCAATGATTAGGAATTTTGAGTTAATATTTAGGGTGGAATCTGGTCACTTACCGCTACGATTAAGCATTCAACTTGTTATCGCACCAGCTATTGCTGATCTAGTCAGGAAAGAGGACTCAAATAGGGTAAGGATTAGATGGACAACAGCCAAGGCTATGGGACCATAAGCAGTTGGCATGGAGGGATGGTGTTCTTGATATTGTAATACTTAAGGAAGAATTGTTTCAAATTCTAAACACGATAGGGTATGATTTGCTGTCAAGGAAAACAGGCCATCATGTTCCGATTAGGAATTCTTGGTTTGATAAGGATTGTAGGCGTATGAAATATTGTCTTACCAGAGCAAAAAATAATTGATTATTCTTGGCATCTTCAGCTCGATATAACAACTTTGTAGAGCTCAGAAATAAGTATAATTATTTTTTTTCAAAAGAAAAAGAACAATTATGAAGTTAAATTTTGGTTAATACTTAACCATGCTGCGGAGGCTCAGGACTCCTTTAAATTTTGGTCTTTGTTCAACTGATTCTGCAGAGGTAAGGTAGAATACCAGCAAAACCAACTTGAGGATAAAGCTTGGATTGCTTTCTATGGGAATTTATATGGGGATCTCTCAGCTAGTGGGGAGGGAACCCAAGTTAATCTGGATGATAGTCTGTTAGAAGCAAGTGGGTTTGACCCCATGGTGATGGAAGTAAAGATCCTTGCAGTTATTAGAAAATTAAAGTCTAATAAAGCTCATGGCAATGATTATATTATTGCTGAAGTTTTCAAGGGAACTTCCTATTGGTGGGCACGTCTTCTAGAAAATTTTTTCACATTAATCAACGAAACTAAACAGGTCCCCATGGAATGGGGCCATAGTATTATCATCCCTTTTTTCAAAAAGGGCGATCCTAAAGATTTGGCATGCTACCGCCCAATAAGTCTTCTCCCAATTTTGGGGAAATTATACGCTAGACTTCTCTTAGATCACCTTCAGGCTTGGATTGATAGATACAGTTTAATTCCGTTAGAGCAATTTGGCTTTAAAGCAAATTGTTCGACAATAGATAACTGTTTCCTTCTTGTGCATTTGGCTTTTAAATATATAACTATACAATGCTCTAAATTATATTTTGCCTTTGTGGATTTGAAAAAGCATTCGATTCTGTACCAAGGAAGAAACTATGGTTAAAGCTAATTTCCATGGGAATAAAAAAAGATCTGCTGTCCCTGAAACATCAAGCCTCTGGGCCTTGACCTGTGGCATCCCGCAGGTTTCGATCTTGTCTCCGCTATTATTTAATGTATATATGCAGCCCCTGGGGGAGATCGTGAGAGGGTTCAGGGTGCAATGTCACCAATATGCTGATGATACTCAGCTGTACTTCTCATTTTCAACTGACCCAGGTCCTCTTGTCTCATTACTTTCCCAATATTTGGAGGCTGTGGCGGATTGGATGCGGCAGAACAGACTGAAGTGCAATTCTGATAAGATGGAGGTGATGGTGGTGGGTAGGGCGAGGGAGGTACTGGTTCCCCTGGTAGGGGGGTCCGCCCTCCTGTAGCCTAGCAGGTTCGGAGTCTGGGGGTGGTGTTGGACTCGGGGCTCCGGTTGGATCGGCAGGTAGAGATGGTGGCTAAGGCCGCCTTCCACCAGCTGTATCTGGTAGGGAGGCTGTGTCCATACATTTCCAGGCCCAACCTGGCCACCTTAATTCATGCCTTCATCACCTCAAGGCTAGACTACTGCAATGCGCTATTCGTGGGGCTTCTCTTGTTTCTGGTTCGGAGGCTTCAGCTGGTGCAGAATGCAGTGGCCCTTCTCCTTATGGGGACGGGAAGGTGGGAGCACATAACACCTGTGCTCCGTACTCTCCACTGGCTGCCTATAGCGTACCAAGCCCGATTCAAGGTGCTAGTGTTGATCTATAAAGCCCTACATGGTCTGGGCCCCTCATACCTTGGGGACCACCTCACCCTCCGTACATCAGAGCGATCCCTTCGGTCCACCTGGGGTGCCTTTTTGGAGGTCCCCCATGTAAAGTGGAGGGCCACAATGGAGAGGGCATTCTCGGTGGCCGAGCCGAGGCTCTGGAATTCCCTCCCAGAGGAAGCCCGTCTGGTCCCAGGTCTGTTGGCATTTCGGCAAGCCTGCAAGACCGGCCTGTTCGCTCAGGCCTTCGGAGGGGAGGGTGGGAGGGTGGAGGAGAGGGGATTGTATTTTTAAAACATTGTTTTAATGAATTTTATTGTGTATTTTTATGCTGTAAGCCACCCTGAGATGTCGTAGGCATGAGGTGGCTGATAACAAATATTTATAAATAAAATAAATAAATTATCTAACTTCACTCTAATAACAAGGCAAAAGTTAGAGTGGATAATAGTGGTAAATGTATGCAGCAATTTCCAATTCAGAGAGGGTCTGGCAAGGTTGCCTACTAGCCCCTTTACTCTTCAACCTGTATATGAGCGATTTGGTTAAGCTACTCCAGCAGAGCAATCATGATGCTCCTAAGATAGATAATTATCCCTTAACAACCCTACTCTATGCAGATGATTTAGTTGAATACCTTAGAGGTATATTGTAGTAATAATGGACTTGAAATTAACTATTCTAAATTCCAAATCCTAGTTTTGGGTAAAGGCGCAAAACAATCTGAGTGGAATACTCAGAAAGGCAAATATAGGCAAGTGGATTTAGTAACATATCTGGGGATGGTTATTACGAAGAATATTTCTTGGGATAAATATGTCCAAAATCAGAGGAAGAAGGCAGAACTATGAGACATATTTTTAAAACGGCTAGATGTTCAAAGGTAATTCAGACCTCTGAAATTCCCAAAGTTTATAAGGCAAAGGTGCAGTCTATTTTACTCTATGTCATGGAGATGTTTCCAGTCAAGTGTAGAGAGAAGATGGAAATTACTCAGAATAAATTCTTAAGGGGACTTCTGGGAACTCCCAAAGCAGTGCCAGGAGCTGTAGTTAGAGCTGAGGCAGGGATTTTTTCAATTAAATCTTTGGGTAAATTAGCCGTTCTGAGATATTGGCTAAAGCTAATTAATCAAAAGACAGGCACATTGTTATATTACTCCTTGAAAGAACAACTTGAATATAAAGGTATATCAAGGTGCCCTTGGGTGATACAAGTATTCTCTATCTTAGCTGAATTAGGATTGTCTAGCCAGGCATTTTGGGGGTTAAAGTCTACACAGAAAAAACATCTGCTGCATTCTAGAGTGCTGGATGTTGCTCACCATGAGCATGTAGCAGAGTTACATTAATGGAAAGTAGCACCTTGGCTAGCACAGAATAAAATCATTTCTGGCTTAAAACACTATTTAAACGTTATTCCCTCTTGTGATCTACGTAGAATATTTACGATGTTAAGATTCCATTTATTGGAATCGGCAGTCATGTAAGGCAGATATAATTCCCTTCTGAAAGAACTGCGTCTCTGCCCATGTGACAGTGGTATACAAGAGTCTTTAGATCATATGCTATTAAGCTGTCCTTTATATGATGACTTGCGGAACATATGGATTCTTCCCTTGTTTGAAAGGATTGAGTTTATGACCATTGCCCAGAAAATGCATATACTCTTGGTGCCACAGAAAGATGAACATTGTGTATCTATAGCAACATTTACCTGGCTAATGTCTAGGAATAGACGGCTAATTACTAATGTTGAAAGGGCTAAGTAATAGATTTAACTTGATTATTATATTAAAGTTGGTGTGACATGAGTGAGGAGCAGTGGACGAGACTCACAGCACAACCAGCATGCAGCGACTTCTGGGACGGAGGATTAAAAGGCAAGGCTCACTCGAGGCAGTGGTGTGTGGCGTGAGTGAGGAGCAGCAGATGAGACTTGCAGCACGACCAGCACGCAGCGACTTCTGTGATGGAGGATTAAAAGGCAAGGCTCACCAGAGGCGGCGATGTGCGGCGTGAGTGAAGAACAGCAGACGAGACTCGCAGCGTGACCAGTACGCAGCGACTTCCGGGACAGAGGATTAAAAGGCAAGGCTCACCTGAGGCGGTGCCAAAGGCATGTGCCGTGGGCCATGCGCCTAAGGGCTGTGCACCTAAGGGCTGCGCGTGGCCTTAGGCAACAGCAGGGTGCAGGGGCAGATATCCCTGGTAAGAAATGCCCAACTCTTCTTTGCTTTGAGTCCCCTCCCGCCAGGCGACTAACCCCTTATATCGGCAACTACTCTTGGCTCCTGTTCCCATGTGCGGCCCTGAGTCAATAATAAGTCCGTAGGGTTCACATCTGAACACTACCCACTATGGTGGGGAAGAAGGATGCTGGTTATAGATTGTGAACGCACCCATTCCATGTAGGAGATATTTCTCGGGAGACGCTGAGTAACATCCTGCTGAGACCTTGATTCACTCCATTGTTGATGGAAGGAGAGTCTAAATTCTCCTGCAAACTCACCCTACACTATCAACTCTATTCATAACTTGGTAATCAATGGCTCCCCCTACTTTGTTGCTTTGGGGGAAGGTATTTGGCCACGACTCTCCTTGCCTTGTTTATCTGGTATAATCCTGTGTTGATTTAGCGAGGGCTTTTAGCTCATGGATTTTGGAATATAGCTCTGCTAGAGAAGAAAATTAATTAATTAACCTGTGACTAATCAATTTTAAGTTTGTATTTACATGTATACCTATATTCTATTTAAGCAATTTTCATTAAATTAAGATCACACACAGCTAAGCCTAGCATGAATTTAGCAATGGAGATTGAACACGTGGAAAAGGCCACCAGACCACCTAAAGGTTCTGGCAAAATTCAGTCTAGAATGACCCGCTTTTTCTCCTCTTCCCATCTATTAGGTGATTCTGTAGCTGATATGAGTAATTCTCTTGTATCTGGCCCAGAAGAGCCATTGGGCATTTCTGTGCAACTATCAAAAGAGCTAGAGCTAACCGCACAGCTCTCAGATATTAGATGTATCTCAACTCTCTGAACAGGAAGTTTGAAGATATTATTATTAGTCAGGAGATAGACATGGACACTAAGTTTAAAGAGTTGGAACAAAGATTTGATCAGTCCAGTGACCTTATTTTCTCGATGAAAGTGTTTGTAGGTGGCCTCTGGTTAGGATTTAACAAAGCCTACTCTAACTCACACCCTCCTGACCTTAGGATGCAGAGAAGGCAAGATGCGATGACTCAAACTGTTTGTACTAGTTTTAATGTGCAGTCACCACTGGTTTCTAAGGTTGTCCTAACTAGTCCTATTTCATCTGAGCTATCCTTTGGGGCTTCTAAGGATACTCCCTCTGGAAAGCTCTCAGGTTTGCCTCCAGCAACTGGTAGAGGTGCTCAACCTCATTTAAAGGATCCTCAGAGATCCTCTCTAGGTAAAATGCACCCCAATAGGGCTAGCCAGGCCACTACTAAGAATTCTCCAGTTAGAAGACCAATAGTATCCATAGCAAATAAAGTATGGCCGCAGGAGACTAGAGAGCTCTGGGTCCCAGCAATTATATTCCATCTGAACAGGGTCAAAGGGCATAGATATTTGAGGTATTCAGAGTGGAAGGTAGATACGCTATTAGATTGCATCTACCAGACTATGAGATTGACTATCAACCAAGAGGATGTGGTCACAATTGTGCCCCTTTTGGATAGAGGGCATTTTCTGAGGGCAGAAATAATATTCAGCTCTATAAGAATATTATCCAAAATATGGTTGGTGAGGAGACACCTGAAAGCTTCAGGGTTATATATTCAAAGAGTAGAAAATACACTAGCGTGAGCTATTCATCACAGAGCTTAAGTTCCCTGATATCAGGCGTGCCCCCTCAAGCATTTTGGAGGAGAATTGGCACCCCCCTTGTGAGAGTTTTGAGGCTGTATCTGAATGGAGGTGATAGACACAACTGGGTTTGCAGATAGCCCATTAGCAGCCCCCCAAATTACTCCTAGGACTACTCTTCCATCGCAAGTGGGAACCCACCTGACATTAGAGTCCAGAGCTGAGAGATCTTTAGTAGGAAGATCTTTGCCAGCTCAGGCTTCTCTATGTAAGGGTGCAAATCTTGATGAGGTGGCACCCTCTGTTCTGGTAAATTTTCCACAAATTGGCAGAAGCACCAAAATCAACTCTCCCCCGTGCCTTACCAGCAGTGGAATAGCAGCTTTGTCTGAAGTTATGCCAGCTAAGCCCTTATGACAGTCACAAGACCCTGGCATCAGTTGTTTATCATGGAATGTGAAAAGTATTAAAGCTAAGATGATGGACAGAGATTGGGTGTCTTTCATCTCTACCTATGACATTCTATGATTACAAGAATCATGGCTGGCAAAAAATGAAGAGGATTTATTTTGCTTGGAGGGTTTTCATCTTTTCTCTGCCCCTGGAACCAAAACAAAGGGCAAGGGTCGACATTCTGGGGGAGTGGTAACCCTTATTTCTATGCACATTCAAGCTATTACTCATGTGCCTGTAACCTTGAGTAATTGTTTGGTGTTGCAAGTGGAATACCCAGCAGTGGGTAGCCTTTTGATTATTAATGCTTATATTCCCCCTGAAACCTCCCTTATTATTCTCCCTCTTGTTGGGACCAGCTCTCTGAGCTTCTAGATCAACTAGCCTATAACTATCCATGCTCATTGTTAGTTGTAATGGGAGATCTCAACGCTAGAATAGGGGCCCACTCCGATGGTGCTGTGAACCCGCAGTTACATTCTTTTTAAAGAATCCTTTCCTGAGAATCGATGGATTGCCATACTAACAACCATGGAAAAAAGCTGACTCAGCTTCTAACTGATCACAATTTATTGGTCGTTAAAGGCCACCTTCAGACCCTTTAGGTCAGGTTACTTATGATTCCATTCAAGGGGCCAGTCTAATGGATTATGTATTGATCTCCCTATTCAATTTCGGCTTTATAAAAGATATAGTGGTCCTCCCGAGACCAGAGGGAAATAATTATCCCATTCACTTGATGCTTGGGATTTCTAACATCCATTTCCATCCAGCACAATCTAGGTCTAATATTGCCTATATCCACCCTCCAGTTAAGTGGACCTCTGCAGTGGTGGTTCAGGTGACGCAACTGCTCTACTCCACTGAACTCCTTGTGATACGAGAATCTGTGCTGGCAGCAGCTGAATATGCAGAGGTATCCCCTTTAATGGCATCTATTTTGGGATGCCTACTCCTGTATATCACTCACAAACCTTCGCTATACTCTGGCTGCCTTTCTAAACATTGGTGGTATGATCACGACTGTCAAAATGCTAAGGCTGCTTTGGTCAAGATTAGGAGGAACTGGAGTAGACACCATCTGCGCTGTGAATGGGACCTCTATGTAGCTAAAAGAAAAGAATATTACAAACTGCTGAGGACAAAAAGACTTTAAAAGTCAGCACAAGTTTGGGCAGAACTTGAAATAGCAGCCAAAACACAAAATCTAGCTAAATTCTGGAAGCTAATTAACTGCTGGCACCAGAGGCGTAAACCAGATAATACTCTGTATCCGGAGGAGGAACAATGGATATCCTTCTATATGGAGCTCTATCGAGACTCATGCCCTGTTGCAAATCCTGAGAACTCCTTTTTATCTTTGGACTCAGCGCCTAGGGACTCCTGAGATTTAGCTCTCTTGACTGTTAAGAATGAAGATGTACTTGAATATATTAAGCAACTTTGCCCTGGGAAAGCCCCTGGAGTAGATGGTGTCGCACCTGAACTTTTCAAAGGTAATTTGGGCTGGTGGATTCCAGTATTGGCAAAAAAATTCACTGCTATAAATATAATGCAAGTAATTCCCAAGGCCTGGTCCTTGGTGGTCATCGTTCCAATTTTTAAGAAGGCTGACCCCAAAAGCCCATCCTGCTATAGACCCATTAGTCTTCTTCCAATTATGAGCAAACTATATTCAAGAGCTCTTCTTACTCAGTTGGAAGAATGGGTCTCCTCACAGTCTCTCTTAGCAGAGGAGCAGTCAGGCTTTCAGGTTGGCAAGTCAACCCTGAATAACGGTTTCCTCCTGCATCTGATGGATAAATATGTTTGGATCAGGAGGGCAAAGTTGTTTGTGGCCTTTATTGGTCTCGCGAAGGCCTTTGACTCAGTCCCTCGGATGACTCTTTTGCAAAAGCTATCTGAAATGGGAATCAGCTCACATATATTGAGTTTAATTGTGAAGCTGCATGCTGATACCAAGGCATTAATTAGGATGGACGCAGAGGGCAAGTCCTCCAGACCCTTCTCAATCCATCGTGGAGTTAGATAAGGCTGTCTTTTGGCACCCTTGCTTTTTAACTTGTTTATTAATGACCTGGTGAATCTGGTCGGAGCTAGGCATTCAACCCCTCTGAAGATAGGGAGCAGGTTGGTTTCTGTATTACTTTATGCAGATGATATATTGCTATTATCCCAATCCAAGCAGGGACTCCAGCAATGTCTCGATGCGGCACATCATTTTTACCTCTCAAATCATATGGCAGTCAACATTAATAAATCTAAAATCATCAGCTTTGGAGATAGTTGTGCCAAGCACAGGTGGTTACTTGGCTGACAAGTAGTGCCTCAAGCATCAAATATCACATGCTTGTAGAATCAAAGGTTTTTTGCTTTGTTTTCATTGATGATCTTGTTGGCCATCACAATCACATTCTCTATCAGAAGATAATTTTATTTGTGAGTTTAGATAATCAGACAAGTTATTCTAAGTACATATGAAAAAATCAGTGTTTGGTACTTTCAACTTCAGTTCTGTCCTCTGATCTGCCTGAAGAGATATTGTAAAACCTTTCTGTTACCTTATTTGTGAAATAGTTGAATGATGTTTGCTTGCCTCCTAGGGCAGGGTTATGAGGCTTTATGCTTCAGTCCTCAAAGTATTCTACTGGTCCAAGCCCCATTCACTTCAGTGGGGCTGCTTCTGGCAGAAATGTTGAGGATCGTGATGTTCATCTGCAATGGGGGTTGCGAATAGCACAGGGATACTAGTAACTAAAGAAATAAAACTAGAAACCATTGTCTGCTGGTATCCTAAGAGTGAAGTAAAGTATCTAGCAAGTAATTTTTTTTACATTGGATTGGGCACAGGGGTAGATTTTTCTCTGACCCAGGTGTCACACCACACCAACTGAAAACACATTTTTATTTTTTTGGTGATCTGGGAGTATGCATTGTAACATTATCAGTTCTGTGGTCACTATCACTGTTATGCTGTATCAGTTCTGTATAGAATTACCAACATCACATTCTAATGGGGTAGTTTCCTTTTGTTCTTCATAACATTATCTATATTTCTTCTAAAAAATAAATTTAAAAATATAATGATCTGTGTATCTCCTCAGATTCATTGTTAGTTTTGGGAGCATTTGAGGATAATAGCAGACAACAATGGATATGGAAACAAGTAGCTCCCTCTGGCCCAAGTATCTGCATATTTTGATATGCATTCCTAGTCAATCTACTCTGTAACTATGAAATAGTGCTAAAATCCCTCATGACTTCAGCAGAGTTACACATTAGTGATGCTGTAATATTGATAATTGCAAATCTTTCCTATCATCATCCTTTTGTGCACACTTCGCATTTTTATGAATCCTTAAAAAAAATAATCTAACCTCTTGCAATATAAATGATTCATCCCACTAGCCATGAATAGTGGAAAAAATGGAATCTGTTCACCTTTCTCACCCCCTTGCCTCCTGATTTGAGAATGCAGCATATCTTTTCTCCATAGGTGTCCCACTTTGAAAGTAAGCCCTTTTATCATTCCCCACAATATTCCTGCATCTCTGGAGGGGAAATGCCAGTTCTGATATGCCCATGCTGAGAGCAGTATCAGCTGGGGCAAATTTGGACATTGGTATAGGAGTCCTGTGACTTCACACGTGCTATGGAGCCCCAGATGGTGCCCTCCAGTAGAATCAAGCCCTATATGTTGATTATTGTGAACCAAGGTGGGAAATGAGTACCAGAGCCATATTCCTCTCCACTTGAAGCCACTTCCTTCCTGATTAAATGATGGTAACTGCCCTTTCAAGTCTCCAAATTAATCATTGCTACCACAGCATCATCTGGGGAGAGAGGCAGTCTTTTCAGCAAATGATCACCTGGTGCGGTGTGGTTTGGTGTGGAATAGGTCCAAGCCACCATCCCCAAATCAACTAGGAGCCTGTTCAGATCATGATGTATAGAGATCTTCAGAATATTGCCCTTCGTTAACATAGGCTGCAGTGGAGAAAATTCATTTGGCATATTCACAACAAGTCTATCACTAATTATCACTTTACCAACGTGCTATGGAACATGTGCATACCACTGTCTAGAAAGGCACATATGCTGTGAAATAGGGATCTGAATGCATTCTTTTTCATCTGTATATCAGTGGGATTTTGCTCATGTATTTCACACACTAAAAGTGGAGCTATAACTATGGGAAAAGAATAAAGAATGCATTTATGCAACATAGTGCAGTAATGTTTTGTTTTAGTCAGTGTCCTGCCGGTCACATGTCACATATGGTGTTATCCTTGTATCATAACAGGTTTTGAAAAGCTTACTTCACAGCCACAAGTTCAACAGCTAGACCTACTTGTTTGTTATCCTCTAACCAAGTCCTTCTATAGGTATATGGTGCTATTTAAAGCCCAACTTGGATCATAGCAAGCACTTTTCTCCCCATCCACATCTTTTCCCCCCATCCACCCTGGGTGTATAAATAGCTCAACTCCTTCAGTTCTTTCTTTTCCATTGTTGTGAGGCTCGGTAGTAATGTAAGCATGTTACTGGATGACCTTGGTGAAGACTTGAGGTGCTGCACTGTCTGTGTGGCAAAGATTTCTGATTCAGATGCCCATGCTCGGTGCCTACTCTGCCTCAAGACTGAGCACAACACGGGTGTTTGCTATCTGCAAGAGATTTAAACCCCATACTTGTAACGACAGAGCCCACTGGCTGTCAGAGCATCTGATGGCCCTGGCCATGTCTATGCAGAAGCAGATTCTGGGATCACAGGACTTAGTGACTCACTGAGAGTGGCCGTGATTCTCTTCTGCTCTGGCCTGTGCCCTTGCAGGGGAGGTGCCATTGACCAATGACCAGCAGGGTACCTTGGTACCAAAAGGGTTGATGCTAGTGTGTATGATGCAGAGGACAAGAGCACCCCAGGCCTTGGGAGGGGACCCCTCTCCGCACCAAGGTAGGTCACCAGTGGCCCAGTCATCTCCTTCTGGACATCATTCTGGAAGTTCTTTCCAGGTGGAAGGGGGGAAAGCAGGATGAAACATGGTCCTCTGGATTACTTGGTTTTTTCAAAGTATTCCGGCACTTGACTCAGTTTTACCAAGTACTGAGCAACCGAGGAATTGACCCGCTACTTGATAACTCATCAGCTCCTCTATCAAGGAATGTGAGCCGCAGGAAGAGGGGGCAGAGGTCTGCTGGGGAAGGGGGCAGAAGGAATCAGGGGAAGGGGGGGCAGGAGGCAGAAAAGTCACCAAAAAGAGGAGGAAGTCAGCAGCGCCATGGAGTGAAGCTGCTGTTTTAATGTGAATCTCTGGGAGCACACTCTCTACTGCTCTCTCGGAGTATCCTCTTAAATCATCTCCTTCCTTTAGCTTAAGTCCTACTGGAATCCCAGTGCAGTTTTAGATCATCCCATGGAACAATCAACATGATATTTGTTACTCGCCAGGTTCAAGAAAAAAATGTCATCAGAATCTTTATATGGATTTCATTGATTTGATTAAGACTTTTGATTCCATTAACTATGAAGCCTCGTGGAAGGTGTTGCTCAGATTTGTATGTCCTTTGAAACTCATCCAAATTCTAAGGTTCCTCCTGACCATATGACTGTCACTGGTATGGAGACTGAGTCGTTTGTTATACAAACTGGAGTAAAGCAGGGATGTGTCATTGTTCCAACTTTGTTTTAAATTTTTCTTGCAGTTATTCCAGTTCTTCTTAAGGACCATCTCCCCCCCTCCCCCCCAGTATTAGGGGTGGGACACCGGGGTGGGGAGAGAACCAGAATTCCTACTCCTACCTGGTATTATTATTGTGTGTAGAATGGACGGAGGTCTTTTTAATAGGGGTGGGAAGTTTGGATCATCCAGTATCTGATACTGCCGGTATTTTGGTTTACAGGAAGTATCGGATTACTCCGGTATTTGGGGGTACCGGTACCTGATCTTTTTTACATTGTGGCCATTGAAATGAATGGTCGCAATGTAAACAAAGAAACAAAAAAAAACCCAAACACTTTCCCTCCCCAGTCCAGGCTGCGCAGGTGGAAGGGGGGACACCCACCCACCCACCCTGCCCAGCCTGGATTTTTTTTTAATTTTTTTTCCCCCTAAGTCCCTGCTAGTGTGGGCTCTGGGACGCCACCGGTGACCCAGAGCCCACACCAGCAGGTAGGTACTGTGGTACTAGGGTAATCCCTGGGCTGGGGGGTGGTTTAACACACACCCCACCCCAAGGATCACCCGACCTCCCCACCCAGGGATCGCCTACCTTTGGCGCTCCGGGTGGTGGTGGTGGCAGCAGTTTGGCAGCTTCAGCACTTTCTAGGCCTTCCGGGGAACTTCCGGGTTTCCCCGGAAGGCCTAGAAAGTGCTGAAGCTGGCAGCCACAGTCAGCGCTGAAGCCTCTGGACCGACGCCGCCGCCCGGAGCGCCAAAGGTAGGCGATCCCTAGGTGGGGAAGTAGGTTGATCCCTGGGGTGGGGTGTGTGTTAACCCCCCCAGGGATCACCCTAGTACCTGCTGGTGCGGGCTCTGGGTCATCGGCGGTGGCTCAGAGCCCATACTAGTAGGGACTTAGGGTTAAATTTTTTGTTTAAATCCAGGCTGGGCAGGGTGGGTGGGGTGTGCCCCCCCTTCCACCCGCACAGCCTGGGAGGGGGAGGTGGGAGTTTTTTTTTTCCCCCATTGATTTCAATGGGGACAGTTCCCCCATTGAAATCAATGCAATAAATCCGGCACCGGTAATCCGGTTTTGTAACTGGTAAAACCGGTAGCCGGTATTTGGCCTGATGTCCCACCCCTACTTTTTAACCTCAATTGTTTCCGCTTTAATAGTAAAGTTTCTAAGACTTTAGTTGTAGATTTCCAGTATGCTGCTGATTGTGCCACCCTTGATCACACTGAGAAGGATCTCTACTGTTTATTAGATCTCTTTGCTGAGGTCTATCATTGCTTCGGACTTTCACTTAATATCAAGAAAACTAAGGGTATTTTCAGATGTTACGAGATCACGCTCAACCACAGTGAACCAGGGTCAATCCTGCGGCAGGGCCAAAGCGCCCTGAACGTCTGTTTGGTGGTCGCCAGATGTTCACCATGGTCAATACCCACATGGGGTCAATTCCAACCATGCTTCCGGAGCTCCCCATTGGACAATCTCCAAAAGCGTGGTCAAAGTGATTCCCACCGGGAAACAACAAAAAGTAATGTCTGGATGACAATCACCGGCCATAATCAAGGAAAACAATTCTCAGCCAGGGACAAAGCGCTCAGCGTCACTGCCAGATAACCAGCAACAACACAGGTACCGGAGGGAGATTTAAAGGGCAATCTGCAGCAGGGAAGTGTGGGGGGATGGAGTGAGGAGGGACGTGGAAGAGAGCAGTGCAAGAGAGAGCGAGGGTGGAGAAGGAGGATGCAGTGGCAGTGGTGGAGGAAGCACAGGTGGAGGAGGGGGAGGAGGGGGTTGTGCTGAGGATGGAGGAGGTGGAGGGGCAACATCAGCAGCAGGACGCCCTGGGGACATCAGCTGGACTGGGGGAGGAGGCACCCTGGAAACGGGTAAGGGGAACCAAGGGGAGGGGAATAGGTGGCACAGGGGCACCAAGGGGGGTAGGAGACCTGCCCGGGCTCCCGGCAGGGAGGGGGGAAAGGGGGAAGGCCATGAGAGGGGCGAGAACCACACCCAACCATAACCCCCCCTCCCCTGTATCCCGCAGACATGGAAACGGGGCCAGGTGGACGAGCCCCTGGAGGACACTGGCCCAGCCCAGGTGGAGGAGGAGGCAGTGGAGGAGGAGGAGGAGGACCCACAAGGGAGATAAGGGAGAAAGCCCTACCACAGAGGGGGCCAGTGGGGGTTGCAGGAGACCCGGGACTTCATAAGGATCTGGGGGACCCTGGAGTACCAGTTGGAGGTCACGCTCAACCAGAGGAACGAGCATGTCTACGAGGACATAGTGCGGGAAATGAGGGCAGCATGGCACCAGTGCACCATGGCACAGTGCTGCTCTAAGGCCAAAGAGCTGAAGAGGGGTACAAGGCCATAAGGGACAACAATCAGCGGTCCAGACACGGAGCCCGGGCCGCCCCCTTCTAAGATGCCCTAGACCACATTCTCCATATGAAGGGGTTGATAGTCACCCCACAGCTCGTGGGGAGCGCAGTGGTCCAGGGCAGGGCACGGGCTGAGGTACCCCCTCCCCTTGCCACCCCCCTGGTAGGCACACGCTCCAGGGCCCCGGACCCCAGGAGGAACACCCCAGGACCTACGGCACCTACAGCCCCCCCCAGAACGCATCCCAGAGAGCAACCACCCCCAGGCCGGACAGGCGGAGTCCGAGGCTGGCACCACACCCTCAGCCAGTGGTCCCAGGGGGAGCAATCCCACACTGAGGGGCCAGCCTCAAAAGGATCAGAGACCGACATTGAGGGTGAGTGGGCAACCAGGAGGGGAGAGGGACCAGGGCCCCGGGGCAGGGGGCAAGGGGGGATGAATGTGCTGGGGCCAGCCCCAGCCCCCACAGACAAAGTGAGAAGGGGGTCCAGACCCCACACGGCCACTTGCACACCCCTACACCAACAACCCCCCCTCTTTGCCCACAGGGCATGGGGCACCCCGGCACCAGACCCAGGCAGGTGAGGAAGCTAGCACCAAGGAGCCTGGGAAGCAGGCGGAGGAACCAGGTGAGGCACACGGTCCAGGTGGGAGGGCCCACTGGGGCGCTGGGAGGGACACTCGGAGGCGGTGTGAGGGGCCAGGGATGGGAGGTGGGAAGGCACCATGTGACACCCCAGGGCTGGGGGAGGGCTCCCAGGATGGCAGGCGATTCACCTACCTCTACCCTACAGGGCAACCCCAACAGCCACTGTCTCCAGGGCCTGTGCCCCCAGCCCAGTGCATGAGGGAGCACTGGGCACGGGTCCATCGGCAGAGGGAGGACCAGGCATAGGACATCGTCCGAACCTCAGTGGAACAGGGGGAGAGGATGATAGTGGCTGTGAACTGGATGGAGGCGGTCATTGAGCGGTCCCTGGAGCAGGCGGAGGTGCAGGACATGAGGCTCCAGGCTGAGGTGCACCTGGAGTGGAGGCAGGAGTGCAGGGAGCACAGCAGGCAGGTGGAAGCCCTCGGGCAACTGGAGCAGGCCATCACAGGGATGGTGCGGGAGCACTCGGCAAAAATGGACAGGTCCCATGATATTGGGACTGCCCTGCTCCTGCACGCAGGCACCATGTGTGCCTATGTGATGCCCAGGGCCCCATACCAGTCCCTTGGTGCCTCACCCCCTCCCCAACCGCCCCCACACACTCAGGGGCTGCGCATCCGCATCCCGGTCCCCCCGCCCTCCTGAGGGTGCAACTGCTCAGGTGGGCCCCCTGGGTCCAGGGCTCCCCCAACCACAGACTGGCCCAGGAGCCCAGGAGGCAGACCAGGACACTTCTGAGGACACGAACAACGGGGGGAGGTGATCTCACAGGGCTCGGTGGAGAACACTGGGTGCTCAAGGGGGCATTCCAAGAAATGTGGGGGATGGTGGGGAAGGGGTGGACAGGGGAGGGAAGTGTGAGGGTGGGCACTGTAGGGAGCGGGGGCTGGCAGGGGTGGAGGGAGAGGGGTCGGGTGCAAATGTACACATGGGTGAAATAAATGTGTTTAGCCCTGTATTGCCTCCTGTGCCCATTACTGGGTGACAGGGGTGAGGGTTCAGATCGGTTCCCATGCATGGGTCAGTCCAGGAACCCCCCAGGGGTGGGCTGGGTTGTGGAAGTTCTCACGCCTCGACCTCCTGGCTGATATGCCTTGCCAAGGTGTCCCAGATGCACTTGGCATAACGGTACTCCCTCGGGTTCTCAGAGTTCATGTACAGGGGCACCGGGGCGTGGGGTTGGATGGGCTCGGGGTATTCCAGGGCATACCCCCTTGGTCTCGCATATGTTGTGCAGTACACAGCAGGCACTGATCAACAGGGCCGAGGTCTCCACAGTGTAGTCCAGCCGGCCAGCGAGGCTCCTCCAGTGCTGCTTGAAGGCCCCAAAGGCTTGCTCCACCATGGTTCTGCTGGAACATAGGTGGGTGTTGTATAGCACTGCCACAGGGTTGTGTGCAACTGGGTACACCTTCATTAGCCCCCTGGTGAGGGGATAGGCAGGGTCGCCCAGGATACAGGGGGGCATCGGTACCCACTCAATCCAGGTCATCCCCATGTCAGCAAAGTCCCCCCAGAACATCCAGGCATAGAAGGGGGAGATGGTCATGATCCAGGCATTGTGACTGCGGCCGGAGTTGCCTGTGTAGATGTCTAATAACCACCCCCAGTGATCCACAACCACCTGCAGCTGCAGGGAGTGATACCCATGGCTGTTGACATACTCTGCAGCCTCCCCTGCGGAGGGGTGGAGGATCTTGATGTGGGTGCCATCCACAGCACCCATGCAGTTGGGGAAGCCTCCGGCCATGAGTCCTGCCATCATGGCCCCCTGGTCCACCAGCTGGATCGTTCTCTCCAGGAGCATGAGCTCCACAGCCTAGCAGACATCCCGGAGGATACAGGCAACGGTGCTCAGGTCAACCCCGAAGTGCTGGGAGACGGACTGGCAGGAGTCTGGCGTTGCTAGGACCGAGACCCCTATAGCCATCCCCTGGACCATGCGGATGGGAAGCCACATGGGGGTCTGCTGTCGCTCAAGCCAGGGCATAAGGAGCTCCATGAGCCAGAGCAAGGTAAGCTTGTTCATCCTAAAGTGGACCCTCCAGGCTGTCTCGTCCCACTGGGCCAGCGCCCTGGGCCACCACCCCTGTGCCCGCTCCATGACCCATATCTCCCTGTCAATGGGCATAGCGAGCAGGGCTGCCCAGCGCATGGTCTCCCTCCCCCATGGGAGGTGCCTGGCCACCTTGCGGATCGCCGCTGGCCGACTTCGGCCCTGGCTCATGGCCTGCTGATCTTCCCCGGACACCATCTGCACCCTGAGCCGGGCCAGGGCTCTCTTACATCCATGGTGGGCCCTGCGAGACCGTACAGCACTCGAGGCAATGGAAACCCACAGGCGGGTGCCCAGGTGCTGCTCCGTGGTAAGGATGTGCAGCTGCTTGGTGTAGTTGCAGTTCCACTTGGCTGTGAGCGCTACTGGACATCCAGTAGGTGGCTTCCTTGTCCCGCTCCATGGTGGTGGCAGCCTCAGCGGTTGGCGGATGGTTATGCTGGCCTGGTGATGGCCTGGGTGGCCCGGGGCCCCGCCCCCAGCTGCCCAGACCTCCCACTGTGAGGCTGGTGTCTGTGTTCATGCAGTTCGGTGCACCTGCTGTCCTCACATGGGGCCTAGCGCACGCACGGGCGCGGGTGCCTGGGCATTCCTTGTGGGCAGCTGCATGCCTTCTGCCATCACTACTGCCCCCCTCTCCCTGTTTGCAACACCGTGTCTTCCCGGCCTGATTAGCGGTCCTGTCTGGGCGCTTCTTTCCTGCAGCTGTGCTGGGTCCGCACCCCATGCCTCGCTCGGTTGCTATACAACGTTGCAGTCCATGGCCGCCTAGCTTGTCCTTGGGACCCCTCAGAGCCCCCCACCAGCCCTGGAGGGAATGTGTGCCCCCCTGTCCATGGTGTTATTTTCCCTGTCTCACTGGACCATGGCTGGTTGTGCTTCCACCAGGCTCCCGCTTCCTGGCCCCCATGGAGCCCCCCCATAGCCGGACCTTCTGCGAGACCATGTCTCTGTGTGACCTGTGGCATACCCCAGCCATGTAACTTCTCCTGGGCTGCCTGGACAGCCAGTCGGGTGCTTATGCGAGCCTGAGCTCTGGTCTTCACTACTTCGGCTATGAGGTGAATGCTCGGGATTGCCGGCTGCATGCGGAGATTCTGGGGCTGGATCCCTTCTCCGATGGGTGCATCCCGGAGATGAGGTGCTCTCATGTGGCCTGGTTCGTGACTGAGACCATGTCTGCACTGTCTGTGTGCAGCCTGGCCGCCTACACGATCTGCCTTGCAGAGGGGGGCCCGGTCTTGGCCGTGTCCTACTTTGACTGTGTTCACGGGGCCTGTGGGTACCAGCGCTCTTGTGGGGTGGTGTATCACCAGCTGTTGGATCTGGGTCAGCTTCCGTGGCCCCCTGCTGCTGACTGCTGCATGTCTGAGCCTACCGCAGCGGAGCTGTCGGCACTGTCGGGCTTGTGATCCCATTCGGATGTGCAGTTGGGGATGTCCATGCAGGATCATTTCGAGGCCTGCTACCTGATCGCCCACCACATGTCCTTGTTGGGGTACCACTGGGGCATGATCCATTAGCCCCACCTGGTTCATAGGGTGGGGCACCCGGCCCCTGGGCCCGTTGTGGCCCCCAGCAGCTGGCTGTGAGTCCTGGTATGCCTCCCAGCCCCCCAGTTGGCTGCCTCCATGTGGGCTCCCACCCCTTCCCGGGGGCTGGGTTCCACTGACTGCTCCCTCCCTGCTGTCTCGGCCATGCTGCTGCACTGCCTGCTTCCCGGGGTGCTGCTGCTCCTGCCTGTGGCTCCGGGCCCCCTCCGACTCCCACTGCCCATCTGCCTCTGCACCTGGTGTTCCCCTCTGTGGTTGCCTTCCCTGGTGCCTGGGTCTGGCTCCTTGCATGGCCACACTGACCCACCTGTGTCCAGAGGACTGTCCTCACCCACCCACCACCTGCGGCCCCAGCTCCCCCTCTTGGGTGCCTGTGTGACCTTGGGGTTCTGGGGACCCCGGACTGCCCCTCCTGTCTTCCTCTGGGTTTGTGTGTGCATCCTTGGACCTGCTGCGCTGCACTGGCTCTCCTGCCTGCCCTCCATCGGCCCATATCTGGGGTGTGGGTTCCGTGTATGCCTCCTGGACCATTCCCGGCCTGCTCGCTGTGCCGTGTGGGCTCCCGCTGTGCCTTGGTCCCGAGCTCCTGTGGCCCCCCATTCTGGAACTGCCTGTGTTGCTGTGGGGGTGCCCATGCAGACAGTTCTGCTGTGGGGGTTGTGGTTGCCGTTNCCCCTCTTCCCTGTTCCACCCCCCCCACCCTGTGCCCGGTGTGCCTTGTGTGTTGTCTGGGCACCCGTGTCCCCTCTTCCCTTCCTTTCCCTTCTGTGTGTGTGTGTGTGCATGCCTGGGGTGTGCTTGTGCTGTGTGTTCCACTGTGCCCTCGCTGTTTGTGTGCCTGTTGTGTGTGGTACCTGGCTGGCTCTTCTCCCTCTCCCCCCTCCCTTCCTGTTTTCCTTGTGTGGGCATTCCCTTTTGTGCATTTTGGCTTCGCTTGCCCTCAGGTGGCCATGTCTGTGTCCCGCCCCTGCCTGGTGGATTCTGGGTGTTTTGACCATGCCCAGAGATTGACATCACATCTGTTGTGCTGCCCCGGCCCGTGATCTGCCAGTCCGATTCCCTGCCGTGGTTACGATCCCATCATGTCTGTTCGGGGCTTCCTTTGACCCCGGAGGTGGTTGTTCAGTTCACCCCCACCGGGAATCCACTGTGGTGAACCGGGCACCCGTAACATCTGAAATCACCCTAAGTTGTTATATCAGCCTGTTTTGGGCATAGAAGGTGACCCTTGAGCATTTCTCGTATCTTGGTAGCTATCTTTCTCAGAAGGTGAATACTGATATTGAGATTCATCACAGGATTCAGAGTGCAAGTGCTTCCTTTGGGAAGTTGTTGTGATGTGTCTTTAGTGGTCATGACATACAGAAGGATATTAAGATTAGTGCTGCAACTTGGTCCTTGGTTTTTCTCTGAAAACACTGACGACTGATGTATTTATCTTGATTTTCTGAGGTCTGAAGTTCCAAGGATGGGGTCTGAAACTTCTGTCTTCAGAAAACCTTGGATGAGTGCAACTGACTGCAGGTGCTATACCCTAGCTCCCACTTCCCTGGCCCCTGCTTGCCATGAAGAGAATAGGCTACTGGGTTCCAGAGAAGGGGTGGGATGAGAGCCTAGCGGGGGTTCAGGGGTGGGGTGCTTAAGGGGGTGGAGTCCTAGCAGGGGTTCAGGGGTAGAGAATCACCCTCTGGAGGGGGTTCGGTGATGCATGGCTTCCTCCAGAGTCGAGTAAGTTGTTTTTTTTTAAAAAAAACCTCAACATGCTCAGAAGGACCGAATGGTCCCTTCTGAGCATGCTCCGACATTTCCAAGATGGTGCTGGCAGCGTCAGCACACATAGGGGGCTGAACAAATGTGTTCTGGCCACGTGCTGCACATAGTGGGTGGCTTACACGGGCTATAGGATTGTGCCCATTGTCCCCTAGAATAGAGAAGCCATAGGCCCACAAGATATAACGTCCCAGTGAACAAACAACTGCCAAGGCCCAGCAAGCCAAGTATATGTAAATCAAAATATTTAATGTTTTTTTGACTGCTCCGTGTTGCTTTTTTCTCATTTTTCTTCCTGTTTTGTTTGTTTGTTGTTCTGATCAATATTGGTGTAATTGATATGCCACTTTTTGCTGGTCTGTGCTCTGGCACTGATGTTGGTAAGAGACAGCTGAGGACATCAGCAGTGGCACTGACCACTTTTAGGCTTTTGAAATATTAGCTCTGTCCTCAGAGTAGGTATGTGTGGGTTTTATTTTCAATGTATAAGTGATTCACAAACTGTTTTGTTAGTGATCTAGGAAAAAATACAGAAGGTTAAGATTAGGCATGAACCAAGCAGCTAAATTGCTGCTGGTGAGAAATTCCACCCTCTTGGGCACAAGGATTGATTTCCTGACCATTTCCCAATTCTAATGCTATTTTTCAAATTCTCACAATACCGCAAGATACCATCTGGAGTTACCAACTTCCCACTTACAATTTACTGCATACCATTCATTTACCACTTAATGCGTTGCCAAGGGTAATGTTCTCCTTCTGGGTTTCTGCAATTCATTTTCATTATTATGATAATGAAAATGAAATTTTTTATTTTCATTTTTGTTATTGTAGTAACAAAAACAAAAAATAGTAATAATGAAAACAAAAATGAAAACAAGTTTTTGTTTTTGAATTAATGGGAAAAAACTGAAAAATGTATTTATGATTAAAACTTTTTTATTTCTGATTTAATTCTGATGAAACTTGAGAAGATTGTACCCCCAATTGTGGGCACTATGTGGAAAGGTTGAATAAAGGGAACCAATTTTATAAGCAATTGAATGTTGTGATTTTAAGAAAAGCTCCATACACATTCCTGGATACAACTTCTTTATCTTCTGTTCAGTTTGCATGAATCCTGGTAATATTATGTCTCTCCACAAGATCCTGCCTAATCTCAGAAGTATTTGAAAAAGGGTCCTGATGTTATAAACCATTAACTTGATAATTCATTTCTGGCTGTAACATTTTTATATTCAATCCCATTTATAAGACATTTAGAAGGAATGTATCCCACACCCTCCCTGTTATCTCTTCCAAACTACAGGACAATTTAATAAAGGGACCCAATTTTATAAGCAATTAAATTTGTCTCTTTGAAGACCATTATTCAGATAAATAACAGCACATGCAGTGCTAGTCAGAGGCAGGCACCTGGCATGGCGGGGGGGAGGGGGCTGTAGGAGGGAGGATGTGGAGCAACCAAATAGACTGATACACAATTACTGCATGCTTCCAGCTTTATAGGACCAATCAGTTGTGGCTTCAAGATAGGCATAGGGGATGGCCCTGAGGTGAGCAGAGAAGGGACATAACTGGAAGTTTGGGCATAGCACCCCAGAGATCAGGAGACATGGTTTACACATCCAGGCTGGCCAGTTGTCATCACGATCTCTTCCTACAGCAATGTGACAGAGGACATAAGAGAATCTCTATTGGCTCTTTCCTAAACAGATGCTTCCGACTTCCCAGTAACAAGTGGGTGAGAAAAGTTGGAATGGTCACAGCACAGAATGAGGCTATTTGGTTGACATTTCTGCTCATCACTTGGCATCACAAACAGATCTTATTTCACAGTGACACATATGAGAGTCCCTGTTTTATTCTCTGCATATGCTGTGCAGGCTTATAAAATTGGGACCCTTTATTTTATTTATTTATATTTATTTATTTCTAGATTTTTACCCCGCTCCTCCTAAAAACAGCTCGGGGCAGCTTCCAACAATAAAATAGTACATATAAATATATATAAAACAGTTTAAAACATATCAAAAATACAATTCAAAATGTTAAAATAGGGCCCAGGAACTCACTAAAATAGGATAGGGGAGATAAAACCCTCTAACTCCACCTCCCCCTTTCCCTAAAGGTCTGGGCGAACAGCCAGGTTTTACAACTTCACCAGAATGTCAACAGGCAAACTTCCTCCAGAAGGGAGTTCCAAAGGTGCGGCGCAGCCACCAAGAATGCCCTCTTCATTGTGGCCCCCCACTTAATGCAGGGGACCTCCAGGAAGGCACCCCCGGAAGACCAAAGGAGCTGCTCTGGGGTGCGGAGGGCGAGGCGGTCCCTGAGGTATGAGGGGCCCAGACCGTGAAAGGCCTTATAGATCAGTACCAAAACCTTGAACCTAGCTCTGCATGCTATTGGCAACCAGTTCAGAGTCAGGAGCACAGGTGTAATGTGCTCCCAATGACCCGTCCCTGAAAGGAAGCGGGCCGCCGCATTCTGCACTAGCTGCAGCCTCCGAACGAGGAACAAGGGAAGCCCCACATAGAGCGCGTTGCAGTAGTTCAGCCTCGAGGTGATGAAGGCATGGATGTGTTAGGAGAGGAGGGGAGAAGGAACCTACATTAGTAGGGAAATAGGGATGAGGTAACCTATGACTGGAGAACAACTTGAGGAAGGGCCCAGGAAACCCATATAGAGGAAATACCAGAAAGAAAAACCTCTCAGATGGTCTCTTGAATGTTGTGAGACTACTCTCATCTTACCAGCCAGGGGACTCGTCATCAGAGTGCACGGCTCATCATTGAGGCTACAGGATGAAAGAGGAAAGAGTTCAAGGGGGGAAAAGAGGCAGAGAGGTTCAAAGACCCACAAGAGGGATACAGGCTAGGGAGAAGTGAGATAAGGACAACACAAGGGAGAAGTGGGGCCATGGGGGAACAGCCCTATAGGAAGGTGAGGCAAGGTCCAGAAAGAGCAAGGTCACCAAGTCATGGAAAACACAAGACAGCAGAAAATGCAAGATGAGGCAGGGGGACGGGGGAGTACTAGGCAATGGGGGGACATAACACAACAGGGAATGCACTTAGACAAGGCTCTGGGGTAGCAGGAGGCAAATGGGGAAACATAACACAACAGGGAACAGGCTAGACAAAGCTATGGGGGAGCATAAGGCAATGGGGAAACAAAACACAACCGGGAATAGGGCTAGACTAGGCTATGGGGGAACATAACACAACAGGGAATGCGCTTAGATAAGGTTATGGGGGAGCAGGAGGCAAATGGGGGAACAGAACACAACAGGATATAGGGCTAGACAAAGCTATGGGGGAGCATAAGGCAATGGGGGAACATAACACAACAGGGAACAGGACTACACAAGCTATGGGGGAGCATAAGGCAATTGGGGAACATAACACAACAGGGAATGAGCCTAGGTAAGGCTGGGATAGAGTATCTAACATAAGCGGGAGGAAAGCTGGGAAGGAAGGCCTCAGGACAGAGGGAGAACAAGGGATAAGGAAACTGGCTATAGGGGAAACTGAATACCCTAGGAGCATTCACAAGGGAAGGGAAGCCCACCAGCCTACTCACAGTCTTGTAGACTGGGGGGGAGGGGGGGTTTAGAGCTGTTGCTCCCACAGCTTCCTGTGGCCGCACCACAGGCTATATATCAACCTGTGGCCAATCAGGAAGCCAGGAGCCAAAGTCAGGGAGACAAGGCACAGCTGGGAAAAGGCGTGGTTACACAGGAGGGGGTGGAGATATGGAAAAGAACCCAAGCATCTGAAGCTGGCCATTATCCCCACCCAGAGTGGCACCAGCCCTTAAGGCAGCACTCCCAACCCTCCACGGCTGGGGGTTCAAGACCCAGTCCTGACAGGATGAGGGAGACTAGGTCCAGGCAAGAGACGAACAGATGCAGCCTCTGCACCAGGTGTAACTGGCGGAAGGCAGCCTTCATGACTGCCTCCACCTGCCTCTCCAGGCAGAGATGTGCGTCCAGTATCACCCCCAGACTCTGGACCTGCTGAGCTATAGGAGGGCGAACCCCCCCAATTAGGGGGGCCACTACCTCCCTTGCTCTCCCCACCAACATCACCTCCATTTTATTGGGGTTGAGCTTCAGTCTGCTCTGCCACATCCATTCCGCCACAGCCTCCAAACACTGGGATAGCAACGAGACGGCAGGGTCTGGGTCAGTTGAAAAAGAGAGGTACAGCTGAGTGTCATCAGCATATTGGTGCCATCGCACCCCGAACCCTCTCATGACCTCCCCCAAGGGCTGCATATATACATTAAACAATAATGGAGACAGAATGGAACCCTGCGGAACGCCGCATGATAAAGGGCGGGGGCACAATGTCTCATCCCCCAGCACCACCCGCTGGCTTCTCCCTGAGAGGAATGAACTGAACCATTCAATTACAGTCCCATCCAGACCCTCCAGGTCACGCAGCTGTCTCAACAGCAGCCCATGATCCACAGTATCAAAAGCGGCCGAGAGATCTAGCAAGATGAAAAATGTTGAACATCCTGCATCCATCTCCTGGTGGAGGTCTTCGACCAAGGCCACCAAGGCCATCTCAGTGCCATAGCCAGGGAGGAACCCAGATTGAAAAGGGTCCAGGAAACCGATGCTATCTAGATGCACCTGGAGCTGGATAGCCACCACCCGCTCAATAACCTTCCCTAAAAATGGAAGGTTAGAGACAGGTCAGTAACTGGCGAGCACATCCATGTCCAAAGATGGTTTCTTCAGCAGGGGGCGCACCACAGCCTCCTTGAGGCTGGGCGACAACCTCCCCTGCTGCAAGGACGCGTTCACCACCCTCGCCAGCACTGTCCCCATCGTCTCCCTGGAGGCTTTCACCAACCAGGACGGGCATTGATCAAGTTCGCAACAGGTGGTGCTCACAGACCCCAAGATCACATCTTTCCAAAATTTGGCAGAAATGATTCCGAAGGTGGAAGATATAGTCCTTCCAAATTTCATGTACACTAGTTGAACTACAAAGATGTTACAGTCAGATATACATTTATAGGTTAATTGCTTATACCACCAGGACCCTTTCCCCAATCCTTCTTAACGTTGGTATAGGTAGTAAACTTGGAAAGGGGTATAAACTTGCCAAGTTTAATCCACATTAGATGGGATACAAAGAAGTTATAGCCAGGCATGTATATGCAGATGTATGCCAAAAACTAATTCAACTGCTTATAAAATCCGATTCCTTTATCCACTCTTTCTGAAATGTAGTACACATAATGCCTTCCATTGGAGGTACAAACTGTCTAAGATACATCCAAATATAATGAAAAACAAAAAAGTTACAGCAAAAAATGTGTTTTATATTGAAATCAATGGAAATCTAAAACGAAATCAAAAACAAAAACAAATTTTTTGATATTTACAAAAACAAAAATTATAGATTTAAATAATGAAAATGAAAAATGAAAACAAATAACGACATGCGTCCCTGGTGCACACCTCTACTGGATTTCAGATTAGTAAAGAAATCTGTATACCAGCCAATAAGTGACAAGGAAGTGATGGAAAATGGAGTGCAGACAAGATAGAAGAAATACGGTATTGTGTCTGTATTATCTCTTGGGATTTGAAATTGACAGCAAAGCAATAAACAGCATCACATAAAGCACATTTTTATCAGTAAATGAAGAAACAAAATGTTGATTGAAACATTCCCAAGTACTGAGAGTTTCTCAATTCAGCCAAGATCGTATCAGGAACCAGGATTTCAATGGGAATGACCATTTTTTTTGAAATCCTGTTACAGCCCTAGTTAACATGGAAAAAGAAGGAAAAATGTGAAGGGTTAAGTGTGGATGAAGAGAAGTGGCTACTATTGTTTTTCTTTACTATTTTTAATATTTTGTTGTTAAAAATACCCAAATATGACTGCCAAGAAAAAGCTGTAAGCAACACAAGGCTTTTGGTTTTTTATCTTATTTTATTGTTTTCTGGTGTTAAGCAATTTAATTAACGAGTCTAATGTTTTGGGAATTATAAATTTTGTTCTAAATTTAAATATATTATTTTGTCTTTTGTGCCAGAGAACTCTAAAATCAGATACAGTTAGAGGTCTGGCATGCCAAGGTGCCTTTGCCTTTCATCAGGTGTACCATCAGGAACATGTAGCCCATGCATGCTATGAAGATCGATATTAGCAGAAAGATGGGCATTAGGAAGTTATTCTCACAGTAGAGCACCATAACTCCTTCCAGTCAGGGCCGGACTTACGAATTTTGCACCCCTAGGCCCTTCTCAGGCTGCTGCCCTCAAGCCAAGCCTCAACCTCATGCTGCGTGTTCATGGGTTGGGGAGCTCCGTGTGAATGATACGGGCAGAAGCTATCTGGAAGTCAAGGAGAGCACATGTTGGATAGAAGGCTGAGAAGCCTAACTAAGGAACCTCACTATGCAAAGAGAGTGAGTTCAAGGAGAGCAGCCAGTCAGAGGACTGCTACCTGATCGGTGGAGCGCTGGGCGGCAACGTGGGGATACTCACCTGAGCGCTGGAGGCAGCTGTGTTGGAGTCGAGCCGGGGGCGGAGTCAGGACCTGTGGAGAGAAAAGGCAGCGCTGAGCCTGCGGCCAGTTGTGGAGCGCTGGGCGGCAACGCGGGGATACTCACCTGAGTGCCGGAGGCAGCTGTGTTGGAGTCGAGCCAGGGGCGGAGTCAGGACCTGTGGAGAGAAAAGGCAGCGCTGAGCCTATGGTCGGTTGTGGAGCGCTGGGCAGCAACGCGGGGATACTCACCTGAGCGCCAGAGGCAGCTATGTTGGAGTTGAGCCAGGGGCGGAGTCAGGACCTGTGGAGAGAAAAGGCAGTGCTGAGCCTGTAGCAGCACTGTGGGCGCGCACCGGGGGCGCACGCTGAAGGTTCGCACACACAAGGGTGCGCACCCTTTGAGTGCCCTTAGAGAGACTGAGAGGGACCGCCACCGACCTGGACCTTTGTTGGATTTTTGGCATCAGGGTAAATTAGACACTGGAAACTACTAATTACAGCAAGGTATTGGGACATTATTTTGGGGGGAGTTATGGAAAAGAAGAGGGGTAGAGATATTTCCTCTCCAGGCTCTGAGGAGTATGTTCCAGCAAAGTTTACTAAGAAGTGTGACCAGGATATTGAAAGGGGGGTACTAACAACTAGGAGCCGATTTGCTTGTTTGGCTGGATTAGATGAGCATAAAGAGGTTCCAATTACTTCTAACTCTTCACAAGAGTATAATTATACCCCAGATCCTGGGAAAGGATCAATATGAGGTAGTCCAATGCGGAATTATCTGATATATCAAACGGGCCTTATCGCAAAAACTGTAGATGCATTGTTTTTGGGATTTACAGAGCTCCGTGGCTCATTTGAGACAGTTCGCCGTCAATTGAATGAGATTATGTGTAAGCTTGCATCTGAGACAGAGAAGGGGTCCTTAGGGTCTTTAGATTCTCAGTCATTGATCCCCCAGGGCCAACAAAGTGGAAAGGTAGCCCAAAGATCCCCTTATAATCAAACAAGAAAATCAGTGGGGAGGATTCTTATGGTTAGGGACACGGAGATTTTTTTGTATGTTAATAGAGACCCTAAGGGAGTAGTGCACGTATGGGATACTCCAAGAGATATTCTGTTGCACTTATCTGCCTTACTTAGGCGCTCATTACCTCATGATAGTATTATAGGTTATGAGTATCCAAAGCACTATGGTTATAGGTTATGGATCAAATTTGCAACCCATAAATGGGTGAAGGAGATATTTAAGGCTAGGAAGCATTTTCTAAATCGAGGAGTTTCAATTGATAGAGTCTGGGGTTATAGCCAAGAAAAACTAGATGAGCAACAAGCTCTAGAGAAGCCACCTCTTAGGACTCCCCTTAATAAAGTATCTGGGGATGCTTGCTTACTGGCTCCTGGATCTGAGATGGTAGTTGGAACACCTAAATCATCACTGAGTAGTATTCCTGACCCAAACAGTTTGGTAATTGGTATCTAGTTTGGTGAATACTAGAAGCGAGCCCCAGCAAATGGAGTTGTTAATTCAGGGAGAAGAGCTTCTTCAAAGTAATATTAGTAAAAATAGGGAAAATGATGATCCAAGGGAGCAGAAAGTGGAATGTAATGATAAAATGATGCATTCATTATCACAGGGAGAGAGGTTTGATGGAAGATTGGGGTCAGTAGAAATGCCAGAGTTTACTAATAAAATGGTAGGGTTTTTGCTGGAGAATGGAGCGCAGACTAGTCTTGCCCAACTGGGAGAGATGTTCCATTCACTATCTGTCATGGAGCAAGATAGTCTTTTTACTAGGTTGGGGAGGTTGGGATAGTTTGTTAGGAAAACAGACATTGAATACAATGCTCCTCAATTGACGGGAGGAAGGAAGTCTGTTCTTTGTATACAGGATGATAATTCATGGATGGCTGCGCGTGAGTTAGACCCAGCAGAGTTGGCTTCACCCCTCCTCTTAAATTTAGAGGGGGAAATGGAATTAAATGCGAGAAATGTAATTAGTAAGTATGTGGAGAGCAGGTAGAAGAACAGGTTAAGGCTAGCAATGTGGTTGTGTTAGAGCTAAACCAATTTGATTTGATTGAAAGTAATGAATTGAATGCCTGACCTAGGGAGATGGAGAGGTTAGAGATTCCATTCTCTGATTCTAGGGCTGCTCCAAGTAGGAAGGAACTGGAGCTGATTACTTCCAGAGAATCAATATCTGTAATTTCTTGGAATATAGGGGGGCTTAGATCTAAGATTAAGGACAAGGACTGGCTGGAATTTATAGACAGCTTTGATCTTGTATGGCTTCAAGAAACATGGTTAGAGAAGGAGAGCTCCCTTGGTCTTAAGGGATTTGATGTTCATTTACATGGGGGTGTTAAGAAGGGGAGCCGAGGCCGTATCGCAGGGGGTTTGGCTTTGTTAATTAAAAAGTCAAGATCCCAAGATATTTTGCCCTTAACATCAGAGAGGCCAGAATTTCATTCATTCTGGCTCAAGTCTGGTATGCCGGCCCACAGTCAGTATGTTTTGATTAATGTATACATACATCCTGTTGCCTCTCCATATTATAACTCGGATATTTGGGGGTATCTAGAAGAGGAGGACCTGCGATTGGAAGAGCTATATCCACAGGCAATTATAATTTTGATGGGTGACTTGAATGTCCAATTGGACACTCCAGGCCTCAAGGGAGTCAACGAAGGCCTGTCCGGCATTCAAGGTGGAGATGAAAGTTATAGGAATTCCCACCCGAAAAGTTTGTTAGAGGGCTTGTAGCTAAGTTAAATCTTAGGGTATTAAATGACGAATACCTGGATAAGCCTAATGAGGGATTTACCTTTGTGGATTCCCATGGTAAAAGTAAGCCAGATTGGATTCTGGTGGATGCTTACTATGGGAGTAAGTTCGGACCAGTAGAGCTAATAATTAGACCAGAAAGTGATCATATGGCCCTATATTTCTGTCTGGAGGAGGAAGGTATTCTAACTCATGGAGCTGACAACACGGTTGCAATTAGGGCTGTTAAGAAATTATCTCCAGCAGTCTTGGGTCAAGAAATTAGTAAGATGCAAGCATCATCACACCTTAGACAATTAGTTGCTAAGATTGAGATGGGGGGGGAGATTGATGAGTTAATCCGTGTTTATGAGGATATCATCCATTGGATAATGGAACCATTGTATGCACGGGTTGATAGCCAAGCCTCGAATCACGGGTGTCCATGGTTCGATACTCAGTGCAGGAGAGGTAAAAAATGGTTAATAGTGTTGAAGAGGAAATGGGTAAATACTCAGACAGAATTTAGGTTGTGGAAGGGAGGATATTCTATGCTCCTCAAAAGTAAGCGAATTAGGTATTATGAAAGACAGTGGGCCAAGATGAAGGTGGATTTTGATATGGGTAATAGTGGCCATTTCTGGGCCTCACTCAATACTATAATTAATCCAAGAACAGAGTCTGGAGGGCCAGAAGTTTCTGGAGCTGATTGGGAGACCTTCTTTGGGGAGCTCTATTCTGAGTGTCAGGAAGGGGAGGGGAGTGTGGTTCCTGATTGGGGAGAAGGGGCTCCTTGGAATTGATACCTGGAAGAATTTTTCCCCCAAGTTATTCTCAAAGCTATATTAAGCTTGAAAACAAATAGGGCCCCTGGGCCTGATTGTATCACGACCGAAATTTTACAGGCAGCCCCCAATTGGTGGGCTAAGGTCTTCTCTATCCTCTTCCTACAAATAGCTAAAGCAGGGAAGGTCCCTGAGTCTTGGGTACAAAGCTTGATAGTCCCCATATTTAAAAAGGGGAGTCAGAGAGATCCCTCATGTTATCGGCCCATTAGCTTGATATCAATCGTGGGTAAGTTGTTTGCCAAGATTCTACTAACTCATTTGGATAATTGGGCAAGAAGCGGAGCCTTAGTACCCTTGGAAGAATTTAGCTTTGTCAGAGGAAAATCAAAAACTGACTGTTGCTTTATTGTGCAACACCTCATGCATAAATATGGTAAGATTAGGAAGGCCAGTTATATTTAGCCTTCATGGACCTGACAAAAGCGTTTGATAGTGTCCCAAGGATAAAACTATGGAATAAACTGAAGAAACTAGGTGTAGAGAGCAGATTGCTTGCATTAATATTTCAATTATATTCTAACAATGAGGCAAGGATCAAAATTGGAGGGGAATAGCCACAGGAACATCAATTTCAATTAAGAGAGGGGTCCAACAGGGGTGTGTTTTGGCCCCTCTCTTATTTAATCTGTATATGTCAGACTTGGGCAATTATATCAAGCCTGAGGAAATACATGCGGCTAAGATAGGAGAGACCTTTGTTAGCTTTGTTCAATACACAGATGATTTGGTTTTTCTCATGCAATCAGAAAAAGGCATGAGAAGGGTGATGGAAGTCTTTGGACAATTCTGTCTTGACGATGGCTTGGAGGTTAATGCCTCCAAGTCTAAAATATTGATAGGAGGGAAAAAAGCCCGGTCCTTGGATTGGGTTACTAGCCTGGGTAGGATAGCTGTTGTTACCTCGTTTAACTACTTAGGAGTCACTCTTTCTAACCGGGGGTCATGGAATTTACATCTCCAAACTAGAGCAGCCAAGGCAAAAATGGAAGCTAGAGTGCTGATTAGAGCTATGTACCTATCTAAGGGAGTTCCTTTATCAACTTTTCTTAAAGTGTACAAAGCTAAAATTCTGGGAATATTGAGCTTCGGAATGGAACTCGTCCCTTTCCCTAACATCTTGATTTTGGAACGGGTACAAAATGCATTCTTGAGGAAATTGATGAGGGTTGGACCTAGTGTTCCAAGGGCTATTGCAAGAGCTGAGACAGGCACTCTTTCAGTACAGGCTTTGATAAGGATGGTTGTAGTACGTTATTGGTTACAACAGGAAGAGGGGCCTCTGACCTAAGGAAATGTTAGAATATCTAGGCCCTAGGAGTTACCCCTGGATGGTTTCTCTGAGGCGGTTGATGAACACACTGGGGTTCTCATTTAATTACTTCCAAGGGAAAGGTTTTGCTTACATTAAGTCTGAAGTATGTGGGAGGATTAGAGACCTTGACTAACAAGAGGATATGAGCATTGTTAGCTCATGGAAAGTAGCCCCAAGGTTGGGTCAGTTCAAACGGATTTTTTCTTTTGAACCCTATTTGAACCATCTTAAACATCCAAGCTTGTGGTGAGCTTATAGTTACTTGTGCTTTCAGTTAGTCTCAACAGCAGTTACCAAGGGTAGATTGCAACATATACCCTTTGCTCAGAGGGTGTGTGACTGCTCTATGGGGGAAATTGGGGACATTGAGCATTTGATGTTGAGGTGCCCTGTTTTTGAGGATCTACGTGCAGTTTGGTTGGTCCCCTTGATGAAAGATGGACTCTCTCTTGGTGATGAAGGGGCTTATTCATATCTACTTACACTTTCCCAGGAAGAGGCAATAAAGGCTTTGGCATCCTTTGTTCTATTGGCAACTAAGAGAGAACATATGATATAAAATTGTTCTTGGTTATAGATAACCACGGGGTACTTTCAGACATGACGCTAACCACCCTTTAACCACCCTTGGTGGTTATTTATGCATGTTGCAGGGCT
>QEPC01005120.1:1746752-1765083 GCA_003113815.1 Sphenodon punctatus
TCTGCGAAGTAGGTGACAAACTCCTCACAGCGGGCCCGGGACAAGTCCCCATCCAGGCGGAGGGAGGCCGGACTAACCAGCCCCCGCACCACCCGAAACAGCTCCGCTATGGAAAGCAGAACAGCAGAAATTGTCTCCATGAACACCTAAGCAGAGGGATAAAGTCACAAACCGCAACACAGTCGCTCAACAATGGAGTGGGTGCTTCAGAGCAATGCAAGACAGCCCATCCCAAAATTGGTGTGTAGACTCCGGGGCAACGAGTCACATAACTAGTGATAAAGGATTCTTCACAAGGCTGGTTCTGAGCAGTAAAGAAAGGTTCTACCTTGCAGATGGGAGAAGCATCAACACGGAAGGAATTGAACAAGGATTCCTGTACTGAAACCAGTCACAGGGAGGCACACTGACCATACCCATGAAAGATGTGCTCTATGTGCCCAACTTAGAAGGGGGACTCCTGTCCATGAGGTGCCTGGCAGTGAGGGGGCTCACCATTCGTTTCCAGGGAGATGAATCCACAATTCAAAGTGGGACAAAAGTACTGACCAGAGTCACTGCAGTTGAGCACCTGTACTGTCTGAGCACAGCGAAAGAACAAGCAAAGCTCACTGCGCAAAAGCCACACGATGACTGCATCCACCTGTGTCATAGTTGCATGGGACACAGACACCCAGACGGCATCAAGGAAATGCACAGGGAGAAAGACTACAGGTTGTAAATTGACATTTAAAATAAATTACAATGCGCAGGGAAATATTGAATGGTACAGGGCCCGACTTGTTGCGAAAGGATGCTCCCAGAAGTATGGTGAAACATTTGCACCAGTAGTTAAGCACACTACAATCAGAACATTGTTAAGTATAACTGCTGGAAGAGGAGTGTAAGTCATGCATATGGACGTGAAAACAGCGTTCCTAAATGGTGAGTTGAAGGAAGATATTTACATGGACCAACCACCTGGGTTTGCAGACGTTGAAAGGGTGGATCTTGTATGAAAACTACACAACAGCATATATGGACTTAAGCAGGCTGCCAGAGCGTGGAACACTAAAATAAATAAGGTGCTCATGAGGGAAAATTTTACCAGGAGCAAAGCAGATCCCTGCTTATACACCGTCTCACTCATACTCAAGAATATCTGGATACAAGCACACAAGGATACAGGGGCCAGCCTCTCAAAATGATTACCGGTGGAGGCTCTTGCCCCCGCCGGCCTCTTAAACAGTTATGAGCTCCCCCCAAGGCTTAACGTGTTCAGGGCGGGGCCCCAACCCGCCTCGGAGCCGCAGCGTTCAAGTGGTACAGCTGGAGGCTGGGCGGGACCTGGATTCCCTGCCAGCGTGAATCAGCCCCGCCCACCTGACCCTGGAAACCTATCACTTCCTGGTCTGGCATCCTCACTGCTGCCAAGCAACAGGACGCTCACCGCCCGTCCCTGCCCTGTCAGCTCGGGTGCTGACACTGCCAAAAATATTAATGAAAAGAAAGGTCTTACACCGCCTCTGAAAGATGCTCAGGCTCGGACTCAGAAGAACCTCCATGGGGAGGGAGTTCCACAACACTGGGGCAGCAACTGAGAAGGCCTTCCACATGCCCCCATTGTACGGAAAAGTGTGGCAGATGGAACCTACAGGAGAGTGCTCCTGGCCGACCACAGGGGCTGCAGCGGGGCATAGTAGGACAGGCGATCTTTCAGATAAGTGCGGCCCAGGCTGTTTAGGACTTTAAAGGTCAAAACCAGCACCTTAAATTGTGCTCAGAAAGCTATAGGCAGCCAATGCAGACTTCGGAACACCGGTTGATCCATCAGTCTCTGGGGGTGGACCAATGTAACCAGTCCATCACCTCAATGAGAGCATAGGAGGACAGGGATCTGGGCCTTCAGCAGATAATGGTCTGATGATGACAATGGTGTTGCAGCAACACCCCTGATAATTGGAATACCTGTTCCCAGGTGGGTATAAAACATCAAATCCATTGTGAGTCCCATCTTGTGTGTAGGGCTGAATATTATCTGGGATGGGCCCATTCACTACAGAACCAAACACAATTCTCTTCTTTCCCATGCCAGATTGCACATCTGGTATTTTTAAGACAGCTGGAAATAATCATGGGACATTTGCTGCAAAAAAAGATGATTTTGAGTAAAGTTGGTCCTGGCAGTAGATTATTTTGTATCATCATTTAGGTAATAAATTAGGGTTGTACTGAATAGTACTTCCAAGCACTCTGGCCAAATACCAAAGTTCCAAATAGTTGGCCCAAGTATCCGGAGGCTCTTCGGTGCTGTTTCCGAAGTTTTGGAATTTGGATTCGGAATTCCAGACCTTGGAAAATGTTGAAAATTTTGGAAAGTTATTGTAAAGTTTTTGAACCCACAGCCAAAACGCTACCCAGAAAAGCAGGCTAGCAAAAGTGGGACAATTGTTCCAGAAGACAATCCCCCCAAAGTGCAACTGCATGCAGAAATCCAAAATAAAAACCCAACATTAATGTACCCATAGCATAGCCCACCATCAGCAGTGAGTGCACCCACTTTATCATTATGCCAACCAAGCAATACACAAAAACATAGGCTAGCAAGGGTCATTCGCACAAGAAGAATACAGCAGCCCCCGCAAAAGAGTCTGCAACTGCAGGGAGAAATAAATCCCACCAAAAAAAGCCAGCAAGCACAGGCACCAGAAACAGTTACAAAATTAAGAAACCAGACATTCACACCCCTCCCCACTAGGGACAACCTCTTCAATGGCATGGCATTGTGGCAATGGTACCTTGAACCAACCAAGCAAACTTGGGAAGTGAAGCCAGGCAGAGAGATCCCAGTCTGACTCTGGCTTCATGGTGCCAAGCAGCTGACAGAACAGTAGAAATTAAACTTTGCAATGTCCCCTCCGCGATAGCTGCGGCGGGGGTTTGGCGGCGCCCGCTTACCTTCCCAGGGAAGGAGGACGGGGAAAGGAGCGGCCGTGCGTACTGCCGAGGGAGAGGCCGTGGTTGCTAAGCAACCAAATTGAAATGTGCCCGGGACTCTCGCGAGAGCGGGATTTCCCGGGCGCCATCTTAGACTCCCCGCTCAGCCGCTTCATTCGGCCGGGCGGCGAGCGGGGAGTGGAACACGCACCCACCCACCCATCCCTCTATAAGGCACCACTCCGAGTCTGACTGGCCGCAACTTAGGACCGGAAAGGAATTTTCCCTGAGCTAAAATTGGCACAACGGCGAGGGTTTTTTTGCCGTTCCCGGAGTGAAATGCCAAATCAAGAAAGAGGGTAAGGCTGCAAATTTGCTGGTGGTAGGCCAAAATGTCGCACTCTTGGCGGTAGCCTGATTTCAGGCCAAGGGTTAAAAGTTTAAAAGGTTAACATAGCATAGGGTAGCAACATCTCCTTAAGAGATGGGTATAGGCCATCCATAGCCGCTCAGTGCGGCCCACTGTATGGTCAGCCCAAGGGTGAGAGACGAGCGGCCGAGCCTGCTGGGCGGACCATGTACCAAACAGGAGGTTACGGTGTCCTCATCCTTGTTGTTTAAACCCCCGCCTTGGTAGGCGAGAGGGGATAGGAACGAACAACCCGCTCTGGCCCGGTGAAACCGGGATGGGGGCAGGGTGTAAGTTGAAGAAGTTTGTTAAGGTAGGGCACAGGAGGATTCCCCTCGGGCTTAACCCGAAGACGGCAAAATGGGCAACAGGGCACAAGGACAGCGCCTGCTACAGTAAGGGAACCTCCTGCGACGATGGTTAACAGTTAGGAAGAGATTGATAGGACCCCAGTTTAAAGGGGGAAGTGGGAGGGTCACCTCTTCCCCCTTTTTATCGACTAACAATAAAGAGTGCGGCCATTCAAACCCATACAAGTGTCCGCGTCTTCCTTGGGAGGGGTGCGTCGACAAGAATCAATTAGGCTCTGTTGTGTGTCATGCCACAGTCTAGACAACACACACAACCCTGAAAACAATTTACAACTGCATGGAGAAATAAATCCCACCAAAAAAAGCCAGGAAGCACAGGCCCCAGCAGAAGTCACAAAATCAAGAAACCAGACATTTACACCCCTCCCTCTCCAGGGGCACCCTCTTCCTTGGCATGGCACTGTGGGCATGGTAACTTGAACAGACCAAGAAAACTTGGGAAGTGGAGCCAGGTTTGGGAAGTGGAGCCCTTCTCATGGTGCCAAGTGTGAACCAAGCAGCAGGTAGCAATGTGGCACCCACTTATTTAAAAACAAAAACAAAACTGCATGTCATGGTAAAGGGTAACATAACCCCCATCCCCCAGCCTTTGCCCTATGGACAGGCCAGGCCAAACCATACCATACTATACCATACCATACCATACCGTGCCAGGCCAGGCACCTGTTTCCCCTCGCCAGCTGATTTCTTACAGATCCAGAAACACTGTAGCATGCAGTGCAGCCAAATTAATCAAAGAGAATGGACAAAATGGCTGCAGTGCAGACACACTTATTTTGCCCTACCATTCAGCTCAAAAACTGACCATCTGAGTTGGCCAACCAATCAAAACTTGTCATCTGGTTTACCATCACTCAATTGTACCCTCCCATACCCCCCTCCTACCAAATATGGCACTAGGTTTCATTTCCAGAAGTAGCTCAACTGTATACCAGCCCCCCATGCATGCAGCAGTTTCCGAAGTTTCTTGAAGTTTTCCGAATAACAGCCTTGGTCCTCGGAACTTCGGAATTCAGCCTTTCCAAACCAAATACCTTGATATTTGATAAATTACTAAGTTTTCCAAAGACTTCGTTTCAGCCCTATAATAAACCTTTATTGGCAGATGGATCAGGTTCTGGGCAGAAGTGAAAGACTTGGCCTGGCAGGATATGTTTTCTTGTTATAGGAATATATGACATTAAGTCTTGTTTATGGTGATCCTGTGTCAGTATGATCTCATTCCTTTCTGTGTCATGTTTCTTATCTCAACATTGGGTGATTTCAGACGTAACGGGGCGTCTATTGGCCCCATCATGGATTCCCAGCCGGAATCAGAACGGCCCATCAACAGACAAGCCGGCTGATTCCGGTGGGGAATCTGGAGAGGGGCTCCCCCAGCATCCCGCCCTCCTGGAGACGGGCGGGCGCAGCGCCCAATCTGGTCGCTGCACCTGATTCCTTCCCAGGTTCTGGGCCACAGGCCGGAATCAGTGGCGGTAATAGACGTTACCGTCCACAGATTCCGGCCCGTGGTTCAATTAACTACACTTTCAGAGATGGTGCCCGGACTATCGGTTGATTTCAGATGTGACGGGATCACGCTGAACCACAGTGAACCACTGTGAACCCCGCGGCGGGGCCAAGGCGGCGTGAACATCTGTTCACGGCTGCCAGATGTTCACCATGGTGAACACCCGCGCGGGGCCAATTCCAACCACGCTTCCCGGGCTAGCCGAACCAATTCCCGTGGACGCGTGGTGAAAGATATCCCCACCCGTGATCAATGAAAAGTCACATCTGGCCGCTCGCCACGGCCCGGGATCACCAGCGGAATCCTGGGCCGTGGCGCATTCGGCCGGACGCAGCGGCCTCATTGGCCCCGCCGCCCGCCCATCTCCCCGAAGGGCGGGCGGCGGAAGCGTGGAGGGGGCTGGGCCATGCGGCCGCACGTTGTGCCGCGCGGCCCCACCCCCTCCCAGATTCCCCGCCGGGATCCCCCCGGCACGTCTGTTGCGGCGTGCTGGGGTGACCCCAGCGGGGAATGAACAGGATGATTTCGGTATGGGGCCAACGGGCCCCGTTACATCTGAAATCACCCATCCTTGAAAGTCTGTTTATTTTGTTCATCACCGCCGGTGGTTCACCGTGGTGAACATCTGGCGGCGAGCAACCAGACGTTATGGAACCATCCGCCACCATGGGGAATTGTCTGTGCTTGACCGTGATCTCGTAACATCTGAAAATACCCATTGTCATCTGAACATCAGGCCTCTTTGCTATCTCTGCTCAGAATGCCAAGGAGTATGGCTTTTGGTAGGAATTGTGATGGTACTTGTTCAGCAATGGGAACACCTTTTCTTTTTACAGCTAGAAAAGGCTACCAATTATTTTTGGTCCCCGATGCAACCTACTGCACATGGCTTCCCTCCAGCAGGTATTGGATCAGGCTAATTGCCACTACATAGCTTTTGACATTTATCATAAGAGACACAGCAACATCTGTTTGTAGCAGGGAATGGGTCATTTTTATACCATGAGCATTTATGATTATATATGAAATTACAGTAATTATTTTATATTAAAATCTGTGTTGTGTCTAAACTAAGGTGGCAAAGTAGTTGAATTTATATCTTTTATTAGGTCATCTTCTGTTGGTGAGGGTATGCAAGCTTTCAGACCATACAGGGCCCTTCCTCAAGCAATTCAATTCAAAACTATGCACTGAGAAAAATGTAGGACAGTTATACATATGAGACAGCAGTGATTTGGGAGGGAATGGATAGGGCAAAAATAGCATAGAGAAAAACTTAGATGTTAGACATTTAAAAACAATGCTGTTAAAATAATTGATGATGGTGTAAAAGACCAAGAAAGAAGGGATAACAGTAAATGCAGATAGAGAACTATGCTAAAGGGAACATTTGTGTTATGGTTAGTAGGGAACAACTTTCCAGATGAAGGAACTCACCTATCAAAGAACTGGATGCAAAGCACAAGCACAAATACAATTAGGTTATCAGTTACTTACAAATTCCTGAAATGGGTTGAAAAGCCTATGTCTAAGAGTAAAGCCACACAAGCTGGGGCGGCCCTGATTCCCCTGCCCACCCCAGGGTGGGCAATTGCCGCTACCACACTTTGGGCCGGTGGGGAGAGCAGGCCACACAATCTACTTCCCTGAGGTCATCATCAGTCCATCCACACTCCAGGGCAGGCCAAGGAGGCGGTTACATGGGTCTGGACGCCCAGTCTCCTGTTATACTGAAATATTGCTTCTACTGTTGCTGCTGCTGCTGCTAAGCAGCTTTTTGGGGACAGAAGAGCATGTGTGCTCCTCCCACCTGCCTAACAGCTGATCATGGAGGAGGGGGACCTGAAAAGAGCATGTGTACTCCTCCTACCCACCTTAACAGCTGATCGTATGGAAAGGGAAACTGAAAGAGCGAGTGTGCTCTGTCCACACATCTAACAGTTGATTACAGGGGAGGGGGGCCTGGGAAAATCACACACACTCCTCTCAGTTGCCTAACAGCTGATGGTGGGGGTGGGGATTTGGGAAGAGAGTGTGCATGCTTCTCTGCCTCCTAGCAACTGATTGTGCAGGAGGGGCCTGAGAGAAGCGCACCCACCTAACAGCTGATTGCAGGGAAGGGGGGCCTGGGAAGAGTGTGCGCACTCCTCCCACCTGCCTAACAGCTGATCCTGGGGGTGGGCAGCTGGGAAGCTCATGCACACACTCTTCCCAGACCCCCCCCTTTCCCCGTATTTCTTCAGGTCCAATCCTCAGATCCAGTCTCATGGCAGGACTGCACAAGCGCGGCCAGATGCAAGGCAGCCAGCCCTTTAACATACTTTGGACAGCATTATCCCACTTTGGGCAACATTACTATGTGCTGCGTCTCCAGTCTTTTTTAGAGGAAGCATCACATGGTAGATGGTTGCCCCCCCCACTCCAGAGTAGGGTGAACATCTGGAGGCTGCCAGCCATACGATTGACTGTGGGTGATTTCAGACGTAACGGGTCCCGTTAGCCCCGTACTGAAATCACCCTAGTCATTCCCCGCCAGGGTCCCCCCGTCACGCCGCAACAGACGTGCCAGGGGGATCCCGGCGGGGAATCTGGGAGGGGGAGGGGCCGCACGGCGCAACGTGTGGCCGCATGGTCCCGCCCCCTCCATGCGCCCGCCGCCTGCCCTCCAGGGAGACGGGCGGGCGGCGGGGCCAATGAGGCCGCCGCGTCGGGCCAGATTTGCCATGGCCGGTGATCCCGGGCTGTGGCGGGATCAGATTTGCCATGGCCGGTGATCCCGGTCCTGCCGGTGATCCCGGGCTGTGGCGCCCAACCAGACGTGGCGCCGGGGTTCACCCCGGCATGGGATTGCATTCGACACGTGGCGGCCTCCGGTCCCCCCGCTTCGGCTGCTCACGTGTCGAATGCAATCCCCAGCCGTGGTAACATCTGGGGGGAAACATCCGTTTCCCCCAACAGACGTGACGCTATCACAGCCACCATGCGGAATTAAGCGTGGTTCACTGTAATATCATCATGTCTGAAATCACCCTAAATCACGCAGTAATGTTGCCCAAAGTAGGATAACACTGCCCAAAGTGTGTTAACCTCTCGTGTGGTTTCACACTACATTGTCAATTATTTTTAGTATCCAGCTAAGTTATGAGTTTTAGTTTCCAGGTCCTCTTTTAAAAGAGTTGTAGAGGCTCCCTTCTAAGACAAATATTGAGAGAGCAGAGATGAAGTGGCTGCTCTGTTTCTGTCTAAAACTTGTATACTAATAACAACTAAAATCAGTATGACTGAGGAACATGAACAAAAAATGTTCAGAGATTCTGATTACCTGCAGCCCTCTTTGAAGTTTATCAGCTCTGAAAATTGGGCCTTTCCGTGTGATCTGCCCAACCACCATGGAACAAAACAGTATAACAGTCCAGTGTGAACTGTAATAGAATGGATTACAATATGCACAGTAATGGACTTCCTATGGCCTTGTGGAAAATTTGAAGTCATTTCTGTGTTTATGGGATTCATTAGGAACTTGACCAAGACCCAGCATCTTTAAGTAGTCACCACTTCTTCTGAAACATGTTGTCAATGCTCTTTGATAGTATTTGATAAACTCTTTGATTGATACTTCTGAGGGCTGATACCCCAGCTTCTCCCTCTCCTCAACATGAGGCTTTTTTTCCCTTCTCCACGGTGGTTTTAGCTTCTTTCAAGAAAAGGATGAAAGCACCAAGTTTTCCAGATGACTATATGACTACATGTTTTCCTGTAGAGTTACCTCACCAGGTTGTCATTCAGGAAACAATTTTAAAACAAACAGAACTGTATTAATTTAAAGATATTAGAGCTAAAACAAATATTTTCTGTGAGTGACAAATTTGACACATTCAAACCTGTGTGTACAAGACAAAGATAAAACACTGTTCATTTCTATCTTTAGTTTGCTTTCCAAATATTCGTTCCACATTGTTCATCCATTTTTAAATACTAGAGAGCAAGTTAACCATGTCTCAACAGAAAACAAGTCCTTCCCTGAAAAATAAGGCAAAAAACCCACAAAAAACCGTTTGACAGATCATGGGCTTTACTAATAGTAACATTCAGTGCCATTATGGTGAGCTCAAGTATACTACGTTTTAGCGGGATAAAGGCTTATGAGAAACAAGTTTATTAAAACAAACATATAAATTTTACTTCCATTAACCCCTTAATGTGTTGGACAAGCAAAAGTCTTTCCTTCAGTACGTCAGTTTAATTTCATTGGCTATGATACTGCTTCTGTGCAAGAACCAATAAGAACAAATATTTCTATGTTTGGGTTGTGGCCAACCAGATACTAAATAAATATGCACATTTTTGTTTCTGTGAACCTTTGCTGAACTTGAAGAACAGTATACTTGGACAACCTGCAAAGTTTAACAGCAGGTTGAACATATTTAAGTTAAACCTGCACATTTTGTTTTCCATAAGTCTTCACACTATTGAAGAAGAGATTCTTTGAGGTTGCCATAGCAGTACTTGAATGCAGTTCCCACCTCAGATAAGGGAAAACTCAAACTGTTTTTGAGTGCTTTCCCAGTAGAGTAAGGGTTTATTGGAAGCAATATTTTAATGATTATTTTAATATGCAAACTTGGGTTAACCTGAATAGCATTCAATAGTGTTATTGATGAGCATTGCACTTTATTTATTTATTTATTACACATTTTATATCCCACACCCTCCTGCTGGACAGCAGTGCAAGGTGGCTTACAATTTATAAGTTAAAAACATAAAACAGAATATAAATAAAATATAAAATACAACAGTATAAAAACCCTCATGGTGGAGAATAAAACCCTTCCCCATCCCACCCTTTACTCATCTCCCCCACCAAAAGCCTGGTAGAACAGCAAGGTCCTGCATAATTGTCAAAAGGAGGGGAGGTCCAGGGCCACATGGGCCTCTGCCGGGAAGGAGATCCACAGCCTTGGTGCGGCCACCAAGAATGCCGTCTCTATAGACATCCTCCAAGATCCTTGGGGGACTTAGAGAAGGGTGCTCCTGGTTGACCGCAGGCATCTCTCAAGGAGAGCCTTTTCCTTCTGATGTTCTAAAATTATAATTTTTAATCATGACCGTTTGGCACCAGATATGTTGTTAGTACTATATGAAATATATTGTTTTTAGATCTATCTGTTATATTAGCCCATGTCCTTAACTTCCTCTTTTGATGGATCACAATTTTATTTTGATTTATTAATATGTTTGCTGTGGACATTGTCAAGGAAAATCCCCTTTCAGCGTTTTGCTGACATAGTAGAAAATCTAAGTTTATTTTGGCAGTGCCTCACCACCAGAACTCAGCAGGAGAAACTGAATGTTTATTTGCTGAGTTTCTAATGGCCAGACTTGGGATAGGACAATAATTAAATGGACTGCAGGAACTGTCCAGAAATGTGCTGCTCAGTACAAGTAGAATTATTATTTTTTTAACATTTCTTCAGCACTTTTTCTTATGAACCAATGTATAATTAAATTGTTTTCTGACCCTCTGTACTGGCTTTGGATAACTGCAAAATAAGGTTATTCCACAGATGCCTACCATGCAGAGATATCTTAGCAATGACCTGTCCTGAAGGTACGCCATAAGCTGAGCATGTAGCAGTACTAGATTTCACATCTAGGTGCAATTTAGCACTCGTTCAACTGAAAGAACTGGTTGAAGAGAACCTTTTCCTTAAACAGTCTGAGCCCCGCATATCTGAAAGACTGTCTGTACTTTCATGCCCCATTGTGGCCCCTGTGGTCAGCTGGCAGTGCCTCCTTGTGGGTACTGTCTGTTAGCTTTGCTCCTATGACAAGGGCTCACACTGCATTCTTGGTTTGCTGCCCCAGTGCTTTGGAACTCCTTTCCTCCAGAGGTTCATTTGAACCGGAGCATGAGCATCTTCCAGAGGTGCTGTAAGACCTTTTTTTAATTATTTGAATAGGCATTCGGCAGGCAGGGATATGGGATTAGGGAGAGGTGGTGGGGAGATCATATTGGATGGGTTTTGGGGGGGCTTTAGGGTTCTTTTTAGGAGTGGGAATTCCGGTTCTCCCAAGATCTGATATTGCCGGTATTTGGGTGTATCCGCTTAATCCGATAAATATTTACCTGTACCGGCATACCGGATTTTTAACATTGGCCACTTTACTGGATTTTGTACATTGCGGCCATTGAAGTTAATAGCTGCAATGTTAAAAATCCGGTACCACGGCCAATGTTAAAAATACGGTATGCCGATACCAGTAAATCTGGTACCAGGGAGATCCGATACCAGTACATCCAATTTCCGGTATTCTCCCTGGTGTCCCACCCCTAGTTCTTTTTATTAGTTTTAAATGTTTTTTATGTATTGTAAGCCAGCCTGAGCCTCTGGGAAGGGTGGCATATGAATTCAAATAAATGAATTAAAAATACTATATTTGAGAACTCTTGGAAAAGAGATGAGGTGCCAGAAGACTGGAAATGGGCAAATGTTATCCCTAAAAAAGGAAAAAGAATGTGGGAAATTATAGACCAGTCAACCTGACTTCACTACTTGGGAAGACACTACAACTGATTATAAAATAGTTAATCTGTAAGCATCTTGATGATGATGTAATGGTTGCTCATAGCCAGCACAGATTTGTTAGGAACAAGTCATATAATACTAATCTTGTCTCAGTTTTTTATAAAGTAACTAGTTTACTGAATGAGAGAAGTGCTCTGGGCATAATATATCTTGATTTCAGCAAAGCATTTGACAACATTTCACGAGTTCCCAATTGACAAGTTTCCATAGTGTCAGCTGGAAGGCACTACAACAAAGTGTATTCACAGATGACTGAAGGACCTTACTTAAAGGGTGTTATCACATGAGATTCTGCCACTGCCTGTCCGAGTGTGGTCCGCCAAATGCTTGCCATGTCTGAGGCAGGGCTGCAGCCCATGGAATCACCCACATCATGGGACAACCCAGACCAAATTTGGGCAAGGGGAAAATGCGAGTCAGCCTCCCACGTGAAAGGCCCCCAGCAGCCAAGCCTGAAAACAGGGTTGACCACACTGTGGAAAAGGTCACAGTGCAAACAAGGATCAAGCCCCTAGAGGAAGTCACTGCCACTGCAAGTCATCTGTTGGAGCAACAGGGAGGGGGGTGCACACCTTGGGCCACCTGCCCATCACCTGTTGGATGAGACCACAGGGAGGAGGAGCAGCAGCTGTGGTGTCCCCTGGCTGCATGTGTTGCTCTATCTCACACTTAACACAGCTTCAAATAAACCAGTGTCGAATGGGGGTGGGTGGAGGTGTGCTTCTTGCCAGGGAGAGCAGTGCTGTGCTCCCCAGCAAGGATCGTCCCCACCCATGTCAATTTCAAGCAATAGAAGGTTGGGGCACTCAACCTTGGATCAGGTGATCCAATCAGGGGCTCCACACAGAAAAGTGTCCTCAGTGGGAAATGCTTCAGGATGAGCTCAGCATTCTGTACATACCAAAGAATTCCCCAAATAGGGGAAAGTCCCTATAAAGGCCTAACCATGGGGAAAGCTTCACTGTGAACCTGAGCCTTAGAATGTATGAAATAACCAAAATAGTCCCCCCCATTCCCACCCCCACTTCAGCTGAAGTTGAGAGAGGGGAGGGCATGAATGGTAAATTTCACTTGGGAGGAGGCATGGAGCAAAATGCTTTAGGAAACAGTATAGCAGACTTAAAGCCTAGCCAAGGAGCCACACTGATGGTGCTGTATTTGTAATTATTATTATTAAATATACAGTGCCAGTAATTTACCTGGGACTTGACAACTCTTGAAAATAGACAGGGTCCCTGCCCTGATGGGCTTACAAACTAAGAAAGACAAGGGAGGAGAGATGGGGGAAACAGCTGGAGAGACAAGGATACATTCATGAAAGCATGAGGCTTCAGTACACATATTTGGCTTAGTTATATAGTTACATCATGGAAGGAAGGGGAACAAGGGGGTGAGGGGCTAGGGAAGGCCTGAGAGAAGAGGTAGGTTTTCAGGAGGGATTTGAAGGTTGGAAGGGAGGGAGTGGGAGAGGAATGAATATATTCAGGGAAGGAGTTCCACCATGGGGGGAAGCAAGGGAGAATGGGCGAACGTGCTTAGAGGAGCAGCAGAGCTGTGAGCAAGCAAGGGTGGTGGTAGATGAGGAGTGGAAATTTTGGACAGGACTGTAGTGGGAGACCAGTGTAGAGAGATTGATTTATTTATGTATATGTACATTTTTACCCCACCCCTCTCACTACAGCAACCAGCTGACCCCTCTCCCCCACAGCAGTCAGGCACCGAGACAGCAAGCCTCTGAATGACCTCATCCAGCAGCCTCGTATACACATTGAACAACAGGGGAGATAGAATAAAACCCTGTGAGACCATATGAGGAGGCCCCGAGAGGATGACAAGCAATCACCAATCACCACTCTGACTTCCCCAACAGAAAGGAGTGGAACCCCCCAAGAGAAGTCCTGTGCACTCCCATCAGGTCCAGCAGTCGTGTTAATAACACCTTGTGATCAATGGTATCAAAGGATACCAAAAGGTCTAATAAAGTGGTGGTTTTGACCTTTAAAGCCCTTCACGGCATTGGCCCTGCTTATCTGCGTTACCGCCTCACTCCCCATGTGCCCATGCGAACCCTGAGATCGTCCATGGGAGCCTTTTTGGAGGTTCCCCGGGCGAGATGGGTGGCCACTGATGTTAGATCTTTTTCGGTGGCTGTCCCTGTGCCATGGAACTCACTCCCAGAGGAGGCTCGGTTGACCCCACTCTCCTGTCATTTTGATGTTTATGTAAGACCTGACTGTTCTGCCAGGCCTTTGGTGAGGGGGTGGGTAGGATGGGTGGGTGGTTGCTTTCCCCCCGCATATGGGATTTTAAAACTTTTTAAATAGTTTGTATTGTTTTATTGTTTTTTATATTGCTGTTTGCTGCCCCAAGCTGCCCTGTGGGCAGGAGGGGCGGGATAAAAATATTTTATAAAATAAATAAAATAAAAATAATAGCTACAGGGTAGAGTTTCCCTTGTCAGTCTTTAGGTGCAGGTCATCATTAGAGGTGTTCAATTCATTTTGGTTTTTATAAAAATGATAACGAAAATAACATTTTAGTTTTTGTTATTGAAATATTAAAAATTTAAAAATCTGAAATTTCAGAATAAAAATGAAAAATTTAGAATAAAAAAAATGAAAACATTAGGACATACATTTCAGGTTTTAATTTCTTTGTTTTATGTCCAATATGAATGAAATATGTATTATTTGTATCCCTCATTAAAGAGATCATTCCTGCAAAATTTCAGGAAGATTGGATAAAGGATACTGATTTTTATAAGCAGAAAGATTTGTGGTTCATTTTCTGCTGTAATATCTTTTCTTCCGATCCAATTTGGATGTAAATTGGAAAGCGTGTGCCACTCACCCGTGGGATTATTCCTTACAAATTTCATAAAGACTGGAGAAAGTTTTCTGATTTTATAAGTAATTTATATTTTGTGGTTTGTGCACACAATTCCATATATAGTGTTTTTGTTTGCCATCCAATTTGGATGAACTTTGGACAATGTGTACCCCACAACAAAGGGATAATCCCAAATTTCAAACATATTAGTTAAAGAGTCCTGATTTTATAAACAATGTAATTGTTTTATGGTTTGCACACACATTTCCAGCTGTAAAGTCTTTGTTTTCCACACAATTTGGATGTAATTTCGACAATGTGTTTCTCTCATTGAAGGGATCATCCCACCAAATTTCAGAAGGATTGGATAAAGGTTACTAATTTTATAAGCCGTGGGATCAATCCCAAGCCCCATGGATCCTTTGCGGATCTTTATTATGGGCACATTGAGCTCCACGGAAACTGTGAGCATGCACGTACACGTGGGATTCACAGGTCTTGGGTTCATGGCCAATATTAATCTTGTGATTTTAATAGAAATTGCAAATTTCCTTAAATCAGTTGCAGGTGTTGCCTCTGTTTAAATTATAGAGGTTTTACGATGCAGAGATCTGCTTTTTGGAACACTTGTATAGGGGGTGAAGAAGATAGGAGGAGGTGTCAGAACAGAGGAGGAGCAGATGTCAGAGGCACTGCCACTGCCATAAACTTCACTCATTGGCACCCCAAAGCCTGTCAGGATCCTTCATCCATCATCCATTCTTACTGAAATTTGTCAGGAATGATCCCTTGCATCAGGGGTACAGTGAGTCTAAATTTTATCCAGATTGAATGGACAAAAAAGACGTTACAGCTATCTGTGATCAAACCATGACACTGTAATTGCTTATAAAATTGGGGGTCTTTATCTAATCTGTGACATATGGCAGGGATGGTCCCTTTGGTCGGTGGTACGATGTGCCCACATTTCATGCACATCAGATAAAAAATGAAGAAGTTAGAGTGAGAAATCCATTTCCCATTGAAATCAAAGAAAAAACTGAAACAACAAAAAATGAAAATTCTCAATAATGAAAAACAAAAAAATGAAAATTGTAATAATGAAAATAAAAACAAAAAACAAAATTAAATGGGTCAGTGGTGCACACCACTGCCATACCCAGTGGATCAGTACAAATGTATTTGTTAGCAATTATGCTGTTACAAATACCCAGGACGAAAGCCCGACTGAAATGGGTCCAGGAATCTGATGATATTGAGTTGGTTCTGGAGCTGTCAGGCAACCACCCATTCAATACTCTTCACTTAAACAGTTGGAATGGCTTGGGTGATGAGGGACTGGGTGGAATATACGGTAGGAAGCCATCTGGAATTACTGGAATGGGGTGAGGGGCAAGGTGGAATGATGGGAAGAATGTCTCCAGAAGTAGATGAAATGTTGAATGCCTGGGTGGAATGATGGGTACAAGGACACTGGGAGCATCTGAAATGATGGGGAGCTGGATAGAATGACACTTAAGAGGCCAGAGGGAGTGGCTGGAATGATGGGGGTTTGAATAGAATGTAATGTACAAGGACACAGGAAGCAGTTGAAATTATGGGAAGCTGGGTAGAATTACATGTCAGAGGCAACCAGGAGCAGTTGGAATGATGTGGGTTTGTGTGGAATGACGATTATGAAGTCTCCAGGATCAGCCGGAATGATGCATGGGTGGGTGGAATGATGGGTGAAAAGACACTGGGAAAAGTTTAAATGATGGGGAGCTAGGTTCAGTGATGGATGCAAGGACACAAACATTGGGGCTACAAGGGAAACTTTCTGGTGAGAAGGTGGTTGCAAAGCAATATTCTTTCCTTCCTGCATCTTTCTGTGAAATTGAGGACGCTGCTCCCAGGGGTGAAGGTGAAAGAGCTGGGGCTGAAACTCACTGGCTGGATGCCAACCAAGCTCAGTTTGGTACTGCAGAAGTAAGGGAAAGTTAGTGTGAACCCTTTAAAAAAAACAACAGAGAAATTCTTAGATAAAAAAACCTTTGGTTTAAGAGAGGAGTTAAGGCTCTTACAAATTTAACCATGCTCCAAAAAGTATGGAAACTAAGTTAAGACTCCTGCCTTACCTTGCACACCATGAAAGCAGTAATGATGTACAGTCTTGCATATTGTGCTCACTTACAACTTAGGCTCCATACACCCACATCTCACCTGCATGTGATTTAATAGCATTTCTGTAAAATATTAGGAGACTTTATGTTATACTTGGCAGTGGCTTTTTAACAAACAAATCCAGATAGTAACAGAATGTGCTCCTCTTAATTTTGGAAGAAAATATTTTTAAAAAGCTTTGTTGTTTGGAAGCCTCACTGAAGGTTTGTATAATTGTCGGTTAACTGACAGGGTAAACAGAGTCTTCTGTAGACGTGCAGTAACTGAGACTTTGTGGGTCATGCAGTTTAATTACTGTTTGTCTCCTTGGAATAGAAACCTTCCATAACCACAGAATCACTCTGCATTTCATTAAGTAAACAAATTGTCAGTTTCCAATCCACGTGACAGTTGACAAAAGGATTCTCTCTCACACAATGTGCAGTGAAAATGGGATAGCTTAGGGCAGGGCTGCAAGTGGTTTTGTGGGCATGTCTCCCACGCATCTGATGAGAGGACCTAATTACACTAACAAAATCATCCTTCCCCAGACTTCAGACTTCAAGCAAATATTGCTCACACTGAAAGACTAAACTATAATGTACAAAAGCCAGTCTGAAGTTGTAATGACTTTGGGTGCATGTGGCTCCCTAGACAACCTTGCTTCATCGTACAGATATAAAATGTTCGCTGGGGAGTTTTCTAGGAAGGTGTGGACCAGTTTTCATTAGAAAGGAGAGCACAACCTCAATAGCTGTGATCTGGATCTGGGGAAACAGCAGTACTTCTCTTCTAACACAGTGATTCCAGATTGACTGTGCAACCATGGGAGCCTAACTTGTGGAAAAGTGATACTCAGCTCTACCTCTCTTTTTGATCCGACCCAAGTCCTGCAGTCTCGGTGCTTACCCGATGCCTGGTTGGTGTTGGGGACTGAATGAGGGTGAGCCAATTGAGACTGGGTCCTGACAAGATTGAAATAATGATGGTTGGCTCACTGGTCCTATGACTTGGAGGGGTCTGGGGCACTTGTTATTGATGGTGTATGACCGCCTCTGTTCGATACGGTGCTTCTGGACCCCGCGCTGCCCATGGATGTCAAGAGCACTTTTCACCAAGTCCATTTGTTGAGAAGGCTGCAGCCTTTTCTTTCAGACTCGGATCAGACCACTGTCATCCATGCTTTCATCACCTTGCGGCTAGATTACTGTAACATGCTTTATGTGGTGCTGCCATTGATGACTGTTCAGAAGCTGCAGTTGGTGCAGAATGTGGCAGTACAGCTCCTTTTGGGAATGAGTCACTGGGAGCACATTACATCAGTGCTCTGACATCTGCACTGACTGCCCATAGCGTTCTGGGAACAATTCAAGTTGCTGGCTTTCACCTTTAAAACCCTAAATGGTCTGAGTCCTATATTATTATTATTATTATTATTATTATTAACAAACATTTATATAGCGCCAGCAGTGTACCTGGCACTTTACAAAGTAATAAAATAGACAGTGTCCCTGCCCCTAAGGCTTACAATCTGAGAGACAGGAGCTGGGGGAGAGACTTAGGA
>QEPC01005120.1:1776072-1806764 GCA_003113815.1 Sphenodon punctatus
CTGCTTGCCTTTGCTGTGTTGCGCTTGTCCCTTTTAAGTCTGTCTGGTATTACCTGTCTCTTAAACTAAGTCAGGAAGTCTTTGACATTTGTGCTGTTGTTACTAAACGTGAACGTGCTTGTGTGATCAGGTATTTTTAATAGCATGCAGCTATTTTGATGTGTCCCTCTGATGAGGTTTTGTATGTTTTAAATATGTGAACAGGATTTTTTATCCTGCTGTGGCACTAACACTGATGGAGAAAAAGAGAGTTGTTCTACTGGAGTCCCATCCACTTACTGGACGAGATGCTATTGTAGGAGGGTTCTCTCAGTCTCCAAGTAGCAGAGTTTTACTCAGCAGCAACGAATGATGCCTTAATGTAGGATATAATGTAGATAGTTGAAGTTTGATATCAATTCTGCCCTTAGTCTTCACTTTGCTAAGCTAAACACAGGGCCTGTGGAATACTAGTGCAGCTGCTGTAGGAATGAAGAAGCCTTACTATAGGATGCATAGCAAGGGACAGAGTGATTTTGAGTTGGGGGCCATTGAGCACTAAAATGGAGTGATTTGGGGAGCCAGAGCACTGAAATGAGGGCCAGTACCCCCACCAATGGCAGTCTCCCCCCTGCCAGCCCCCCATAACCTCCCACTCACCCCTGCCAGGCTTCTGAGGATCTAGTCTGTGGACTCAGCTCTGCTAGGCCCCAAATCTGGTGCACTCTGCCCACCCCAAGCCACGCCCCCAAGCCACGCCCACTTGGTTGGTTTCCGGCATGCCGGTGGCTTTGCCACCGGCACAGGGCCACTAATACTATATTTTCCCGGGCAACTTTGATTTCCCAATCCGCCCCTTGGTTACTGTTTATGAAACGATTGAAAAATCTTGGATTAGAACAAGAATCTGTTAAACATAGGGAACATTAATGAGATTTTCTGCTGTCTTAAACTTTAGTGCTTATTATGAATCAACAATTTTTGAGGCAGTTGGTGATATAAATTTTAAAGAAAGTACATGAAGAAACAGACATAACGCTAACTCCACTTTTACACCACTTTAACACCGCTTTAACATTTCTTATGTGTGTTGCACTGCTTGGGCTGTATGGTGCCCTATGCAGCCCTTCAACATTCATTAGAAATCTTAGTGATGTTAAAGCGAAGTTAGCGTTATGTTTGTTTTCACCCAATGATGTGCTTTGGGAACTATTCTTTGTACTGAGATACTTCCTGCTCCTCCAATACACGGCTGCAAAACAAAATTAATAGGCAACTGATGCAACTGGCATGGAGATGTCAGGAGGGGGAATTCCTAGCTCTTAATGAATGCCAGATTTGCCACACCAATGGATAGGACATTTACCTTGGTGACAAGAGGAAACTGCAGTGCACTTTCTTAAAACAACAACAAACCAAACAAAACATCATCATAAATATAGGAGAAGAATGATAGGAAGTAAACAGATGGGAGAAAATCTCAATTTGTAGTGTTTCGTGTGGGGGGGCGGGGCTGGTGGTCTGTTCTTTTTTGACACTGGCTACATGGTTTCCTGTTTATTGCAAAACCAGTGAATTTTGTACTTGTAGTGGATTCAATACCCCCCACAGTTCCTGTCTTTAAGTGACATGCAAGATGATATTCAGCCTTCAGCCTTATTGTTTCTGCACCAAAGGGTGTTTTTCACATGAGCAAGTCATCCATAGGGCTTTGTGGATGCTGCATGGTTCTTCCATGGAGCACACACAGACTGTGTGGGAGCAAAACTAATGGGCAGCTCCCCAAATGGCTACCATGGCCACAGAGGCAGCCACCAAGCAATTCCCCCGCCCCGGAGAAGCCCCAGAAACATGATTCACAGACATCCATTTCCTCTTTCCAGTCCACCCCCTGCCATGGTGCACAGCTGTGGCAACCATGGAAACAAGAAGCCACAGCAGCCATCGAACACCTTCCAGCCCATGATGCAGTTCAGCCCCTGCCAGTCCTGGTAAACCACGGAGACGCACACTGGACAGGACACCCACCAGCAAAGCCCAGACACAGGAACCACAGCACACCACTCAGAGTGTGGACAGCAGGGAGCAAATCACAGACTTTATTGACTGCCGATAATGAGAAGGGAATGGGAGAGGGAACAAGCAGTCTGGCCAGAGCATAGCATCCCCAGAAGGCAGCACAGTTGGCCCTTGGGCAGCAAGCAGCAATCAGTTCAAGTTGGGTCATGGGGGTTTGAGGAACCTCTCCTGCTCTGCACACACACCCCTCTCAGGAACGTCCCCCCTATTTCCCCTTGCTGTTGCCAGCAACAAAGTGGGTTGGGAACATATTCCTTTTTAGGGAAGGTTATTGAACTGATGGCTGCCCGATAGCTCCAGGCCCACCTTAATGTCATTGGATTCCTGGACCCGTTTCAGTCAGGGTTTCGCCCAGGGTATGGCACAGAGACTGTGTTTTTTAGGGATGTGTGAACATGGTTCGGATGTTCGGAGTTCGGACCGAACTTGGTCTGTTCAGACGACTGAACTGAACATTCTAACCGAACTCAGAAACGACCGAATAGTTCAGTCATGTTCGGGTGAGTTCGGATGAGTTTGGGGGTGGCAAAAATGTGACTACGGAGGCAGCTGAGGAGCAGATATTCTGGCACCAGGTGTGGTCTCAGGGCCAAATGATAGTGATACTGAAAAAATCTTCAAATTCGGTATTGATATCGGTACCAATAGCACTATTTCAAATGTTCGGCCATGTTTGGCCAAACCGAACTCCACTGAACCAAACAAGCGAACCCGAATTCGGTTTTCGAACTGAACGGCGGAACATCCAAACCGCGTTCTGTTCCCACATCCCTAGTGCTTTTGGCCTTGGTTGATGACCTACTCCTGGACATTGACAAGGGAAGTGCTTCCCTATTGATCTTGTTATATGTTTTGGCTGCCTTTGATACAGTTTATCATGAGGTGTTGTTGACACAACTGCGGGATGTGGTGGGGTGTGTGTTTTGGACTGATCTTGAGTGGTTCTGCTCCTTCCTTTTGGGGAGGTCACAGAGAGTGGTGATGACTGATTGCTCATTGTCCTTTCAGGGCCTCCCCTGTGAGGTCCTGAAAGGTTCTATTTTGTCTCCCCTCTTGTTCAACGTGTATATTAGACCACTGGGTGAGGTCATTTGGAGGTTTAGGGTGAATTGCCATCAGTATGCTGATGACACTCAGCTCTACCTGTCACGGGGAAGGGGGAAGAGGGAGGGAAAGGCCTCAAGATGTGAAGGGAGGAGAGACAAGGAGATGGAAAGAAGGGGGATGGCTCCTACAAAGGGTAGGCACTCTATCGTGGTATAAGGATCCCTCCGGGTGTAGGGTGGGCTTTCCCTCAAACTTGGAGAGCAACCCTTTTCATCACAGGGATCACGGATAGGAAGTCAATAGCCCCAAGAGGGTAAACACATAAATGACAACCAATTGCTTGAGGGAATATCCAGGTCCCAAGGCACCGTGATAGGGGGGAGTGGGGAACTTGGGAAATAGGAGTCCAGGGGAAGGGGGAAACAATGGGGGAAAGGGCCACGAGGCCCGGGAGGTGAGTGGGCAGATCTGATGTTCCGGGTAGGAGAGAATGAAGGAAAGAGAAGGATCAGGGAAAAGAGGCAAGGAACCAGGTATCAGGTCAGAATCCACTTATGCAGGAAATCAATACGAGGAAGACGTAACACAGACACTCACCACTCACTTTATCAGCCACATGGGGGGGGAAGGATGGGTAACACGGGGAGCAGTCACACTCAAGACAGTCGTAGTAGTCAGCAAGGACAAAAGCACACAAAAGATCCAGGGGCCAGCTTCTCAAAATGATTACCGGCGGGTTTCTCAAGCCCCGCCGGTAAGTTTTATAGTTGGTGGCTCCGCCCCCACACCAGTGTGCTCTGGGTGTGGGCCCCACCCACCACTAAGCCCTCCGTAACATGTCAAACCCCTGCAGCGGGGCGGAGCCACGCATTTCCTGTCAGCGTGACGAAGCTCCGCCCCTGCTACGTGCGTCCCCCTGTCCACCTCTCTGGATGTCCTGCTGTGCCGGACAACAAGGCACCCAATGTTCCCTCTATGTCTGCCAGCCCGAGTGCTGACAGTACCCCCGGGTCCAAGCCCCACCCCACGGTTCTCAGACCAGGAGGGGAGGGGTGGCGGAGATGAAAAGTCCGAATAAGGCAGGGGGCATGGACATTCATAGCAGGCTCCCAAGAATGGTCAGAGGGCCCATAATTCTTCCAATCGATGAGATAAAATAATCGAGACCCAAAAATACGGGAGGCTAAGATGGTGCGGACCTTATATTCGGGACCATCAGGAAGGAGGATCGGAGGAGTAGGTAGTGTCTGATGGAGGGCAAAACTAGGGGTATGAGCCTTTTTTATATGGGATACATGAAAGGAAGGATGTATACGAAGATGGGAGGGTAATCCAACTATATAAGTGACATTATTAAGTTTTCGTGCAATGGGAAAAGGACCCATGTATGCGTCATCCAACTTTGCGGAGGGACGCAAGGAAGGATAATTACGGCAGCGGACCCAAACAAGATCACCTACTTGGAAGGAAGGTTCCGGGAGGCGACGTTTGTCTACAGAGGTTTTGTAATGGATACGGGCATCCACTAGGTGCTGTCGGGCAACCCTTTGGACCTTATGAATCGACTTCACCAAAGCACTTGCAGCTGGTACCGAAGAGAGGGGTGCATCTGGGAAACAAAGGGGGTGTGTGGAAAACATATGAGACATAAAAGGGTGAACTTCCCAAGGAGGTATTAGGACCATTATTGTACGTAAACTCAGCAAGGGGTAGCTGTTCAACCCAATTATCTTGGAGGTAAGAACAAAAGCAACGTAAATATTGTTCAATATGTTGGTTTACCCATTAGACCTGTCCATTTGCCTGAGGGTGATAAGCCGTGGTGGGTCGAAGGTTTCCCTGAAGAAGGTAAAAAAAAGCCTTCCAAAACCGAGAAACGAATTGGGGTCCTCTATCCGAGATGATTTCTTTTGGGAGGCCATGTAACCATACTACTTCTCAGAGAAGAAGACAAGTCGTCATTAGGGTGGAGGGTACTCCCTTACAAGGAACAAAATGTCCCATTTTAGTGAAGTAGTCCACAATTACTAAAATGGTGTCATGTCCTGCAGATTTAGGGAGTCCCATGATAAAATCTAAGGCGATCTTTTGCCAAGGGTCTTTTGGAGTGCTGGTTAGCTGTAACAATCCCACAGGTAGTGTTCGAGGTGTTTTAGTACGTGCACATGTGGGACATTCTTGCACGTATCGTTTAACATCTTTGCTTATGGAGGACCACCAAAAGGACCTTGATATCAAAGAAAGCGTTCGTTGACACCCTGGATGTCCTACTAATGGGGAGTCATGGTGGGCCCAAATCACCTGCGGTCTAAATTTATACGGGATTACTATCTTTCCCTTATAACAAGACAACCCGTTTTGCTGTTGGAATTCTGGACGTACCAGTTCCTTTTGGGTCATGACCTTCAGTTGTGGAAGGGATGGGAGCGTAACCGCAATGGTCTGAGGTTGGAGTATGGGCCCCTGGAGATCTCCTTCTTTTTCGACATGTGGATAACATCGGGACAATGCGTCAGCCATGGTGTTCTAGGAGCTGGGACGGAACTGTATAGAAAAACAAAAACGCGCAAAAAACAAAGTCCATCTAGCGTGTCAAGGATTACTTATACGGGCAGAGTGAAGGTAGGCTAGATTCTTATGGTCTGTGTAAACAAGAATGGGGTGGGGGCCTCCTTCAAGGAAATGTCTCCAAGTTTCAAAAGCCGACTTTATCGCTAATAACTCTTTGTCCAATATAGGATAATTCCGTTCCGTGGGAGTTAATTGCCGGGACTAGAAAGCACAAGGGAGGCAGCGTTTAGAGGGTTCATGCTCTTGAGTTAATACAGCTCCAATGGGCACGTCTGATGCATCTGCTTCCACTATAAAGGGTATAGTCATATTTGGATGCTGTAACAAAGGTGCAGACATGAAGGTCTGTTTTAAATACCAAAAGGCGTCTTGTAAATACCACTCAAAAGATGTTCCCTTTTTCAATAACAATGTAAGCGGTTTAGTAAGATCAGCATATCTAGGGATGTATTGGCGATAATAATTAACGCTCCCTAAAAACCGTTGAAGGGCTTTTACGGTCTTCGGGGCAGGCCAGTGGTTAATGGCCTCAAGCTTGCTCAGGTCCATATGGATTCCTTGAGAGGAAATAATGAACCACAAAAAGGGGACCGAGGAAGCATGAAAGATACACTTTTCAAGTTTACAATATAACTGGTGACATAACAAACGTTCCAGAACAGTGTGTACATGATAAACATGTTCTTCAAACGATGAAGAAAAAATGAAGATGTCATCCAGGTATGCTATTATGTATAATTCAAGTAAATCTCTCAAAATATCATTAATAAAATGCTGAAATGTAGCAGGAGCATTTACAAGGCCATAGGGCACCACACAGTATTCAAAATGTTCAAATCTTGTACGAAAAGCAGTTTTCCACTCATCCCCCTTCCTGATCCGTACCAGATTATACGCACCCCTCAAATCCAGTTTGGTGAAGATGGTTGCTCCCTGTAATTTACCCAGTAGCTCAGAAATGAGAGGAAGGGGATATTGGTTTTTAATAGTTATTTGGTTCAACCCTCGATAGTCTATACAAGGTCGAAGGTCTCCTTCCTTTTTAGGTACAAAAAAAAGGGGGGCCCCCGCTGGGGAAGTGGAATGACAAATGAAACCCCTTTCTAAATTGTCTTTTATATATTCCCTCAAAACTTCAGTTTCCTTAGGTGATAGGTTGTAAATTCTTCCAAATGGGGGCTCATGGTCAGGGAACAATTCTATAGGGCAGTCATAGGACCTGTGGGGTGGGAGTTCATGTGGGAGTTCATGTTTGCTAAAAACTTTTTCTAATACCTGATATTGGGACGGGATTCAGGGATCGATCGGGGATTTAGGGGTAATGGGGGGATAGTGGAAGGGGTGCTTTCCTTACTGATCGGGGGGGGGATAAGATGAGAGCAACATGTAGAAGCGGGGAAGGTAAGGGTTTGCAAGGTCCAATTTATAGAAGGATTATGGTTTTTAAGCCATGGTAGTCCAAGAACAAGAGGGAACAAAGGGGAAGAAATCAGATCGAATTGAATACTTTCCCTATGGGTTCCAATGATACACTCCAAAGATGAAGAGCATATTAATAAGGGACCCTAAGAGAGAGGGGAGCCATCTATGGTTTGAACCAATTCCACTGAGGCCCGGGTTTGTTGGGGAACCCCATGGTCCTTAGCAAAAGAAATATCCATAAAATTCCCAGACGCCCCGGAGTCTATTAGCCCTTTGACTACCAGGGAGCGGTGTGGCATCCATTGCAGGGTGAGGGGAACAAATAACTGTGCGGGATTAGAACTCCTTTTCCCTGAACCAAGGAGGGAGCTAGGGATGGTTACCGAGAGGTCCCTCCACTCTCTCGGTCCCTGAAGTTTCCCGACGAGGAAGGGCAAGGGATTTTAGATGGGCACTCTCTAGAAACACGAGATGGTCCCCCACAATAATAACAGAGGCACAGGACACGACGTCGTTCCCGCTCCTCTGGGCTCAGGGGGCTCCTTAAGACTCCATTCTGCATCGGTTCTGGACTTCCTGACCCTGACGGGGCAGACGGAGGGCTAGGTTGTATCTTAGGCACTCAAAATTCTACCCCCCTACCTTGATCTCGCCTTCGCTCTCTCCTTCGCTCGGTAAGTCTTTCATCGATCTGTAAAGATAGCGTAACCATCTCCTCAAGTGTCCCAGGAGTTGAAGAGGCACACGCCAACTGATCCTTGATTTCCTCATTTAGACCCTCATTTAAACAGGGCTCTAAAGGCAGAATCACTCCAACCTAAATCAAAGGCAAGTTTCCTAAACTGGGTTATATAATCCAATAAAGGGTTTTTTCCCTGTCTCAAATGGAGAATGTTTTGTTCAGCATCTCTTATTCGATGAGGGTAGTCAAACAAAAAACGGAATTGTTTTTAAAACCCTTTATAATTGTGGAGCAATTCATCATCGGAGGCTAAGAGGGGGGTAGCCCAATCCAAGGCTACATCCCCTAGTAAGCCCACTACATAGGCTACCTTTGCCTGGTCAGAATTATAGGTTAGGGGTTGAGTCTGAAAGGTAAGATTACATAAAACCCAAAACCCTTGACATGCCTTTCTATCGCCATAAAATTTGTCTGGTCTAGGAGCCTTAGGTTCCCGTGGAAAAGGTCCACTAGAGGGCAAATTTAAGGGAGTGGTTGCAGTTGCCCCTTTGAGAGTTTCTTCTTCCTCCATAGGGATAAAAGGGCCTTGACCTAAGGACTCTTGTAGGGATCTATATCTATCCCGCAACTCCTTATTTTCAGATTTTAAATCTTGCACTTCCATAGTGAGAGAGACTGGACAGAGTGGAGTAATTCCTTAATCTGTTGTTCAGCCTCCATGATATGTAGGGAAATCTGGGGGGTGCTGGTAATTCTGTCCCGGGGAAGAGGAAGGGAAAGGCCTCAAGATGGGAAGGGAGGAGAGACAAGGAGACGGAGAGAAGGGGGGCGGCTCCTACAAAGGGTAGGCACTCTATCGAGGTATAAGGATCCCTCAGGGTGTAGGGTGGGCTTTCCCTCAAACTTGGAGAGCAACCCTTTTCATCACAGGGATCATGGATAGGAAGCCAATAGCCCCAAGAGGGTAAACACATAAATGACAACCAATTGCTCGAGGGAATATCCAGGTTCCAGGGCACCGTGATAGGGGGGAGTGGGGAACTTGGGAAATAGGAGTCCAGGGGAAGGGGGAAACAATGGGCGAAAGGGCCATGAGGCCCAGGAGGTGCGTGGACGGGTCTGACGTTCCGGGTAGGAGAGAATGAAGGAAAGAGAAGGATCAGGGAAAAGGGGCAAGGAACCAGGTATCAGGTCAGAATCCACTTATGCAGGAAATCAATACGAGGAAGACATAACACAGACACTCACCACTCACTCTATCAGCCACTTGTGGGGGGGAAGGATGGGGAACATGGGGAGCAGTCACACTCAAGACAGTCATAGTAGTCAGCAAGGACAAGAGCACACAAAAGATCCAGGGGGCCAGCTTCTCAAAATGATTACCGGCGGGTTACCCAAGCCCCGCCGGTAAGTTTTATAGTTGATGGCTCGGCCCCCACACCAGCGTGCTCCGGGCATGGGCCCCGCCCACCACTAAGCCGTCCGCAACATGTCAAACAACGCATTTCCTGTCAGTGTGACGAAGCTCCGCCCCCCTGCTACGTGCGTCCCCCCGTCCACCTCTGGATGCCCTGCCGCGTCGGACAACAAGGCATCCAATGTTCCCTCTATGTCTGGTAGCCCGAGTGCTGACACTACCTCTTTTTCATCTGACGCAGGTCCCACAGTCTCGGTAGTTACCCGATGCTTGGCTGCTGTCGAGGACTGGAGGAGGATGAGTTGATTGAGCTTGAATCCTGGCAAGACTGATGTGATGGTGGTTGGCCGGCTTTGTGACCTGGAGGAGATTGGGACTCCTGTTATTGATGGGGTCTGGCCCCCTTTGGTCACTCAGGTGGATAGCCTTGGAGTGCTTCTGGATCCCTTTCTGTGCCTGTATTGTCAGGTTGCACTGGTGGCTAAGAGCGCTTTTCACCAACTTCATCTGGTGCGGAGGCTAGGTCCTTTTCTTTCTGACTTGGACTTGGCCACTGTCATCCATGCTTTCATCACCTCAAGACTGGATTATTGCAGTGCGCTCTACGTGGGGCTGCCCTTTATGACTGTTCAGAAGCTTCAGCTAGTGAAGAATGTGGCAGTCCATCACCTTTTGGGAACTGTTCGCTGGGAGCATATTACACCGGTGCTCCACACTAGCTACCTATAGCTTTCGAGCCACAATTCAAGATGCTGGTTTTGACCCTTAAAGCCCTAAACATCCAGGGACCCATGGATCTGAAAGACCACCTTTCCTACCATGCCCTGTTGGCCAGGGGCGCCCTTCTGTAAGTTCCCCCTGTTACTCTTGTTTGTGCGACAGGGGTGCGCAGGTAGGCATTCTCGGTTATTGCCATGATGTTGTGGAACTCTCTCTCCCCTGGAGTTCTATATGAGTCTGGGCCTGAACATCTTTCAAAGATGGAACAAAACCTTTCTTTTTGGTAAAGCATTTGGTGGGTGGGGATAGGGATAGGGATTAGGTGGGTGGTGGTTGTTGGCGAGTTGGAGTGTGTTGGTTTGGGGTGGGTTGTATTTTAAATGTTTTTAATAGTATTTTGTAAGCTGTCCAGAGCCTTTGGGGAAGGATGGGGTATAAGTCTCAATAAATAAATAAATAAATAAATCCATGCATGTGTGGGCCCCCTCCATAACTGGGGCCATTCACACCTCAATCAGGGCCACCAGCTTGTCATTGGGGGCCACAGCCACCAGAAACTCCCAGTCATGTAGATCATTGAAGGGATCCAGTGCAGCAAGGGTTCATGGAAATCCATGTGCTCTCAGCAGGGCACTGATGAGAAATACTGGCAGGAAAAGACCAAATCCCATCAAGTAGAGTCCCATTTCTGGAAGGGAAAACAGATGGATGGACAGAATTTTGGTCACATCCCACTTATTCACTGCCTGCAGGGTTTTCATGCCAGCAGGCCCAGAACCTGGAAGTTCAGCACAGTGACATGGTGTTTCAGCTCCATAGAGCAATACTCTACCCCATCATGCCCATATGCCAACCCATAAGGGCAAAAGTGGCCACACAGGATGTATTAAACACTTCACCCTGAACATCTGGCTGCACCCATATATCAGCAAAGGCCAGGGTATTGAGCACACCCCATAGCCTCTGGGACCTCATAGCCTCTGGGACCCCACCAGGCCAGGCTGCCCACAGCATCCACAAGAAAACAGCTGGGCCACTGGGGACCCCCGTGTACACAAGAAGGTGCAAAAGATGCAAAGAGTGATGTGTGTGTGTGTGTGTGGGGGGGGGAGATAGTTACCCATTTTGCTTTATAAGCATGTGAAACCATTATTTTCCAAAGATAAGGGCACAACGGGTCCGGGAATGCTTTCAGTCTATGGACCCCTCAGCCCCCACAAAACAAGCCTCACACAGTGACCTTCACCGGGGATGCAAGCACCTGCCCATTCTGATAGTGTGGGCATTCTTTCTTGGCCTGGGCAATAAATGCCCTGTTTGTTGTCTGGTTCAGACAGCTGCGGGGAGATAGTGGCATGTGTAGGACATGGGCAGGAGTGTAATCAGTAAACAGAGAGATGGGCTCTGCATACCAAAGTCATTCTCAGCCAGTTGTCAGGCACACAGCTAATCAGTGCCCAGGAGTCGGTAACATGCACCACACAGCCAATCCCAGGCAGGCTCCTGCCCAGACCTGAAAGTGGTTAAAATGCTGGCACAGAGCTGTCAATGGACCCATGGGTGTTATCAGCAGAGCCATAGGAGCCTGGGAGCACTGGTGCCCTGCAGCATTTCCTAACCATCACTGAGGTGGTCCTGTGAGCAACCCAGTAGATGCAGTGTGTCTGCTGACAGTGGATCAAGGTGATAACTGGGCACTGGCTCATTAACTTCCAAACCGGCCTCAGGCTAGGGGCCAAAAGCACAGTGTGGAATAGGCTAGGGCATTGCACCAGAGATGGTCCTTCCTCAGACAATGGGTCATGAATGAGGGGATGACTGCCCTGCAAAGTGAGGTGATATGGATCGTGCATTACCTGGCAGGTGATGCAGCTGCTGTCATCTATGGGCTGCACCTGGTAGTACCCACTGAGAGGAAGGTCTGTGTGGGGGAAAAGAGTAACAAATGGTGGGAGATGATCCTGTTAACCTGGGGGAATTCAGACTAGACCACCCACTTCAGTATTCCAATGCACATAGTCTCCAGAATCACAGTGATCCTAAGACCACTCCTTCAAAGAGAGACCACCATGACAAGGGAGTCGATCCCCATAGAAAAAATATGACAATAGCCATCTGGAACCTGGAAACTTCAGACTCCTGCCACTCCATTGCCTGGAAGTTTGGCATAGGCACCTCCACCATGTTCACCATACTGGTGGAGATGTGCACTGTAATTGTAGACGTCTTGTTGGAGTGGTTAGTCCAGTTGGTTGACCTCAAGGAAGAGGTTATGGAGGGGTTCCAGAGTGGGGGGGTTTCCCAGTTCTATGGGAACAATCCATGGGGCCCACGTTCTGATCATCTGCCTGCCTCACAGCAAAGATGACTATCTTAACTGGAAGGCAACTTCTCCATGTTTTTTCAGACGGTGGTGGTCCACTGTGGGAGGTTCCTCGATGAGTATGCTTGGTTGTCTGGGAGAAGTCATGATGCCTGCATCTTCCACCAGTCCCCCTTCTATGTAAGGATGTACACTGGGGACATTGGCACTGCTACCATCACTAACATTGAGGGGGTGCCCATGAGGCCTGTCAGCCTGGGGGGCCTAGCCTACCACCTCATGCCATGACTAATGAAACCATACAACAGACCCCACACCCTATAGCTGCTCCTTTTCAACAGAAAGCTCTGTGCTGCCTGCTGTGTGGTGAAGAGATCATTCAGGATCCTCAAGCAGAACTGAAGATTACTCTTGAGCCGTAGTGAGTTCAAGCTAGAGAATGCTCCCCTGCTGACTATTGCTATCTATGTCCTCAACAATAAATGTGACACCGATGGGGCCACCTAATCCCCCTCCTCCAATCTGAAGAGCTGGTGCCCCTGTTCCTGCGGTATTGGCGTGGAGCTGAGTGACGCATAACAGCACAGAAGTGAGATGCTTTGTACCAGCACATCACCCAAATCACTGCTACACAAGACCAGCCTCAGATGCCTTGAGCATCACCATCACTGGTGTACATATTGTAAATAGAACATGAATCATTTTACCTATTCTGGTATGTCTGTGCCTCCCTCTGGCCCATCCATGCTATCACACCAGCGGGATGGCATAGCTTCCCTCCCTAGGGCCCGAATCCCCAGTCCTGGTCATTCCCTGGTTTGTCCATTCCTTTTCCGTCCGACCATGAGGTCCTGAGCAGTGTGTTTCAGTGCCATGTCATCCCCCAAAGCCCTACTTGCAAAACCCGCCACCCATCCCAATATATGCACGGAGACCATGAAAGAGAGTAGACAAATTTATTTGGGTAGGGTCATTGGGGTACAGCTGCTCAGCACCTCTTATTCACCGTCTTTCCATTTTCCTCCCTGCCATGTCCTCTTTGGCGTGGGTCTAGCTGGGAGGGCATTCACCCCGTCCTCTTCCTTCTCCCTCTGTTGTTCTTTGGTTGCCAGAGGACTGGGTGGTGCAGGAGGTGGGGCACCTGCCCTACTAGTGGAGGGAGCAATGGGTATGGGCCTAGGTGAGCAGACCTGTGAGGGTTGGGGTATAGGGGGAGGGAGCGCAGTTCTTGTTAGGTAGCAAGAGGTTGCTTCTGAAAAAAACAGGGCGGGAGGTTGAGATTCGGGGGTGAGGGGTGACTTGGACCTGGGGGATGACCACAGCGCTTCTTGCAACAATGTAATGGAGAAAGAAGAGCTGCACCTATATGGACTCTGCCATGAAGGCAGCCAACGCTTGACTTATCCTCTCCATCATTGTGTGGATGTTCTGCATCTCCTGCCAGTCACAGGCCAAGTCCCTCTGCTCCCACAAGTGCTCTCAGAAGCCTTCAACAGCAGTGAGGGCCCTGTGCTTGGCCTCATTCCACCACAAGTCATTCATAGGCTGTCTGGCCACCCCTTGGATGGCATCTGAGATCTTGTCTACCTCTGCATGGTTTCCTCCATCATCTCCCTGGCCATGTCCTCCCTGAATTGTGGTTGTGTGCCTGTAGTTTCCAGGTGCAAAAGGTGCTGGTGTATGGTGGTGGTGGCATGATCTGTGCCCAATTCAGTTCAACACCCTGTTGCCTTGCTACAGGAGAGCCATTAGTTCTGCCTGTCCCATTCTTGCTGTCCTGCCACAGTGTGTAACTCCCACCTGCTCAGCTGCCACTGCCTCAGTGCCTGCTGTTGCCCATGTCCTCCTCCCTCACTGGTGTTGCCCCCAACCCCACATGGGCCCACCTCAAAGCCCTCTAGCCCACTTGCTCCACTTACCCATTCTGGCTGGTGCTGCTGGTTCTTGGAGCTGGTCTTCTGGCTTCCCTTTGCTGTCGTGGCCACCTGTGAACACAGTAGAAGGCGATGACTGGGTCCTGGGTTGGTGCTCCTTGTTCGCTGCTCTCATCTGCCTTTCCCACCCACCCCTTCCCTGGTGCATGAACATACCAGTCTCGACTGGCTCCTTGATGTTGGTACCATCTGTGTCTTCTGACTCCTCCTCCTGAACCCTGTTGACTCCATGGGCAGGGGCTAGGTTTCTGGGTTGAGGGGTTGCAGGTGGAGGATCACTGTCTCCTCAATGGGGTTCACAGATGCTGACTTTAGCTCTGGGATGGGTGAGATGTTGTCTTCACCTGTATGTGTGCCTTCCTGGGGATGTGTGGGGTCAGTTTGGGTGGGAATCTACCCACTTCTGCCGGAGGGCATTTGCTCTAGAATGCCTCTTTCTGAGCCCACCACTGTAACCATTGGTCCGCTCACAAAGAGACATTCTTTCCTTTTAAGCCGTAACACACCGGTAAACTTGCTGGGAAAAGACTTGCTTTGCAAATTGAATGCTCTTTTTGTATATTTTGGCCTCGGCTGCAATAAAAATATTATTATTATTATTATTATTATTATTAATTGAATGCTAAAATTCTTTGTTCACCTGATGGTGTTTTTCTGAACCTTCCACAGCCAATTTTTCCTGTACTCTTAATGGCCCTTGCCACTAAGGAGGCAGGATGGGAGCCTCTGCCTGATAACCAGGAGCTCTTTGCCGCCTTGCCTCCTGAATTGTGGGCAGCCACCCCTGATGATGTGGGGCTGCTGCAAGGCATTGCACCTTTGCAGATATCAGTACAGGCTAACAAGTCTTTTCCTTCAGTTCCTCAGTATCCTTTGTCTGCCGAGGCCACAGCTGGCATTCACCGCGTTATTCAAAGTTTTTTTTAAACAAGGCATTTTAACACCCTGCCTCTCCCCTGTTAACAGTCCCATCTTGCCGGTAAAAAAACCAGAAAAATTCCATGCAGATGGCTCCCCCGTTTATCGGTTTGTCCAAGATTTGTGAGCAGTGAATGATTTTGTTGTCCCTTTGCACCCCATTGTTCCTGACCCGGTTCTTACTATTGCCTCCATACCTGCTGATGCTACGTATGTTACTGTTATTGATTTATCTCAAGCCTTTTTCTCTGTCCCCATACACCCAGATTCTCAGTATTTGTTTGACTTTACTGACCCCTTTACACGCTGCCAGCTCACTTTCACTCGCCTCCCCCAAGGTTTTCGTGATTCCCCTTCCCTTTTTGGATTGGCTCTCCACCAGACTCTGTCTGATTTTATTGTGCCTCCTGAGGCAACCCTCATAACTTACGCAGATGATTTGCTTATTGCGGCTCCAACTTTGGAAGTTTGCCAGGCAGCCTCTCTTGCACTTCTACAACATTTAGCCCTGAAAAAACATAAGGTCTCCCATGCTAAACTCCAGTTTTGTCAGCCTCAAATACAATATCTTAAAACATGTAATCACTGCTGAAACTCGTTCCCTTTCATTGGGTCAGCTAAAAGCCATTGTGTCCCTACCATTGCCTTCCACCTCTCCTCGTCCTGACTTAACAGATGTGCCTCTTGCTCATCCTGACTGTCATTTGTTTGTGGATGGTACTGTTACCAGAACCACAATGGATTACACGTTGGGTATGCGGTTTGCACACCCTACGCTGTTTTGAAGCAAGGCTCCCTCCCTTCTTTTCACTCGGCTCAGCCGGCTGAACTGGTTGCCTTAAACCAAGCTTGTTTTTTGTCTGCCAATCTACATGTCAACATTTACACTGACTCCCGCTATGCCTTTGGTGTCTGTAACTCTTTTGGCACTATTTGAAAAAAACGGGGGTTCCTTACTTCCTCTGGTGCCCCCATTTCCCATGGCCCCCTTATTTCAAATATTTTGTCAGCTTTACTTCTTCCCTCCTGTGTGGCTGTTATACATGTCAAAGCTCACTCTACTTCTCACTCCTTTGAAGCTCTAGGCAATTAATTTGCTGATCAGACTGCAAAACAAGCAGCAATATCTGGCCCTTCTTTCTGTCTCGTTGCTGCAGTTTCCCTTTCAGGTGATGCTCCTGCTGATGTTCCCTCCCTTGAAGATCTTGCTGCCCAGCAGGCTGCTGCCCATCCCTCTAAACAACGCATTTGGATGCGGGCTGGCTGCTCCCCATATTCCGATGGCATCATGCACCACCCCGATGGATGTTCAGTAGCGCCGCGGACCTTGGTGCAGCATTTGGCTCGAGTGTCTCACATAACACCCTCTAGCAAAGGGGGAATAGCTTCCATGATTTCTGCCTCTTGGTTTGTCCCTTTGTCACTACTGAAGCTCGCCGTATCACCCAATCCTGTGCCACCTGCCAACTGTTCAACCCAGCTCGTGCCCAGACTTGTTGCCCATCCTCCCACCCATAGAGCGATGGGCCCTTCCAGAATCTCCAGATAGACTTTGCTGATTTGCCCCCGGCACAAGGTTACAAGCACATGCTGGTAGTCATTTGCCTTTTTTCTGGCTGGACTGAGGCCTTCCCTTGACACTGGGCCACAGCCACCTCAGTTGCCAAACACCTCCTTCAAAACTTTATACCACATTTTGACATACCCTTGCCCATTGACAGTCCTGCCAAATGCCAGATCAATTGTACTCACTGTTTGAAAGCAATCTTTAACCCTAAAACAATGGAGAGTTTTAACGCAACCTGTTATAACCTGCTTACTCCATTTCAAAAAAGCTGCTGCTTTGACGCTTTGCTAACTCCAAAGGTTGATATGTTGTTACCCTACGGTTGGTTCCTTCTCTGTGGCCTTTGTGCCTATACTTATATCCCAGGAAATGCCACTATGGGCCCCTGCACTATTGGTCATGTCACCTCCGTCTGTGCAATTAACTGTCAACCAAATACCTCCCACTCTACTCACCATGGACGTACCCGCCGAGCTGCAGTACCCCTTGATGAGTCCTGTAATTCAAATGTGGCCCTGTTTTCCAAATCAAAATATGTAGCTTTAGCCACCTTCTTGGTGGGGGTCCCTGCCCTGGCTTTGGCTAATCACCGCAAGCGTAGCAGGTTAGCATGTGCACTCGCTAAATCTTTAAATGAAACTTCAAGCCTTTTGGAATTATTAGCTACTAAACAAAAGGCGTTGCGCACCTCTATTTTACAAAACCGCATGGCCATAGATTATGCTTTATTAAAATTAGGCCATGGATGTAAAAAATTTGAAGGTATGTGTTGTTTTAATCTCACTGATAATTCTCATGCCATGGGAAAAGGTATTGCCCACCTTCACACTCTTGTTAGCGGTATTAAACAACAACCTGACCAAGGATGGTGGGACTGGCTGAGTGAATTGCTCCCCGATCTTCCAGGCTGAATCAAGCACATGTTGTTTTTACTACTCGCTATTACTTTGTCTCTCGGCCTCCTCTTTTTACTGTGCAAATTGTTTATTTGGTGTGTTAAAAGTCTTGCTGCTTCTAGATTTCAACCCAGACCTGCTCCCTTGTTTGCTGAAGTAGTTTTGCCTGCTGCTTCCTTGTACAAGGAATTTCCCCAAACAGCCCCAGCAGTTCCAGGACCCTGTATTCCTTTGAGGGTTCGCAGACAAAGGTGATGGTTCGATTGGTGATACTTTTCTTAAAGTATCAAAGGGGGGAATTGAGGAGGAAAACCTATAATTCTGCTTAACCTATAGTAACCTTGTACCCTTTTGGAAATACCCTGCCTTACGTAGACAGGCTTTGCTTCGCTTTACATAGATAGACTCCACTATCTTAAGATTGCTCCTTTGTACGTAGAATGATTTCAAAAGTAAGCCAAATTGTGCAAGAGGCAGCTGGCCTCAAGCCTAGATTGGAAGGCTCTCTTTGTACTAAAACATTCCGCTGTTATCTCAGTACTGGCCTGATCTTAGAAAGTAACTGTTTCTTCTCAATGTAATCACTCTGTGTGTTTGTGTTGCAATCTGCTCCTCTGCGCAGAAGCGACAAGCCATGTAAGGGCTTTCCTCCCAAGGATTTCTGTATAAATTATGTACTGCCCTTTCAGGTGGGTTGCTCGGGATCTAAGGATCCTGGAAGCCCGCAGCGATGTGTCTATGCTGAATAAAGAACTCTGCTGTTGAATCTGCTGGCAGCCTCCTCATCTTACTATCTTACCCACGAAAATCCATGACAGTCCCCTGCTGAAGGTGTTGCCACAGATCCAAGAAGCCACTATCTCCCCTTCCACACAGAGGAACTAGTTCAGCTTCTTGTTTGGTGATGTTTGCCTTATGTGGCTGGACTGGAGGTTGTTATCATGTTATCTCACAAGGTCCAGCTGCTTCTTATGGTTCCCCCCCCATCACACCCAGCCTAATTTGGGCCCTGGTCCTGAGGCCAGGGTATTCCACTCAGATAGGCTGGTGGGGACTGCACCTTGTGCAGCTGGGTTCCACAATGATGATGATGATGATGTGGTGGTGGCTGTGCTAGTATTTGCCTGTGAACACACAATGTAATGGTCATCTCCTTCCTCTCCTTGACTGGTTTTACCTGCCCCAGAGAGCATTCGCTTACCTGGCTGGCCAAGCTGCTGGCCTCCATGACCTTTGGGGGTTGCTCCTCCATCTGCCCAGAAGTGTTGCATGTGCTGGATCTGTGCAGGGGGTTTCCCCAATCACCACAGTTTAGCCAACACGGTTTTGTATTTCACACATGTGTCCTTTCAGGGCTTTGGTGGGGGTGGGGAGCTGGCCAGGATGTGAACGCTCATGGCGATGCTCTGGACTTTGGGTCCATGACCCTCTATGATACTTGCAGACCTTTCTGATGACATGGCTGACCACAGCCATTCACACAGGCACGGGCCAGGGTCACCCATTGTCACAGATTTATCTGAACTTGTCCTGCATAGTGCACTCTACGTTTCCCAGCTTGACGCTTTGAGTGGCAGAGAGTGGGAGCTCCATGCTCATAGGAGCATGCATCTGGAGGCACCACCTTCAGACAGGTGATTGGATGTGGGACTAATGAATGCACATTCAGGGTAATGTCTAATGTGAAAACCCCCACAGCTGCAACAAACCCTTTAAAATGGAATCCTTGATTACCTGCTAGCTCAGAGGTTACCGAGCAAAAAAATCTTATAGGCAACTTGCACAGTACTTGCACAGTACTTGCACAGACTAATACAAAATATTTGTACGTACTGGTGCTGCTAGCCATTTTTAGAGTTTCCCCACATTTTCTTGTTTGTGCTTCTTTATAGAATTTATGGTACTGGCTGATATATAAGTAAGTGGGTCCCAGGCCGTATAGGGCTTTAAAGGTGATATAACCAACACCTTGAATTGGGCCTGGAAGACTATAGGCTGTTTTTACATGGACACCCCCTCCCCCCGTTACTCGATGTTCAAGGGGGTGCGGTGGGGGGCAGTTTGTGTATACGGCTGCCGGTGGGTTGGGGGATGGGTGTGTGGTGGGTGTGTGCCTGTGTAAACACCATGGGTGGGGGCACACACCCACTTACACCCGCCACGCCAAAACATCCCACCCCATCCATGTGAAAATGGCCATAGGCAGACAGTGCAGAGAATGGAGTACAGGTGTTATGTGTTCCCGGCTGTTCGTCCCCATTAGAAAGTGAGCTGCTGAATTCTGCATCAGATGCAGTCTCTGGGTCATCACCAAGTGTAGCCCCACATAGAGTGTATTGCAGTAATCCAATTTTCAGGTGATGAATGCATGGATGACGGTGCCAAGATTGGAGTCAGAGATATAAGGATGAAGACGGCGGACCAGATGTAATTTACTAAATACAATCCTTGCCACAGCCGCCACCTTGGCATCCAGGCAGAGCTATGAATCAAGGAGGACTCCCAGACTCCGAACCCGAGAGACCAAGGAGGGACGCATCCCATCAACGATGGGGGCCTCCACTCCCTCGTCCCTTCCCACCAACATCACCTCTGTCTTGTTGGGATACAGCTTCAGATGGCTCATCCTCATCCAATCCCCCACTGCAACCACGCACTGGGTAAACACCAAGACTGCCAGGCCTGGTTCAGATGAAAATGAGAGGTAGAGCTGGATGTCATCAGCACCTCGAACCTTCTCACGATCTCACGCAAATGCTGCATGTACATGTTGAACATTCCTGACTGGTGAAAACCAGATGTTGGGGCCATTGCTGGCGGGGGTTGTCAATGCCTCCCTTGAGGGCAGTGTCGCAGGGTGCCTGAAGGAGGCTGTGGTGTGGCCCTTGCTCAAGAAACCATCTCTTGATCTTGAGCAAGGGCCAGAACCTTTGTCCCTTTTCCCTAGCTGCCCTCCATGCCTGGAATTCCCTCCCTGCCCATATCCGCCTCGCCCCCCCCTCCCTTCGTACCTTCAAATCCCTCCTCAAGACCCACCTCTTGGGAGGGGACAGAATGAATCCCTGGGGATCTCCATGCGTGAGATACCGGGGAGAAGAAGTAAAATCCCCCAGTACCACACACTGAGTCCTTCCAGCCAGGAAAGAGAGGAACCATCCAAGAACAGTCTGCCCACACCAGCATAGTCCCAGAGGCAACTCACTAACATCTCATGGTTAACCGTGTCAAATGCCACTGAAAGATCTAACAAAATCAGACGAGTGGGCCGACCTTGGTCCAACTCCTGTCACAGATTTTTGACTACGGTCACAAGCACAGTCTCAGTGCCATAACCCAGATGAAAGCCAGACTGCAAGGGATTAAAAAGAAATCGATGCGGTCCAGATGCCCTTGGAACTGCTGGGCCACTGCCCGTTTAATAACCTTTCCTAAAAAAGGGAAGGTTAGAGACTGGTCAATCACTGGCAAGGGAATCAATGTCAAGATTTATTATTAATTATTATTATTATTATTATCAAGCATTTATATAAGCACCAGAAATGTACCTGGCACTTTACAGAGTAATGGAATAGACACGGTCCCTGCCCTAGGGCTTATAAACTGAGAGACGGGGGCGGGGGGACGACGAAGGAAGGGGAACAGAGGGAAAGACAAGAGGTGTAACATTGACGAAGTTGCGAGGTCTCAGATGCATGTGCTTGTCTTGGTTATATTGAGAATGATAGCTGGCTGGTTCATGTGGTGAGGATATGAGTACACAGAGCTCAGGTAACAGATTGTACTGGATGGTAGGTATCAGCAGGAGTCAGGAGAGGGGAGGGAGGAGTCGGTGAGAACAAAGCGGAAGAGGTGGGTCTTGAGGAGGGATTTGAAGGTACGAAGGGAGGGGGGCGAGGCGGATATGGGCAGGGAGGGAATTCCAGGCATGGAGGGCAGCTAGGGAAAAGGGACAAAGGTTCTGACCCTTGCTCAAGATCAAGAGATGCTTTCTTGAGCAAGGGCCACACCACAGCCTCATTCAGGCACACCGCGATGCTGCCCTCAAGGGAGGCATTGACAACCCCCGCCAGCAATGGCCCCAACATCTGGTTTTCACCAGTCAGGATGGGCAAGTATCTAGTTTGCAAGTTGTGACACTTACAGCCCATAGCATCTCCACTACATTGGTGGATGACACTTGCTGAAACCCATCCCATAAAAGCAGACCAGACGGGACATTCATAACCTCAGGTACGCTTATTGCATCAAGTGCAGCACCGAATCGTGGTGAATACAAAAATTTTTATTCACAAAATAGTCGATAAACATGTCAGAGCAGGCACTGGAAGATTTCAGTTCAAGGCAGAGAGAGGCCAGACTGACCAGCCCCTTCACCATCCATAAAAACTCAGCTGGACATGACTTAGCTGATGCTATGATAGTAGCAAAAAACCTCTTTTTTGCTACCCACATAGCCATGGCATAGGTATTTAATGCAGCTCTATGCCGCAACTGGTCAGTTTGAGTATGGTGCCACTGTCGCTCCAACCATCTCCCTTACTCCATCAACCGACGCAGGTCTTCTGTGAACCATAGGGCCCTGCTTCACCTGTGCTCGGGGAGCGGATGCCTGGGAGCCATCCGGTCAATGTCTTCAGTCAACAAGTCATTCCATAGGGCAACGAGGTCATCGAGCAATCAGCCATCAAGATCGGAAAGGTATTTCCCCCCGAGCATTCCAGATCCACTTCAATTCCATAGGTCTCAGAGAGAGAGCCATATGAATGGGTTCTACACCTTGTGGGGGAAGACATGCACTAGGAGACTGGCCCGTAGGAGATAATGGTCCATGACAAGGGCACAGATGACACATCCCCCACTAACAGAACCCCTACCTCAAGGCCAGTGAAAAATATCAAATCCAGAGTATGCTCCCCCTTGTGAGGCAGGCCAGATACCACTTGGGACAGGCCCATAGTTGCCATGGCAGCCATGGACTCTTGTTCTGCCCCTGTAACACTGATATCGGCATGAATATTGAAATCCCCTAGGACCAATAGTCTTGGGGACTGTAATACCATGTCCGACACCAGGTTGGCTAGAGCAAGTAGAGATGCTGCCGTACAGGAATGTGCACAGTATGCGAGCAACCGATTACCAAAATACTGACATACCAACAACTGGTATACTGGAAAATCCCAAAAGATCTGGGACAAAGACAAATTGTTCCAGAATTGTTCCAGATTTTTGGGGGTATTTGTGGGTATTTTGGTAATTGATTGTCGATATTTCAGTTTTTCAGGTAATTGAACAGTATTCAGGTACCAAGTCAGGTACCCAAAATATGTAGGTATTACCCAAAGTTACCAAATCTGGTACCCATTTCCATTCTAAGGCTATAACCAATGTAGAGTGTCACAACTATGCACTTGTTCCACCCTCAGGTTGTGCTGGAGTGAGAGATTTCTCCCTCTATTCACTGACAAGTGGAGTGAGATAATTTTGCACAGGACTCCATAGAAAGCTGTTATGAGAAGGTTACTGCTTTCAGACACTGCTGAGTTAGACTAGATTCACACCAACAGGCTAGAAGTGAAAAGGAAATCCAGATGTTGAAAACCAGCTGGATCATAGCTACCTACAGAACTGGCTTTGTGTTGGGGCATTTGACAGAATCCCAATGTGGAATTCTAATCCTAAACATAATCCACCCAGTGTTTATCTCCTTAAGAGGATTTATATTCACCTTGAGCCTCCGGGAGAACTAGCTGGCTAACTCTCTGGATTTCTATTTTAAAATACTGCCAGTATCCCTCTCTGCATGTATGTCTCATGTATGTCTCCATATTGGCCTCTTCTTATGAACAATAATAATACAAAAGTTTGAATAATCTTATGACCCCTATATTTTTAGTTCAATATTCCACTTATCTTAGTTTGGAAGGTGTGGGAAGAAAAGGGGCAGGAAACAAAGCAAGGAAAATTCACATTTGCCAAGTGGTAATGAATAATGATGGTAAAACATGATCCTGCAAAATCTACTCAAGCTAGCAGCTTCACTGAGCTCAGAAGAATAATTTGGAATCTCTGTATAACAACAAATAAATCTGTGTCTGCTATATAGCTGTTGTCTTTTCAGAATTATTCAGTTCCAATAGTTGAATGATCTGTCAAAATGTATCTGGTGGTATTTTGAGGGGATTGTGCTTTCACCCCTAAAATATGGAATCTCAATATTACCTGTGGACAGGGCCTGATCAGTGTCTTGGGCCACATGTGATATCAGCAGTTATTCAAACTGTCATCCTTCCTCCTCTCTATACTAATGTTCATGCTTTGTGTGTGTAGGTTGGAATGAATCAGAAGTGTGAGGGAGACTGTATATGTGCCAAGAGTTCTCACTGGTAGGTTATTTGAATCCATAAATGTAACTAACGGGAGCACAGTGGCCCTCTAACCTGTAAATTTCTGCATGATACCATTCCGATGCAATGCACAGCTGAATATAGATTGAACTCTTACAACCATAGGGTACTTTAAATCAGTAGTTGTTGGTCTGAGGTACCTGAAAATAACAAGGTTTCTAGTTGTGATGTATCATATGCATATGATCCTATTTTCATATGCACCAGTCCATATCCCAGTGGATTTAATTTAATTCTGTAAATTAACTATGCATGTTAAAAAATACCTCTTTCATAACCTGGTAGGCGAGATAACATTAGATGTGGGGCAGAGACTGTAATCAGCACACCAGTGGGTAAGTAATAAATAGAAAAGTATTTACTTGAATTCAAATATAATATTAAGAACACTTAAAGCAACAGTTACACAGAGAAAAATTATACCTTGTAATTAACATAGATACCATCTAGCAACGATATTTCAGTTGATAAGAAAAAGTCAAGCCTTAAATCCAAAGGGCCAAAAAAACTAAATAACTAAATGCATATTTCCTATCCCTGGATACACCGCTCCCTAACTTTCAGACTTGCCCTGGCATACATGTCCGCCCCCAGCCTTCCAGCTCTCTTCTCTCTAACTGCCTTTCCTGCCAGTGGTAGCATTCACAACCTTACTGAACATTCAAATGGCTCTTAACCCTTTACAACCCATGTAATATTTACCAACCCTCATTTATTATAACATTGTTGCACAATCCCAACACATTACTTTGTAATTTGACCACACCTTATAAACACAGTGGGTAATTTCAGACGTTATGTGGTCCCGGGTCACCATAGTGGATTCCCAATGGTGGTGAGCTGGCTAACCCCCTCCCCACCCCCCCACCCCTGTGGCCCAGGGCAGCCCCGAACAGACGTGACGGGAGCAGGACCATGGCAGGGAAAGGGACGGTTGGACCACGACCCAGGGCAGCGCAACAGACATTATGCTGATTCCAGGCCATAGTCAGAACACCCAGAAGACACTGGGGAGGGGCGGGAGGCAGACATGGCCGACTGAGGGCAAAGGAAGCCAAAAGCGCCTAAAGGAAATGCCCACACAAGGGAAATGGGAAGGGAGGGGGAGGAGGGAGGAGACCGACTGAGGCAGCACACAGAACAGGCACAGGGAAACTGTGAACACAGCAGAACACAAAACACAAGCACACGTCTGGGCACAGACACACCCGAACAGGAAAGGAAGGAAGGGGGGAAGCACAGCAGGATGGCCAACACACACAGCACAATGGACAAAGGGGGGGAGAGTCCTGGGCCACGGAAGCAGAGGGGACCAGCCCGGGGACAGAGCGGGACACGGGGAACGACAACCAGAACCCCACCAACAGCATGGTCGGCAAGGGCCATCCAACAGCAACACAGGCAGCCCAAGGCACGGGTGTCCCCACAGGGACAGAGCAATGTCACAGGGGGAGGGCAAACATGTAGGGAATGGCACCGGAGCAGTCCAAGGCAGGTCCAGGAGGCAGGCAGGGATCCACAGCGCCAGTCCAAAGGCACAGACGGGCAGGGAGGCAAGCAGGAACAGATGCACTGAACAGGCGCCCCCCCCACTGGAGGTCACCAGGAGGTGCAGGCCATGGGCCCCAGACCCACATAGTCATAGAGGCACCTGGGGGGGGTTCTGGGCCATGGGCACAGGTGAGCGGGCGGTCAGACAAGGGATGATAACACCACCCGGAGAGCCGGTAGCTGGCTCAGAGAGCAGGACACAGCCACAGGAGGGGCCGGCCATGGAGGGGGCCCAGAGACATGAGCGAGGGCCATGGAACCCATGGAACCAGCCAGAACAGCAGCGAACCCGGTACAGCATGGAGTGAGCGGAGAGCGACCCAAAGCAGCATGCGAGAGGCAGGAGCATATGGCGTGGTCAGCATCCAGGGCTCCAAAGACACAGGGGGCCTCACAGCCAGCTGCAGGGGGTCTCAAAGGGGCCAGGGGCAGGGTGGCCCACCAGATGCACATAGTGGGGCCAATGAAGCATGCCCCGATGGTAGCCCAGTGCAGACATGTGGTGGGCAATGAGGCAGTAGGCCTTGAATGGATCCTGCACAGCAAGCCCCACCTGAACATAAGCACGGGACCACACACCAGCCAGCACCACCAGCTCCTCTCTGGTGGGCTCCAACGATCCATAGTCAGCATCAGGGGGCCATGGAAGGTGCCCAAGCTCCAACAGATGGTGATAAGTCACCCCACATGACCTCTGGTACCCATGGGCCCCGTGGAAGCAGCCAAAGAAGGAAACAGCCAGGGCAGGCTCCCCCTCCACCAGACAGGTCATGTAGGCTGCCAGGCTGCACACTGAGAGAGGTGACACGGTCTCCGCTGCAGACCACCCCACATGCGAGCACTGCATCTCTGGAATGCGCCCATCGGGAAAGGGACAGAGCCCCAGCGCCTCCGCATAAAGCTGCCACTCTGGAGCGCTGGCCTCATAGCCAAAGTAGTGTAGGCCTGAGCTCATGCTCGCATGGGCACCTGAGATGATATCTGGGCAGCACAGGAGCAGTTGCACGGCCTGGGAATGCCACAGGTCACACAGGGCCATGGTCTCACGGAAGGTCCAGTTATGGGGGGCACCAGGCATTGTGGGGTGCAGGAGACCTGGGAAAACCCTGCTGGCCATGGTCCAGCAAGCAGTGGGTACTAACAGCAAGGGAAAAGGGGCCCCACAGTCCCAGGTGGGATGGGAAGGGAAGCTGGGAAGCTCCAAGGACATGCGATAAGGCCACAGTCCACAACATAGGATGGCTAATAAGCGAGGTGTGGGGTGCGGACCCGCACAGCTGCAGGAACCGAGTGCACAGACAGTACAGCCAACACTGATAGCAGGGCAGTGATGACAACAGGCAGTCAACACTGATAGCTGGGAGGTGATGACAACAGGCAAGCAGCTGCGGACAGCACGCCCGGGCGAATGAGGGCCCAGGGCATGAGCCCCTGTGCCAGGGGGCCCCACCCAACAGCCGCACACCAGCCATCTAGCCACCGCCAGGGCAGCCGGGCGCGAAGGCAAGCACAGGTGCTATGGGGCACCCCACACAGGTTCAAGGATGGGACAAAGAGCTGGGGTGGCACCGGCCCTCGGGCTATAGAGGCGCACGCCGGACCACACCAGGGACACAGTCTGCCATGGATGCGGGATGGAGGGGTGCCTGTGGGATGCACCTAGCCATCTGCATGGAGTGGTTCCGGGTGCACACAGACCTCATGCGCATCTCCACAGATGTGATCCACCAGGCTGCCCGCATATGGGTGTGCATGGCTGAGAGCGCTGCAGGGCGCAGGCACTCCCTGACCAGGCTTAGGACCCTTCAGGTGTCCGGAACTTACCAACGGGCCCTCTGCTGCACCTGAGAGTGGCCAGCAGCGCTCCGCAAGGCTGCCGGCCAACAACAGTGGAGGAGGGAGGCCATGGGACGCGCAGCTATGCTCGCTATGCCCACTGAATGGTGGATCTGGGTTACTGAGCGGGCACAGGGGTGGTGGGCCCTGGCCCATTGGGATGAAACCACCTGGAGAGGGAACTTCAGGATGGACAGGCGTTGCCTCCTGCAAGTTGCAGAGCTTTTGATGCCCTGGCTGGAGTGGCAACACACCCCATGCAGGCCCCCGTTCCCATGGTCCAGCGCGTGGCAATAGTGGTCTGGGCCCTGGCAACACCTGATTAATGCCGGTCCATGTCCCAGCACTTCGGTGTTGGGGTGAGCACTGGTATCCTGAGGGACTTCTGTGAGGCCGTGGAGGGTGTGCTCCTGGACCGTGTGATCCAGTTCATGGACCAGGAGGCCATGATGGCCGGCTTCATGGCTGGTGGCTTCCCCAACTGCCTGGGTGCCATGGATTAGAACATTAGTTAACAGTAACACTGGGAACTCCTTGCTGCTGAGTAAAACCCTGCCACTTGGAGACAGAGAGAACCCTTCTACTAGCATCTCATTCATTCAGTGGATGGGACTCCAGTAGGACGACTCTCTCTCTCTGTCCAACAGTGGTAGTGCTATAGCAGGATAAAAAAAACCTGATCACATGTTTAAGACATACAAAACCTCAGGGCCACAACAAAACAGCTTTGGTATCATTTTAATCCTCGTGAAACACTGAGCAAAATGATGTAAGAAAAACAATGAGTCACCTTAATTTATGCAGGCAGCTTATATTCACAGCTTAAAACGTCGGTTTCAGCAAAGCTGCACACTCAAGCTATTTGCACAAGCCTGCCCAGATTCAAATCCCCAAAAGACATCCAGGGACCCCACAAAGACAGCAGCAAAACAAATGCTCCACGTCATCAAGTGAACAAAACCCACATTCCAACTGATCTTAATCCAACCAACTTTATTCCCAGGGCCCTATACATAGATCTATAAAAACCACACGTGAACCAGAAACAAACTTACAACGAGTCACCTTAATTTAGGCAGGCAGGTTATATTCACAGCTTAAAACGTCAGTTTCAACAAAACTGCACACTCAAACTATTTGCACAAGCCTTCCCAGGTTCAAAGCCCAGAAAGGCATCCATGGACCCCCAAAGACAGCAGCAAAACAAACGCTCCATGTCATCAAGTGAACAAAACCCACATTCCAACTGCCCCACCATGTCCCCAAGTGCCCCCGCTCCCCAGTTCCCCCACTCCCCAGTGTGTCCCAAAGTGGCCCCACCATGTCCCCAAGTGGCCCCCACTCCCCAGTATGCCTCCCTCCCCTGTGTGTTCCCAACTGACCCACTCCCCAGTTAACCCCCCATGTGTCCCCAACTGACCCCACTCCTCATTTAACCTCCCATGTGTTCCCATCACCTCCCTGCACCCCAAACCCCCAGCCCCCCAGCACAGCTACCCCAAGCCCCCCTACTGCACCCCAAACCCCTCCACACACACCCTCCAGCCCCACATCCCCAGTCTCTCACCACACACCCACACCCACACCAACACCCAAACCAGAAAAAGCACATGGCTAGCAGGGGGACTCGCTTGTTGCTGCAACCTTCACAGAAAAATCCAAACACAAGTAGCAAAACCATTCATTGTACCTACAACCTCCCGCCACCCCCCGGGTGAGGAGGGATTGAAGAAGACAAAAGATTAAAAGCACAAGCAAACAAACAATGCACAGATCCGGGCAGGTTTTTTTTTTTTCCAAAACTTACCAGGTTTCTGAAATGATGAGACCTCCTGTTCACTCTCTAGTCTGACTGACTCTGATCTCTTCCCCCTCTCCTCTAGTGAACCTAAAGGGAGGAGCAAGGAAGAGGCAGCTCTCTCCCACCCTCCCACTCTGGTAGAGGAGGGGCCAGGGGGAGAAAATGAGGTGGCCAGAGCGTTTTGAAAAGGCGCCTGGGCATGCCCCCTAAGCCTTGCTGATTGGCTGGGTTTCTCCATAGGAACCCAGCCAAGGAGCACATGGCACCTCCCCCACTCCCTCCCCAATCCCCCAGAAAGCAGTGCATTTCTGGGTCAACACCCAGTGCATGCTTTCTGAGGGCTTGGGAGACATTCTCTAAGTACCCGCCGCCCTTTAGCTCTCTGGCCAGTGAGTGGAAAGCTAGAGGGAGGGGGGAGCAGCCCAGCACAAGGAGGATGATTGACTCCCCTCCCCTTCCTGCTTGCAGAGTTCTCTCACTGCAGGGTTTGTTTACATAGGACTCATCCTGCTCTCTAGCTGGAGAGTTACAATGTAATCAAAGCCTGAGACAAGCGGGGAAATTGACCGCGCTGCTTCTGGTTCCCCAGCAAGCATGGGCCCATGGGGGGGACCCCTGAGGGACTTGGGAGACTTGGGGGGGTGACTGCCTGAATTCCCTGGGGGAGGGGCTGCCCTTGCAATGTCATGAGACTGGTCCATCTTGCGCGAGTGCTCTGCCACCATCCTGTCTATGGCCTGCTCTAGCCGCCAAAATGCCTCCACCTGCCTGTTGTGCTCCCAGTGCTGCCGCCTCTGTTCCAGTCGCACCTCCACCTGCAGCCTCCGGTCCCTGGCCTCTGCCTGCTGCAGGGCCCTCTCCGTGGCCATCGCCATGCGGTCGATGGCCGCTATTATCCACTCCCCCTGCTTGGCGGTGGTCTGGATGATTTCCTCTGCCTGATCCTCCTTTTGGTGCCATACCCAAGCCCTGTGCTTCTGCATCCACTGTGTCAGGGGCATTGGTTTGGCTGGTGGGGCCACTGCTTGTTGCCCTGTTGGGGTGCACAATGGGGTCCATTAGTCTTGCCCTGGCACCTGCCTCCCATCCCATTGCGGTGCTGCGGGTGGTGGGCTGGCCCCCCGGTGGGTGGGTGGCCAGTGCCCTCTCCCCGGTGACCCCCTGTGCCCTGCCTGTCCCTCCCTTGTACCCCCCTCTCTGGTGTGCTCCATTGTGCACCCCCATGCCCCCCCCTGCTGTGGAACCTCACATTGGTCTTCCAGCCGCTCCTGCAGCTGCTCCCTGCCATCCCCCTTGCTGGATGGTCCCTTGTGCCAGGGCACCCCATGACCTGTTGGAAAATGGGTTGGGGTGGGTTGCGGTAGCCCTGCATGGGTCCGTTCCCCATCCCGATGCCCCCCCTCCCTGTGTGCTAGCACCAGTGCCTAGCTTGCTGAACCTCTCCCCCTCTTCTATGCCCGGGTGGGCCCTGGTGCCCCCCCATGCCATCAGTGGTCCGGGGTTTCTGGGGGCCACAGGAACAGGCCCATGGCCCCCCCCCCCCCC
>QEPC01005120.1:1826012-1836945 GCA_003113815.1 Sphenodon punctatus
CCTCTGGGCAATCTAAAGTCTGCTCCTGCTGTGCCAATGTTGCCTCTGGGCATTCTAAAGTCTGCTCCTGCTGTGCCAAATCCAATGCTGCCTCTGGGCAATCTAAAGTCTGCTCCTGCTGTGCTAATGTTGCCAATGATGCCTCTGGGCATTCTAAAGTCTTCTCCTGCATTGCCAAATTCAATGCTGGCTCTGGGCAATCCAAACTCTGTGCCAGAACCCGGCCTTGAACCGCTGATCCTGGGGGATGGGGGACATCACAGTAGTGGCTTGCACCACCAGCTTCCTTGGTAGTCAGGGCCTTCCCCCTTCTCCTTATGTTCCCTCCCACAGTTTTCTGTTGTGCGTGCCCCACCCTTGCTCACCTGTCAGCCATTTCAGATGCCTGCCCCCTGACTTCCTGATTGACCAACAGGGAGTATTAAGGCCTTCTGGTGGCCTCAGGAAGCTGGCGGAGCAACTGCTCTTCCCGAGGGTTGGTGTCACCCTTGTGTTTGTGTGTGAGTGGCCTCTCCCTGTCCCTTGTTGTTGCTGGTGCTTCCTGTTCCCCTTGTGTGGTGGGACCTTGTGGCTTTACCCTTTTCAGCTCCCCCTTGCTGACTATCTTTTCCAGCTCCCCATTGCTGGTTTTCCCCTCCCAGCTCCCTCTTGCTTGTTACCCCTGTTAATGTTTGCTATGGGGTCCCCCCTTCCAGCTCCTCATTGCTGGTTCTCCTTGCCAGTCCCCTCAGTGACAAGACCTCTCTTAGGGTCTTGTCACTGTTCCCCCCTTCCAGCTCCTCATTGTGGTTTCTCCCCTTCCAACTACCTAGGTTATTGTTGGTTGGCTATGACGTTTTGTCATGCCTAATAAAGCTAGAATTGAATTGAACTCCCTCTCACTGGGTATCCCCCCTAGGGCCTTGTTGCTGGTTCTCCCTTCCAGCTCCCTCTTGCTTGTTCCCCTTCTTAGGGTCTTGTTACGGTTCCCTCCTTCCAATCCCTCATTACTGGTTCTCCCCCTCCTAGTGTCTCGTTGCTGGTTCCCCCTTCCAGTTCCCTAGCCCCTCTGTTGTTGTAGGTCCTCCCAGGTTTCCTGTTGTGGCTGATCCCTTTCAACTTCGCAGTCCGTGGCCTTGATGATGAGCCGTATGTCTTCTTAGACCAGCTTGCCTGGTTCCTATGCTGAGCGTTTAGTGTCCCTGGTACGGGAGAATGGCTGAGAGGTTTCAGTGGATGCTGTGGAACAGCCCATACCCCCTCTACCCATGCCTCTTCTCCTCTTTCCCCCCGGCTCCTTGCCCCAGAGCCTGACAGATTGCTCTGCCCAAAAAAGACAGAAAAAAGAGGCTTATCTTTGGACCGGGGCCTTCTAAATGGTTGATCAAGGCACTCAAGGAACTCCTTCCATTTTTTCCAGATGGAGCCATCGGCTTCACGGGAATGGGCGTTGTATCGGGAGATGGAGGCCTGAAGCCCAATGATGTGGGATTCGTATTGGTATGTAAAGGCGTATTTGACTGAGGCAATGGGTGGTCCCGCAACCATGACCCTAGCTGCCTTTAAGAAGTTGCAGTCCCGAAATACCGCTGAAAGGTCTACCCCGCTGCCTCCCAAACCACAGGACCCTGGGGTTCTCAGCATGGACCAGTGGTCGGCCTCAAAGGATGAAGGGGATTGGACCAATGTACCAGAGGAGGAAATGGAAAATGCAGCTGAGGAAAACAGGGTTCTGGGGCCAGCCACCACTGCCTCCTGTTCATTCCTTGGTGGCCTACCACCAGAAACAAACACTCAAGAGGGCTCGAGGAAGAAGACACCAGAGTCATCCCTGTTTACCTCCTCCCAGTCCCCTGTTCCTCCAAATCTTGCAGGAATCCCCGAGATGGCACCTAGTGAGAGACAGAAATCAGACTCCCAGGACACTCCAGGGAACCCCCAGCATCGCTCCCACGCCTGCTGTACCACCAGCAGGGCAGAAGGTTGTTCCGGGAGCTGAGCATGCCTCACCAGCACAGGCGGCACCACGGATCGCCATCATCGGAACCATGTGGCGCGGTCCAGCCATGGTAGCAGGAACCCCCTCTGCAACATCTCTTCTCCATCTTGGAGGGTTGGTAATCCCAAGGGGTACCTCTACACCCCTGGAAGTGTCCACCATGCAGGTAATAACTGATTGCCTTCCTAGACCAACTCGGTCCAAGACGGGATGGAGGTTACCAGTTCCCCAAGGGGCCAGATGATTCCCGCTCAGTGATGAGACAGATTCCGAGACCAGGATAAAGGCATATCCAAATAATCAGTTGTGCCTAAGCACCCTACAACCCACCAACTGGAGGATTCCATATGCCTCTGAAGCAAATACCAAGCTACCGAAGGGGGTCATTGCCCCTCACCTTTTTCCCCTTGGAATCCTGATGCCCCCGAACAACGGGTGTTAGGTGGAACACGGCCATGGCCTCCAGTGTGTAGAGATCTTCCCACTGAGGACAACAAAGGAAACAAGCCCAGCTGGGGGCACCCGATGAAGGCCGGTAACCATGAGACCTCTGCTGACACCTCTGCTCCCCAGAGACCATCCACGTCTTGCCATGCGTTAACTGTTGAAAAGCCCTTGGTGGATATCCACCTTGGGACTACACCTGTGAGGCTCCTTACAGGATGTGGCACCTCAGAAGACCAGATGTCTGGTCGTATGGCACCCCCAGAACCAGAGACTACCACCCGGCCTCCACCGGCCCCTTTCGAGTCAGAGACTGCTGACTGACTCTGACCGGATACCCCCATGCCTGAGACTGCAACCAGGCCTCGATCTGTATCCCTCGAGTCTGAGACTTCCGCCCGACCCCGACCAGCTGCCCCTGTATCCGTGACAGCCTCCGGGCCTAGACCCACCCCCCTGAGTCAAGGACTACTGCCTAGCCCCGGCTGGTGTTCCCTGAGTCTGGTCCAGGACCGTGACTCATGTCTTGGCCCACCCATTGGTTGTGGCTCCCTTGCCCTCCACCTCGTACCCCCTTCATCCTTCTCCTTCTCCCCATTTCCTTACGTCACCTACTAGTCCTCTGCCAGGTGCCCCATCAATTGGGGCCCTTGTGTTACCCATGTTGTGTCTCGTCCAAAACACTTTGTTTCATGTCCAGACTGTTTTGGCCCTCACTCAGGTGGTGCTGTCCCCTCCCCCGCCTGCTCAGCACTTTATATAAGCAGTGTCGTATATGTCTGTCACGTGTTTTGTGTCCCCTTTCACCTCGGGTGTCTATGTCTTGTATCTCTGGTCTGTTTTGGCCCTACGTAGTCCCATTCCTTGTTTGTCCTGGGGTCGGTCCGATTCCTGCTGCCTATCCCCCCTACATCTGTTCGGGGTATTGGGGTGGTGTCCCTCGGTTCAGCTTTCCCCCCCTATTGTCATGCCGCCACGTGTGGGCTACGGACCCGCTTTTTCACCAACAGGTGCTTTTCTCCCTGTCCATCACCTTGGGTTATGGCCCGGGGTGTGTGGGGGTGGGGCTGGGGTACTGTCAGAGTCTGGCCTTGAACCGCTGACCCTTGGGGATGGGGGACATAGCAGTAGTGGCTTGCGTCACCAACTGCCTTGGTAGCCAGGGCCTTCCCCTTATGTTTCCTCCCACAGTTTTCAGTTTTCCATTTCGGGTGCCTGCCCCCTGACTTCCTGATTGGCCACCAGGGAGTATTAAGGCCTTCTGATGGCTTCAGGAAGCTGGCAGAGCAACTGCTCTTCCCAAGGGTTGGTTTGTGTGTCTCCCTTATAGCTGCAGCAGCAGCACTGCCTTGTCTTTCTCCCTGCAATGGTGTTGTTGTAGTCTGCGTGTGAACCGTGTGTCTGGTGTCACCCTTGTGTTTGTGTGTGAGTGGTCTCTCTCTGTCCCTTGCTGTTGCTGTTGCTGTTGCTTCCTGTTCCCCTTGTGTGGTGGGGCCTTGTGACCTCACCCTTTTCAGCTCCCCCTTGCTGGCTATCTCTTCCAGTTCCCCATTGCTGGTTTTACCCTCCCAGCTCCCTCTTCCTTGTTACTCCTTTTAGTGTTTGCTACGGGGTCCCCCCTTCCAGCTCCTCATTGCTGGTTCTCCTTGCCAGTCCCCTCTTGCTTGTTACCCCTCTTAGGGTCTTGCCATTGTCCCCCCCCTTCCAGCTCCTCATTGTGGTTTCTCCCCTTCCAGGTCCCTCTCGCTGGCTATCCCTCCTAGGGCCTTGTTGATGGTTCTCCCTTCCAGGTTCCTCTTGCTTGTCCCCCTTCTTAGGGTCTTGTTACGGTTCCCCCCTTCCAGTCCCTCATTACTGGTTCTCCCCTTCCAGCTCCCTCTCACTGGATATCCCTCCTAGGGCCTTGTTGTTGGTTCTCCCTTCCAGCCCCCTCTTGTGTGTTACCCCTCTTAGGGTCTTGTTACCCATTCCCCCTTGAACTCACTCGTGTTAGTAACTCCTCCTAGTGTGGTGTCACTGGTTCCCCCTTCCAGCTCCCTCTTGCAGGATACCCTTCTAGTGCCTTGTTTTTAGTCCCCCCCTTCCAGCTCCCTCTCACTGGTTTCCCCTCCTAGTGTCTTGGTGCTGGTTCCCCCTTTCCAGCTCCCACTCACTGGGTACCCCTCCTAGTGTCTTGTAGTTGGTTCCCCCTTCCAGCTCCCTCTCACTGGTTCCGCCTCCTAGTGTCTTGTTGCTGGTTCCTCCTTCCAGTTCCCTAGCCCCTCCATTGTTGTAGGTTCCCCCAGCTGTCCTGTTGTGGCTGATCCCATTCAGCTTCACAGTCCATGGCCTTGATGATGAGCCGTATGCCTTCTTAGACCAACTTGCCTGGTTCCTATGTTGAGTGTTTAGTGTCCATGGTACGGGAGAACGACTGAGAGGTTTCAGCGGATGCTGGGGAACAGCCCTTACCCCCTCTACTCATGCCTCTGCTCCCCTTTTCCCCAGACTCCTTGCCTCAGAGTCTGATATCCTTTACCCTGTCTACCTGTGCCTCTGGTCCCCTTTCCCCTGGCTCCTTGCCCCGGAGCCTGACAGTCTGATTCTGCTGTGCCAAATCCAATGCTGCCTCTGGGCAATCTAAAGTCTGATCCTACTGTACCAAATCCAATGATGACTCTGGGCAATTTAAAGTCTGCTCCTGCTGTGCAAATATTGCCAATGATGCCTCTGGGCAATCTAAAGTCTGTTCCTGCTGTGCCAAATCCAATGCTGCCTCTGGGCAATCTGATGTCTGCTCCTGCTGTGCCAATGCTGCCTCTACTGTCTGTGACATGGGTTCTGTACATGGGGAGCTCAATGTCTGCTGCTGCTTGCAATGCCGCCTATGCTGTCTTTGCCAATGGTTCTGCCCCAGCAACCCAATGTCTGCTACTACTGTCAATGCTGTCTCTGCAGTCTGAGCCATGGGTTCTGTACCCGGGCAATCCAATGTCGACTTCTGCTGCCAATGCCGCCTCCGCTGTGTGTGCCAAGGATTCTGCTTCTGGGCAATCCAATGTATGCTGCTGCTACCAATGCCTCCTATGCTGCTTGTGCCATGGGTTCTATCCCAGCAACCCAATGTCTGTTACTGGGTGGTCACGTGTTTCACCACTGGGCAAGCCTTAACCAATTGGCAGAATAGCTTGTTTAGATCCTGCGAGTAGGATGGAAGCCTGCAATACCTGACCAAGCAAGGGTGCCAGCCACTAAGCCCTGGGTGGGTCTCTGCCACTCCCCTACCGATGCCAGCAAGCCTGGGGCAATCCACAGGAAGGGCCCGGCTCGCATCTCTTAGGACTGACTGACTCATGTTCAACAACTGCTGTTCACATGGAACCCTTCTCCACTTCAGCCTTCAAAGTTCTCATTTGAATATGATTGATTATATATTTCCTACTACCATCAAGATCACTGATGCCCTGGCTGGGCCTCTAATGCTCCCCCACCCATGCCAAACAGTCTGCAAACAAGCTCCTCACCTGCCTCTTTGATGATGCTGGATACCTCCTCTAAAATAGCTGTCTGTGTCCAACAGGAGCAGAACTGACTAGCCCTGGGCCAAGTTACAGATTTTAAAGGGTCAGCGAGACAGCATTGAAATGCCAGGCCAAGCAGGGGTGCCCAGCTGCCACTCCCCCACCCATGCCAGCCAACCTGCAAGAAAACTCCTCTTGGCTATTTACTCACTGGCCTCAGTGATAATGCTGGATACCGCCTCTAAAATAGCTGTCTGTGTCCAACAGGAGCAGAGCTGGTTGTCCCTGGGCCAAGTTAAGGATTTTCAAGGGGCAGTGAGAGCTGATCAGATGCCACCGGAACGGCGATGCTCTCCTGGCACTCAGTGAGAAGGGGACATGGCCTCAGAAGAAATAACCAGGATCCCTGGGGAGCTTGGGTTCCCCAGGGCTCACACTTGGTGCGGATATGTCAATTGTGAAGTCCAGTCCAGTGTGCTTCCCCCTCCCCCATGGTCCATGGTAGAGGGAGTGCATGGTGGCTTGCTGCTCTAGTAGCCATGCTGGGAGGCACCCAAATGAATCACTCCTTAAACACTCCATCTGAGTGGGTGCTCTGAAGTCATGCCACTCAACATTGCCAGCCTGCAATGCCCGGCCGAGTAGGGGTGCCAGCCACCGAGCCCTGGCTAGGCCTCTGTTCCACCTGCAATGCCTGGCCGAGCAGGGGTGCCAGCTTTTCCAGCTCCAAGATCCACACTCAGGGTTCTGGGGCCTACATTACAGGCAGGGAGGGCTGTCATACCACTGCATCAAGAAGCTGCCACTCTAGCCCCAGAACCCACCATCAAGGTTCTGGGTCCATAATTCCACTCACGGGGAGTTGTCATTCCACCATATCAAGAAGCAGTCACTCCAGCCCCAGGACCCACCTTGAGGGTTCTGGGGCCTATGTTTCAGGCAGGGAGGGCTGTTCATCCACATCATCCAGAAGCAATAGGGGTGCTGCTGCTGGTGCTGCTACTGCTTGGGCTGGGGGCAGAGATAGACTTCACCGGCTGAAAGGGGTGCCTGCTCTATTCCAGAGCCCTCTATTCCTGCAAGACTCTCTCCACCAGCTCACCCTTCAAGTGCCCATAGAGGTCCAGGATCTCCCATTCCGCCCCATAGTACCCTGGAGATGCCCCGTTGTCCGTCACCTGTTGAACCTGATGCAAGGTGACTTTCTGCTTGAGAAGCTGCTCGAGCATCAGGAACATGGAGGAGTTCCACCGGGTGGACACATCCTGCACCAACTGGTGCACTGGGAGCCTTGCTTGGCCTGCTTCACCTGGAGGAGGTTGCTGCCCATCATGCTCCAGTTAAAGAAACTGCTGTCCAGCTTCCTCCCAATCCCCTTCTCCCCCAAACCCAGAGCATCCCTGAACACCAGGTGAAGGGAGGGATGCTGGTGAAGCCCCCCTCATGGAGAGCCCTCAATATATTGGCTGTGTTGTACGTCACCGTGCACCCTTTGTTGAAGGGCATGTCTGGCATGACCCACTCCCTCACCATGGCAGTCAGGGCTGCCTCGATGTTCCGAGAAGTGGGGGGGGGGGCACAGCATCCATGACTTCTGATTGAAGCAGGGCCCTGTTTCGGGACCCCTCCTGCCATGCTGCTTCTGCTGCTGCTACTCCCCCCTAGCAGTGATACCGCTTCTGCTGCTATCGGCAGCTGTTAGAGCAGAATGCTTGCCCACTGATGGAGATGGACGACTAGCCACTGCAGTTGGTAACCCGCTCATGTCCACTGCCCCTGCCTGCCTGCTTTGCAGCACAGCACTGTGGCATCCCTTCAGGTGCCTTGCCATGGAAGTTGTGCCAAGGTTGGTGAGCACCTGCCCACGCTTCACCACCTTTTGGCACAAACTGCACTGCACCTCCCTGTGATCGTCTGCCCGCACCAACTTAAAATGCTCCCAGATCAAAGATTTTTTGCCCCCTCCTGCCTTCTGGCCTGCACTGGGTGATGCACCTCTGACAGCACTGCTGGGAGGGGAAGAACAGCACCAGACATCTCCTCCTTGGGACTAGTGTCTACCTCGCTGTTCCCAATCAGAGTGATGTCCCACGAAGGGGAGTACTTGGACCCTGAGACTGATGAACTGCCCACCATGCTGCTGCCATTCTCTCTGTGCCCCCTATAACTGCTGCTACTGCTACTGCTGCTCCTCTCCATGCTGCCATTCCCTGGGGATCGGGCCCTGCCTCTAGCAGCCGGGGTGGGATCCACCAGCCCTGGACTTCTGGGGATCACCTCAATAATGGGGGTCAGGGACATTGGTGACCCTGGAGGAACATCCAACTGCAAACCACCTGTACCTGCTCATGCAGCTGCCGCAGCGGAGACAGCCTCAGCCTCCTGGAGTGCAGGCCTTCCAGTGCCCTGCGTGACAGTAGAGAACTCTGGCAGGAGGTGCCACTGCTAGGAACCTCTGAAGCCTGACTGCCAAAATCAGGTCTGTGCAGTTTGGGGCATGGTGATGAGCTCGGGCTGCTGATGCTGCCTGCTGCCACTCCACTGGCACGGCTCCTGACACCTCTGTCATGTGCCCCATTGCTCACCAGAACAGGTGGTGGCAGCTCTGAGTGTACCAGAGACCAAAGCCCAGGCAAGATTTGACAGGTGGTTTGCTACTCACCCACACGGGGTCACCCACATCCATATCCTGAACTGAGATGCAGTCTATGCTGATCTCGAGCTTGTTGGTGGGGTCGCTGTCCATGGGGTCATCCAGGAAGCTCAAGTTGATGGGTTCAATGGAACATATGTGAGGGGCAGAAGATATATGTGAGGGGCAGAAGATGGTGGTGACACAGATCTCGGAGGGACGTGTGGCTGGCCCTATCCAACGTGACCAAGGGTCTCTTGTCCTGCCCACCAACCAGTATCCCCAGCGAGCAGGTGTTATCTATGGTGGGGGACATTTGCCTGCCACACCTCCTGAGACTGTGGGACAAGTTGGTGGAGCAGTTGCTTTTCATCAAGGTGTCTGTATGCTGCTGCTGATGCTGCCATGGGTTCTGCTCCTGCTCCTGCTGCCGCTGAGTCTCCGACGGCCAGCCATGGTGCCATGGGCACAACCCAGCATGCTAAGCGTCAAGGCTTCCTTGTCTCTGCTGATGCTGATGCTGCCATTGGGTCTCAGGCGGCCAACCCTGGTGCCACGGGTACCCCCAGGGGCTAAGCACCAAGTCTGCCTGCCCGGGCAAGCCAGGGTTCCAAACATCAAGCCTTCCCAGTCTCTGCTGCTGCTGTTGGGTCTCTGATGGACTGCCATGCCACCACGGGCCCCCCGGGGGTCCCTGGAGTGCTCCAAGCCTCACAGCAGTTCCAAACTCCACCAAACGTTCAGCGAGACCGAAATTTTTTGAACCGAACCACCGAACCTGAACTCAATTTTGCCAAACATCCCAACTGCACTCTGTTCGCACATCCCTACATGCCAGGTGCACCCTTCACCATGAGCGACAACGTGGTCAACATATTGAGGGCAGTCCATGAGGGGGACTTCATCAGCATCCCTTGCACCACCACACCCTTCAACTGGTGGTCAGGGATGCTCTGGGCTTGGGGGAGAAGGGAATTGGGGCAGGCACCCTTATAGAGCAGTGGAGGAAGCTGGCCGGCGGTTTCTTTAACTGTAGCGTGAAGGTCAGCAATCTTCTCCGGGTGAAGCAGGCAGAGCAAGGCTCCCCAGTGTACCAGCTGGTGTAGGATATGTCCACCAGGTGGAATTCCATGTTAGTGATGCTCGAGCGGCTTCTCAAGCAGAAAGCCGCCTTGCATCAGGTTCAACTGGTGATGAACAGTGGGGCAACTCCAGGGTACAATGGGGTGGAATGAAAAATCCTGGCTCACACTGTCTTTGTTCTGAGACCATTTCTGGCCATGAATGATGGAGGCTATCAGCTCCGCCACAGTCACCATCAGCCAGGTGACCTGTCTGGTCCAGAGTCTCCTCAGGAGGCTGGAGGAGATTCTCCAGGGGCAGGATTGTGACCCTCAGGGCAAGAAGCTGGCAGCTGAGGCGGTTGCCCTGGTGCGGCAGCTGAAGGCAGGGCTGAAGGTGCAGTTTGATGAGCTCCTGAAGCGGGAGGAATATATGTTGGCAACCATGCTGGATCCCAGAGTCAAGAGCAGCGTGGCATGCCAGACACTGCTCTATGGCCACTGGAAGGATGAGCTGCTGAAGAAGGTCCAGCAGGTAGAGAGGGCTCTGGAGAGTGTGCAGCAGCAGGATGCCCCTGGGGATGGTGGGAGTGGGAGCAGCCACGCCTTTCAGCCAGCGGGGTCTATCCCTGCCCCCAGCCCTTGCAGGTGGCTGAGCACCAGCAGCACCCCTATTTCCAGCAGCAGCAACTCATATGTGCAGGACACTCTGGCAATCATGGACCCATGCACAGCAGGGCAGGCAGCATGGCTGAGGGCAGTGGTGGAGGTAGTGTCCAAGCAGAGTTACGCGAGGGAGTACGACAGCACCTCAGCAGCAGTGGAGAGCTAATTGGAGGAGGAGCTGTGCATTGATCCCAGTAGCAATCACTTGGCCCACTGCTGGGAGCCTCTGAAGCCAGTCTGCCAAAATCAGGACTGTGCAGTTTGGGGCGTGGTGATGGACTCGGGCTGCTGCTGCCTGCTACTCCACTGGCACAGCCCCTGCCACCTCTACCACATGCCCCATATCTGCCTTATGGGCAGCAGACCGACCTCTCCTGCTTCCCTTCTCCATTTCTCCCACTCAAATAATGTAGAGGAAGATTTTATATTTTTTTAAATTTATTTATTCAAATGTGAAAGATAATATATATCTGCTACACTAACTCTAACTGCTATTCACTATTCTAAATCCTATGGATCTAAATGGAATATTATCTAATATCCGAAGGGCCGCGGCCAAAGGGCGCGGTGCTTTGGGGGTGCTTCGGGGGTTGCAGGGGGTGGCAGGGGATGACTATTGTTTTTGTGGGCTTTTTTTGTACAGGGCTAGGGT
>QEPC01005120.1:1840647-1857778 GCA_003113815.1 Sphenodon punctatus
ACAACAAACAACACAGGGAGGGGTACAAAGCTGAAATGAAACCTAAATAAATCTAATCCTACTCTAAATAAATCAAAAAACAGGGGAAGGGAATCAGGGATGGAATATATACAGGGAGGAGGGAAGGATTCAATGGAGGGGAGGGAGAAAGAACACAGGGAGGGGTAAAAAATAAAAATAACACCTAAATCTATCTAATCTAACTAAATGAAACTATGAGGTAAATGTGATGGAAATGGGTGAAATAGGAGGAGTATGGGAATGGATTTGGAATACAAAGTGCTGGGAGAGGGATAGTTCTGAAAACGCCTGCTGACAGGATCAGTGGCAGCTCAGAATCAATTGGAAGGATGGGAGGGCAATTACTTTTGTTACTTGCTGTGCCCGCCTTACCACAAGCCCCATTGGCTCTGTGCAGCCTAGCCCGTGGCCAATTGCAGACTGCCAAGTCGGTAGTCTGAGGAAAAGAGGGCTGGTGATTGGGAAGGCTGGCTGCTAGTCCAAGCCTCTCCACCCCTCCTCAGCTGACCCCTCCTCCCTGGGCCTGCCAGTCCCATTTTTCCCACTCGAACACGCCCAAACTCATCGGAATGCAACCAAACTGTTTGGGGGGGTTGGCGTTCAGTTCAGTCGTTTGGTTTGGCCATCTGAACTGACTGAGTTTGGGCCAAACCCCAAACTTCCGAACCGTGTTCACACATCCCTATCCATCAAGACTAATGTCTTTGGGGGCTGCAACACCACCCCTGACACCAACTCCACTAGAGTATGTAGGGGGGCTGCTGCATAGGCAGGTGCATGGTATACTAGCAACACTCCCAATCTGTCCCCCGCCAACACAAACACAAGATAGAGGGCCTCAATCCCCAGTATGGATTGTACTGGAAACCTCCTAACAGACCATCCCTCTCTAAAAATCATGACTACACCGACCCGCCCCCCTCCCCGCTGTCCCTCCGACCATGGCTGATGCTGCATATAATACTCGGCTGGAACAAGGTCAGCCAACAAAGGTCCTGACTCCGTGTCCAACCAGGTTTCCGTGATGCATACAAGATTGGAAGCAGCATCCAGGCTCAACTCCTGAACAGTTGTTATCTTATTAACTACCGATCTCGCATTCAACAGCAGCAGCACATGGCCAGGGCCTTCTGACCACAAACCACCTGCCCAACTGTTTGAGGGGTAGTGAGTGGGACGTGCAACAACCACCCATCCCACCTCACTAAACCCACATCCCCTAGGGATGGGCGAACAGAACCGAGTTTGGAAATTCGGTTCGGTTCAGTTCAGAAATTTGGTTGAGTTCGGAAGTTCGGTTCGGTCGACCGAACTATTTGAGTTTGATCCGAACTCCAAACTTCCGAACAAAGTTTGGAAATTCAAACCCCATTGAACTAAATGGAATATTATCTTTTAGGGATGGGCAAACAGAGCTGAGTTCAGAAATTCAGTTTGGTTCGAAAATTGAGTTCAGTATGGAAGTTCGGTGCACTCGACCGAAGTGATCGAGTTCAGTCCGAACTCCCAACTTCAAAACCGCGTCCACTCTTCCCTAACATCCCCCCATTTGGGACTATATCTCCTCTGCCCCATTACAACCCGAATGGCTGTGCCCTCATCCCCGGCCTCCCCCCTCCCCCCCGGATGGCTACTTTATCTATACTGAGTGGCAAAAAAGACAGTTATGGTTTCTTATTTGTTGACTCGCATTCTATTTTCCCCCACCGTGGAATTTTTTATGTGAAACATAGAAACCTCTTGATTACAGGACTTGCATCAGATGAATTTCTAGAGGTCTGTATGTTGGTAGCTTAAAATTAAATTCATCTTGTTCTGAAGTTTTGATTAAAAGATTTGAACATTAAGAACACTTGGTATTTTTTTGGTCTGTGCATTAGAGATGTTTACCAGGGGCCCATGTAGTTTTTGTTTTCATTTTTCATTTTCGTTATTTAAATCAGTTGTTTTTGTTTTCATAAATAACAAGTTTTTGTTTTCGTTTTTGTGTTCGTTTTCGTTTTCCATTGGTTTCAATGGAAAACACATTTCTGGATGGAATGTTTTTGTTTTCCATTATATTTGGCTTCAACATGGTGGGATTGTACCATCAATGGAAGGCATTAAGTGTACCAAATTTCAAAAAGTTTGGATAAAGGAGTCCAATTTTATAAGCAGTCAAATTATATTATTTTGCAAATCTCTTCATATACATTCTTAGCTATAACTTCTTTGTCTCACATTTAATGTAGATTTAATTTGGTACCTTTACACCCCTTCTCAAATTTACTATCTATGCCAATTTTCAGAAGAAGTGGCTAAAGGTTTCTGGTGTTATGTCTGACTGTAACATCTTTGTAGTCCTACCAGTGTACATAAAATTTGGCAGGACTGTAAATCACACTTTAATGATCATCTCTACCAAATATCAGAAAGATCTGATAAAGGGTCCCAACTATATATGCCTGTACAGCATATGCAGAGAAGAAACCTATGCCAGGGATTCTCTTACGTGTCACTGTTGTATAAGATCGGTTTGTGATGCCAATTGGCCAGTAGAAATGTCAACTAAATATCCTCATTCTGTGCTGTGACTAGGGGCGGGACTATTGGTATCAGATTAATCAATCAATCAAATACTTTATTATTATTATTACTATTATTAACAAACATTTATATAGCACCAGCAGTGTACCTGGCACTTTACAAAGTAATAAAATAGACACGGTCCCTGCCTCTAGGGTTTACAATCTGAGAGACTGGAGCTGGGGGATAGACTTAGGAAGGGGAATAGAGGGAGAGACAAGGGGTCTAACATTCATGAAGATGCGAGGTCTCAAGTGCACGTACTTGGCTTGGTTATGATGAGAATGACAGCAGGCAGGTCCATGTTGCAAGGATAAGGGTAAACCGATCGTAGGTATAGGAATAGTGGCTCAGCAGGAAAAAGAGTCAGACAGAGCAGAGTGAAAGAGGTGAGTTTTAAGGAGAAATTTGAAGGTATGAAGGGAGGGTGCAAGGTGTTATTAGCTTAGCCAATGGCTATCACTAAAAACAACATCAATTTCTAAATTAATACATATATTAAACCCGAACAAATCTTACCCAAAGGGGATATTGCACATACAAATCTGGAAATATCATCATACCATTTGCTACAAACGTGAATGGAAACAATCCTTACATGGATCAAAGTTAACAGCCAAAAATATCAAAAACATCAAAACATCAAACAAAACAATTCAAACTAACAAGTTATATAACAATGGATATCATCAATCACTGGCATCATCTCCGCATGCTCTTCTGGAAATAAGATAAAATAAAATAAAACAAAAACCAAGCAGACCAATAATCTTAAAAATAATTCATTCACTAATACTGATTACAACATGGTTAACATAGTTAAACATAATTTAATACACTCAATTTTATTTGGGTATATTTGATTATAATTAGGTATAATGATTCCTTATAATCAAATATGATCAAATATAATGAAATGTAATTATATTTAAAAATAAAAGATGGGGGGAACCGCGCATGCATGAAGTAGAGTAGCTGGGTGGCACGAGAGCTCTCCCCAACCCGATACCACTAGAGACAAATTAAACACGTTTGCAACCGGGAAACCTAATGAAAACCAAGGCAATGTCACAGCAGAGCAGAGGGGAGAGAAAAAAATCCTCTAAAGAAACGGCACTTGAAAGATACTGCCATTTGCGGCCCTCAGAATGAGGGGAGAGGGTAGGAGCAGAAGGCCTGTCCCACAAAATGGCAGAGATGGAGGAGGACGCAAGTTTTCTTGAAGAAGAAGAAGCTGGAGACAGGTCAGTGGTGGAGCTCATAGTTGATATGAAGAATGAGCTTAAATCTGAGATGGTAAAGCTATGGGTGGCAGTGGATGCAGGAAATAAAAAACTGGAGGTGCTAGCAAAAAGGCTGGACACCGTGGAGGACAGGGTCTCTATGGAAGAGGATCTATACAGAGGATCAGCTACTAAAATTACAGGAGTCTGCAGCTTTCTTCCTGCAGAAAACAGAGGATCTCGAAAATAGGTCCAGAAGGGACAACCTCAGACTGGTGGGGTTCCCGGAAGGGTGTGAGAAAGATGACATGAGAGGAATGATTTGGGGGTTCCTTCGGGAACAGTTTCCAGCTGAGGACCATCTACACACTCCTGAAATAGTACATGTACATAGAACAGGCAGACCCCCCAACAAGAACTTTATAAGGCCTCACAATATTTTGATCAAACTGGCAAGCTTCCAAGTAAAGGAGGAGATCTTAAGGAAAGCCAGGCAGAAAAAAGATTTAAGTTTCAACAACAGCAGTATAAGAATTTTTCCTGATTATGCTGCAGAAACCATGATTAAGCCACGGAAATGGGGTAAATATTTTACTGTACTTCATGAGAGAGATTTGAAGCCAATGCTGCAATTCCCTGCAAAAATGACAATATCGTTAAATGGAAAAATTAAAGCTTTTATGGAAACTGAAGAGTTGGAGGCTTTTCTGCACCTCTCTCCTTCCGAAGTTGCTGAATATTAAAGGTGCAGATACCTGATACCGGATACCTGTTCACTTTATCTACCATAGTACTTTGTTTGATTGCTGAAAAAGGGCTCATGCAAACTAAGGATTGCAATCTTATTCTACTTTATTCAATATGTTTATAGGCCAATATGTGGTTTGGCAGTTAAATAATGAAGCCTGAGTGTTTTCTAGGCTCATCTGTTAAGTTATCAAAGGGTTGGGGAGTAGTAGTGCACATGGGCTTTCCTGAGACTAGGAGAGTGCCTAGTTCCCAGTGTGCTACCACTTTGGGGGGGAGCAGGGAAATGGTTTGTATATTGACTTTCTTCATCTTTCTCAGGGGTTACGTTGTGGTTCAAGGGGGGGGAGATATGTGCCTCACAGTTGGGGAACTGAGGCAGGTAACTGAAGTATATAGGTGGATAAGGAATTATATGATAGCTGGAACCCTTCTGTCTGCTGGGTCTAAAAATGTCTATTGGTACTGGATGAGAGGACATCTGGAACCCAATAGCCAAGCAGACTTAGAGAGAATATATATATGCAATGTCTGGGCTTGGCAATATATGGAATATGGAATAAAATGAGGGGGGTGGCCGCTGATGTTAATAATACAAAAATAAAGGGAAATTAATAAAATTAAGTTCCTTACTCTCAATGTGATAGGTTTAAACTCTCCAGTAAAGCGTAAAAGGGTTAGGAATTTATTGCAGGACAATAATATAGATATATTCTTCCTGCAAGAAACACACTTGGTTGAGGAGGATGTCAAAAGATTTGCAAATAAAAATATTGGGGAGATGTTTACCGCCTCCTCCCTAAAAAAGAAGGCAGGGGTATTGATTGGTTTCAACAAAAAAGTAGTGTATAAATCTGTTAAGGTGATGAGAGACCAGGAAGGTAGATTCCTGTTACTTAATGGAATGATGGATAACGAATGGATAACCCTGGTTAATATATATGCTCCAAACACAAACCAATTACAATTTTTCAAGAAGTATTTACCCATAATATTGGACAATATCAAGGGTACTCTTATAATTCAGGGGAATTTAAATACCCCACTCACCAGTTTAGATATTTTTTTTAAAATCCAATAAGAAAGCAACAGTCCAGAATAGGAGAATTATGGGAGGCACAGGGTATTTCAGATGCATGGAGGCATCTGAATAAAGCTAGTAGAGAGTATACATTCTTCTCCTACATCCATAATAGTTACTCTAAAATAGACCACATATTAATAAACCACATAAATAATAAAGATCTATACATCCCACATAGTCCCTCTGGTATTTACGGATCATAATGCCATTATTTCAGAACTCAGATGGAATAGCTCATTGATTGAGTGAGAGTATAACTGGACCCTTGATAGAGGGATGTTGAAAAATGAGGATTTACAGAAAGCTATTGAGCAAGAGATCAAAGAATATTTAGAAATGAACCAGGGAACAGTTGAATTGACTTCGGTGTTCTGGGAGGCAGCTAAAGCCACCATCGGGGGTAAATTAATAGCTCTAGGAGCCCATGTAAGGGGAAAAAAAGAGAAGCTGTACAAGAGACTTATGCAGAACTTAAAAAGCTGGAAGCCATAAATAAACTAACCCCATCCAAACTACTCCAAACACGGATTAGTCAAGTGAAAGAAAGAATCAATACCATAGAATTAAAAAAAGTCCAAACACAATTGAAGCGTATAAAATTTTATTATTTCAGTAATAATAATAAAGCAGGCAAAGCACTGGCGCGATTAACTAGAGTGCAGCAACAAAAAACTGCTATTACAACCATTATAACAGATGATGAGAAACGACTAACAGATCAGACTAAGATCTAAGAGGAATTCTTTAGACACTACCAGGATGTGTATACTTCAACTGAACCAGACCCTGTGGAGATAAAAGATTTCCTAAGTAACATTGAAATGCACAAACTAAATAAAGATCAGCAGGCTTTTATGAATACTTTAATTACACGCACGGAGGTGGAAGATGCGATAAAGAACATGCAAAACAATAAGGCAAATGGTCCGGATGGATTCCCCTCTGAGGTTTATAAGTCCTATTCCAAGTTGATCAGCCCACATCTCACCAAATTGTTTAACGAAATCCTGGAAACAGGAGTTTTACCCATTTCATTATATGAAGCTCAAATAACCTTGGTCCCAAAGCCTGGTAGACCAAATACCCAATGCAGCAGCTATAGGCCTATCTCGTTACTAAATAATGATTTTAAAATATTCACAAAAATTCTGGCAACACGACTTAAGGCAGTAGCAGGAGAAATCATCCATGTAAATCAGGCTGGGTTTATTCCCAAGCGGCAGGGAGCCGATAATATTAGGAAAGCAGTGAACCTGATTTACTCACAACAATATCATAATACAGCAAAGCAAACCGCTATGATTACAGCAGCAGACGCAGAGAAGGTCTTTGATTTTTTAGAGCACCAGTACCTTTTTGCTATGTTGAACAAGGTAGGATTGTCGGGGAACTTTCTTAGATGGATTAAAGCCATCTATGAATACCCATGTTCTAAGTTAAAAGTAAATGGGCGCAGCACAAGTTTTTTTGAAGTTGGGAGATGAACACGACAGGGCTGTCCCTTATCCCCTCTATTATTTAATATTGCCCTGGAGGGCCTCGCAATGACTGTATGCCAAAATAATCAAATTAGAGGAATGAGGATAGGGGACAAAGAATATAAGTTAGCCCTCTTTGTGGATGACCTAATTCTCTTCATTGATAAACTGATGGATTTGTTACCACCCCTGCTTAAGGAGATAAAAACCTTTGGGAAAGTGGCAGGGTATAAGATAAATAATGAAAAGTCCCAAGCTTTTATTTATGCCCCAACAGAAGAGGAGGAGAAACTAATAAGAGCAGTAGCACCTTTCCCAGTGAGCCCAGGGGTATTAAATATTTAGGGATAACCCTAACAAAAGACTGTAAGGACTTATATGAAGCCAACTTCCCGCCCATAGTGGAACAGATTCAGAAGGAATTTATTAATTGGCAGAACCTAACATGTTCATGGATGGGAAGGATAAATCTTTTAAGAATGATAGCCCTACCTAAATTGATCTATAAATTTATGGCCCTGCCGATAAGTTTACCTGTCAAATTCTTCAAGCAAATGGATACATTAGTGAAGGATCTAGTGTGGAGGGGGAAGAAGCCCAGGCTAAAGAAATAATTTATGCTGCAGCTTAAAGAGAAAGGGGGACTCAATATGCCTGATATTAGACTATACTATAAATCAGCCATGCTATCGGCAGTACAATACTGGTATCACTGTCCCAAGCATCCAGAGTGGTCTCTGATAGAACAAAACTTAATGCAACTGCAATCTTTGAAGGATGTTCTGGTGGATGGAGGAGTAATATTTCCAGAACTCAGGAGAGAACATCCTTTTGCACACCCATTGCTGATAGCCTGGAGGGGAATACAGGAAAAATTGGGGGTCAAAGTCCAGGCATCTCCCTACTCACCAATACAGAGAATAGAGGTAAGAGAGCATGACATTGCCCCTAACTTAGGGAAACAATTAGCAAACAAGGGAATTAGCAAGGCAAGCCAACTGTTTAAGAAAGGTAAGAACAGCTGGTAGCAGTAAAAATTAAAACCTTCTAGTAAATGCAGTTAAAAAGTGTGTTATCCATGCAAAAAGTGTGTTATGCAGTTATCCATTGTTAATAGAAAACTTCGGTAGGGAGCCAAAAGGAGTTGAGGGTATATTGTTTAGCTTAACTGGAACAAAAGGTAAATTATCGAGAATATATAAGGAATTAAAGGCACTATCCTACAACGCAAAACACCCATATGTAGACAAGTGGGAAAAGGAGTCAAATAGATCCTTTGAGGAAGGTGAGCTTAATCAGATGTGGAGGCACGTGCATGCCTGTGCATCTGCAATGGAGGTGAAGGAGACCCAGATAAAGGCCACCACCAGATTTTACTTAACACCCCAACTATTAAAACATGCTAACTTACCGGATAAAGGAATGTGCTGGAAGGGATGTGGGCAACAGGGTACACTTAAGTATTGCTTATGGGATTGCATGTTTGTGCAGAGTTTTTGGAACCAGATATGGACATTTCTTAAGAAGATAAATGGTACAGTGGTGCCTTTTAAATTTGAACTAGCTATCCTAGGTATCTATCCGGACAATAAAATGCTTAAGTTGCATCAAGAGGCGTCCAAGATCCTGTGTTTGGCGGGAGTTAATATAATAGCGCGACACTGGAAAACCAAAGGATACCTGCCAATGCAGGAATGGATTAATAGAATCTGGTACCTGTTCATGATGGAAAAATTGATGGCTGCATTAAAGGACAAGAAAAAGAACTTTGAAGCAGTATGATTTAGTATTATCTCGGCATTGGAAGATGAAGAATTCATCCAAAGTGACAAAACAATTTTATTTGACAGATATCTCTAAGCAGCATGTAATGAGGAACGTGTTTAATGTTGAACACCTAGTATGTAAGAAAGTTAAGGATGTTTCGGATAATTAGCGAAATGTGTAACTTATTCGTCTTTACATTGTATGTTTGTTTAAAGAACCAAATAAAGATCTTAAAAATAATAATAATAAATAAAAAAAAAAGATGTAAAGTTTTGAATTATGTACCATGATCAGGGCCCCGAGGGAAACGCCGGTCTGCGATTCGCAGATTTCCCGCGGAATTCCCCTCCCCCCGCGGAATCTCCTCCTCACCAGTGCGGGGTGAGGAGGAGGCAAGCTAAGCCCAGAGGGAAATTCTCCCCCCACTCACTCGCTGCCCACCCTCTGGGGAGACGGGCGGGCACTGCAGCCAATGTGGCACCTGCCAGAATTGACCACAGCCTGGAATCCGGCCGTGGATTCCGGGATGTGGTAGCCATCCAGACGGGATGGGCCCCTTCATCGCGGTGGGGAATCATATTCACCACGCAATTGGGGCCGGACCTGCCGGTTCTGCCAATCGTGTGGTGAATGTGATTCCCCGCCGCAATTGATGGGGGTGAACATCTGGGGGGAACTTCTGTTCCCCCTTGAGATGTGATGAGACCTTTCTCGCCCGGTGGGAATCCATCGTGGTTGAGCATGATCTCCCGGGGTGGGGGAGTTTGGACCACCTTCCACTGCTCCTTGGCTCCAGCTCTCCTCCATTCCATCCATCACACCCTTGCTGGCACGTGAGGTTCCTGTATGCCTCCTGGACCATTCCCGGGGTGGGGGGGTTTGGACCACTTTGCACTGCTCCTCGTCTCCAGCTCTCCTCCATCCCATCCATCACACCCTCGCTGGCACGTGAGGTTCCTCTATGCCTCCTGGACCATTCCCGGGACGCTCCCTGCCTGTGTGGCCTCCCCCTGTGCCTGTGCTCTGCCCCTGGGTGTCCCCCCATGCCCGGGATGCCTGTGCAGTTATGGGGTTGCCTGTGCAGCCTGTGCTGTTGTGGGGGTTCTGGCTGCTGTTTCCCATGTCCTGCCCTACCCCCAGGGCACTTCCCCTCGCTTCCCTGGCCCTGGGTCCCTCCTCCCCCCTCTGTGCCCGTTGTGCCATGTGTGTTGTCTGTCCCACTGTGTTTCCCCTTCCCATCCTTTCCCATGCAGGTGTGTATGCACCCAGGTGTGTGTTTGTGCTGTGTGTTCTGCTATGATCTCGTTGTCTCTGTGCCTGTTGTGTGTGCCGCTTCAGTGGCTCTTCTCCCTCCTTCCCCTCCCTTCCCGTTTCCCTTGTGTGGGTGTTTCCTTTTGGTCCCTCTGGCTTCGTTTGCCCTCCGTTGGCCATGTCTGACTCCCACCCCTCCCCGGTGCCTTCTGGGTGTTTTGACCATGGCCGGGAATAGGCGTCATGTCTGTTGTGCTGCCCCGGGACGTGGTCTGTTGGGCCAATTCCCTGCCATAGTCCCACTCCCATCATGTCTGTTTGGGGCTATCATGGACCACGGGGGGTGGTTGTTCGGCTCGCCACTACTGGGAATCCACTGTGGTGATTCGGGAGTCCGTAAAGTCTGAAATCACCCAATGACTGCAGAATCAGTCAAACATATTATGATTGAGTGTCATCTTTATGATAATTTGTGCCTCTTATACTTAACTCCTTATCTTGACTGCTACCTGGGGAGATCTAGTCATCTACTGACAAGAATTATGTTGGAAGACACAGATTTGAATTTGACTCGTATAGCAGGGTTTTTTTTGCAAGCTGCTTTCACAGTCAGGGAGAAAATTTTAAACTTCCAGCATATGGAAGAGAATCATGGTCAGGGCCCCGATTCTTCCGCGGAATTTTTTTTAAAATTCCGCGGGAGTCGGCCCAATTCTGCGCCTCGGCACGATTTACCATGCAGGGGAGGCTTAGCTTGCCTCCTCCTCACCCCGCACTGGTAAAATCCTCAGGGCTTGCCCTCCCCAGCTGCCGGGGCTTGCCCTCCCCAGCTGCCGGGGCTTGCTTGACTCTCCCCGCCCCCCCGAAAAACAAAAGGAATTGCCTTACCAGAGACGGCAGCAGCAGCTGCTCCGTCCAGCGCCTGTCTCTTATACACATCTAGATGTGTATAAGAGACAGGCTCTGAGAGGCCCCGTAGGGAGGGGCCAGGAAGTACGAGCGCGCTGGATGGAGCAGCTGCTGCTGCCATCTCTGGTAAGACAATTAATTATCTAAAGCGGGGGAGGCAAGCCCTGGCAACTGGGGAGGCTGGGGAGGGGAAGCCCAGAGGGTTTTTTCATTCCCCTCCCCTCATGGAATCTCCTGCCCCGCGTCCCCGCAGTGCAGGCTGGAAATTCTGCGCGTGTGGCTGCACGTTGCACTGTGCGGCCCTGCCCCCTCCCCGATTCCCCACCGGGATCAGCCGGCACATCTGTTGGACGTGCTGGTGTGATCCGGGCAGGGAATCCCCACGGTGATTCCATGCTGGTGTGACTAGCGCCCTGTCACATCTGAAATCACCCTATCGTGAAGGTTGCCAACGTGATAATCTACTATGTATGGGAACACTTCATTATTTATCAGGATGTAATCGACTATACTGGAGCCCTGCGTTCTGAGAAAAGTAAATTTGTCACATTGTGCCTCAGTTTCCCCAAAAGGAAAATGTGCTTAGTGGTCCAGACCTGACATGATCTGGTCTGGTTATAGGGCGCTCTTTTCCAATATGTGGAATTCGAGTTTACACTTTGCTAATAAGCTAGCCAGCTCAGCAAAGTATTTTAAAGACCAATTCATTTATATAAATGAGGCTATGAGACTTTAAGAATATTATAAAAATATGAAGCAATAGTTTACTTAAGTTCAAATAAAGACATAGTACAAAAGAAACAGTGTCCGTTAAAAGTACATGATGTAGAAAGACATGTCTTGTTCAAAGAACAGCTCTTATAACAAGTTCAAAGATCTTAACATCTGTAAGATATAACATATGCTCTAAGTACTATTGCTATGATTGACTCAACGCATCATATTAATATAGGGTGTTTTCAGACGTGACGGGGCGGCTTCACCCCATTACGGAAACAACCCTGAGATTCCCCGCTGGGATCACTCCAGCACAGCCAACAGACGTGCCGGCTGATCCCGGTGGGGAATCAGGGAGAGGGCAGGGCCGCGTGGTGTAATGTGAGGCTGCACGGCTCCACCCCCCCATGCTCCCCCGCCGCCCACCCTCTGGGGAGATGGGCAGACGCTGCGGCCAATGCGGCTGCGGTGCTTGCCCAATTTGACCATGGCCCAGAATCCCGCCGGGGATTCTGGGCCGTGGTCACCGACCAGACGTGACTTTTTGTTGGTTCCCTCCAGGGATCTCTTTGATCACGCTTTCGGGGATTGTCCGGCGGGGAGCCCCGGAAGCATGGTTGAAATTGACCCCTTGTGGGAATTGACTGTGATGAACATCTGGCAGCCACTTAACAGATGTTCAGGGCGCTTTGACCCCGTGTGGGTATTGACGGGGGTTCACTGTGATCTCGTAATGTCTGAAAATACCCATACATTCATAATCATATTACCCAGTCCTTTGTCCCATACTGCCATATGAAAGAATTGAGAGAAGCTTCAGGAAAGGAAGCTTTCTGAAAAATCCATTTCTCCTCTCCCTTCTTATAGAATGAAAGATACTTGGAGGTCAGCTAAAAATGACGTCAGGTCAAAACTGCTGACAGGGAGGGGTTTTTCTCAAAATACGTAGTAAGAAGCCTGTTAATACATATTAAAATGGTTGCTATTGTCTAAGATAGGATTAACAATAAGTAAACTCCAAACAAACAAGGTCTTTTCCTGCCCTGCTAGGGAGTCACGTATCTTTAGACTAGTCAACAGAAACTGTTGATTTCTTTAACAGACTTGATTATAACGTCTATTCCAGTATACAGGCTGATATTCCAGTATCTGGTCAGGAGTTCAGTAGAAAGGTCACTATAGGACAGCTCTTTAGGAAGTCATCATACAGAGAGGCTAATTCTGATTTCCAATATACTGAAACACAAATGGCCAAAAATATATGCCTATATACAGGATACACGACACCCTCTCTTTGGCAAGAATGTGTTTCAAGAATGTAGAATAGAATACAAGAAAGAAACATTTACAACAAATATCCAATCTTCAAGTCTTCAGGAAGACATCAAGAAGGTACAAAGCACTTGTATCTTCTTCACAATGGTGAGAGAAGAGACATCAATCTTCTTTGGAGGCTGATTTTTTTTCAGACGCAGTCCAGAGAAGAACCTAAAAATCTTAAAAACGATGAGTAATAGTACAATCAACACTATAGCAATTATAAACCTGTTCCTAAAATTTTATAAACCTGTTCCTAAAATTGAATTACCTAGGGAAGTAGCAGTGAGCAATGGAACCAGCCATGCTAGCTAAAGAAGGCCAGGCTGCAGATATAGCTGTAGCCAATCTATTGAGCCATAGAGGAAAATCTCCTTCATGAATATAAGTTCTTAGAAGTAGTTGATTCACTTCTGCAAGCTATCTTCAATTGCATCATGTGTATGAGTAATTTCTGAACTTTGAAAGTTAGTTATGATGCCAGTTAATAATGGAAATTGCAAAGAAAAGTGAGGTATGAAAAATGTAACCTGAGAATGCATTGATCTCAAATTAGGAGGTGGAAAAAACTGTCTGCCATAACAAGTGACTGTGCTATTCACTGTTACGATAGAAGCTTGCAAAACTGGAATGTTACATTCAGATTTTCCAGCAAGAATTAAATATGATCCATTTGTAAGGGAGTCAATAAAAACAAGGGAAGTATTACTTGATTGAATCCTAATAGGACAAGTAGTATTAGGTGGTACCAACCCACAAGGGGAAACATGTGTAATTTGCTTGCAAAACAAATATCCAAAATCTTGACATTTGTCAGTATGTAAGTATGTTATTTTTCCAAAAACATCTGTGGAGACATATTCATATGGTAGTTTCATATGAGCATGAGCAATATTTGTTCCAATAGCTACTAAAAAACCCATATGCAAAATATTCCAATTAGTCAAATAAACCATATTAGGAATTTTCAAAAAATGAATATTCCATCGAGTAGTAGGAATATACCACATATTTAGGGAGTCAGTAAGAACTGAATCTGGTAATGGTTTCATGTTAAAAATCAAAGCACGTGCTGTGTGCTGTAAGATTCACATGTTCTCATCACTTAAAGATAAGGATTGCTGGATTTCAGTAGTGTTAACAATAGTCCAGGGAACGTGCCCATTGCTTAAAGAAAAAATATTTTTTGCAACCGAGTGACAATAATTTCCATAATCAATTCATCTGATAAAACTGCCAAATCATGTTTGACTATCTAGGCCACTTGAGTTAAAACATCCTTGACCAAATAAACTCAATTTCTTAAATTTATATTATTGGCATCCTGCAATCTAGAAATCTTTTCCATAGATTTCACAAGCAAGAAATTGGTTTTAGTAAATATTTGTGCATTATTCAAAGATTCTACTTGTAAAATCTTCCTAGTTTTATAAGTGGAAGAAGGAAAACTCTCTATAGTATTATCAGATGTTGCTAAAATATGAATATCATTAAGAGTTTTATTTGTGCCCCATATCACCCTTTTGGGGTTCATCTGTAATAAAGAAGCATTAATAAAAGAATGTGTACATGGGTAATCTTCATTTTCCTGAGGTACCATGATAAATTCTTCTAATGCTCGAAGCACTGAAAATAAAGAATGTTTTTCAGACAAAGTTTTACATTTCTGATACAGCGAATAAATGGCATAATTATCAGCAAAGAATGGAGTAGCATTGACAAATAATGGACCTTGTATCAAGTTAAACCAATGCTTATTTCCCAAACTCGCCCTCTCTTTGGCTGTATAATTACCCATGAGATTCGTAGTAATATTAACACTGCCTGACCCACAATTCCATGAATGTAAGCCCTTAGCAGCGAGAGCATTATTGTTATTGTCACATTCAAGGGGCTGTTGTTGATGATTAACAAAGGTACTCTTACAAGAAACAATACTTTCAGATCTATTGAGACAAATAGGATACCTAGAAATATCACAAAATGAAGTCCGGTAACACCAACAAACATCTCATTAGCACCATCATCATGCCATTGAGAGGATAAACACTTAGGTTTGAGCTTCCCAGTAGTAGAATTTCCAAGACAAGAAGTCAAAACAGACTTTAATTCTAAAGAACCATCCACAGATAAATTTGATTCATCCCACCAAGAGGTATTATATAAAAAGGATGTGCAAAAAATTGCTCCAGTATAGGTCAACTGACCTCCTGGAACTCTGTATCCATGGTCTTTACCTCCAGAACGTTGCTGCTTAGCATAGCACAAGTGATCAGAAAAATCATCAATAGCTAGGTACCACTGAGGCAGGCCCTGTGTTGCAGTTTTAATGTCAGTCCAAAATTGAGGTCTGTCACAATGATCTACATACACATGAGGTCTTGGCCATTTCCTCAGTTTCCCATAGGAAACAAAATAAGTGTCCATAGGAAACAAAGCACATTTTATCAGCATAGCTTGTTTGATACCAAGGATCTGTACCTGGAACAATTAAATGTGCATTTTTAAAGTCCAAATCTTGCAAGTCTTCTATAGTCTTTGCAAGATGTGTGTTAGCTTCTTTTGAGAACAAGCCAGAACAATAGGCTAGTGCTCTGGTGTCTATGTTTAAAGTAAAAGGCACCAACAGTTCACTTCATATGGGAAACAATAGGTTTAGTAAAGGGATTATGTATGATCCCAAATGGAATACCTGCAGTCTCCACGTGTACTGGAACAACCTCTATATGAAGAGCACATACTTCAATACACAACAGTACCATTGTGTGCCTCTGAGAGGTTCCAATTAATTGGAGTAGTGGGTAGCGAAACAGTATGAGCCCATGTTAAACGAAGGACTGAAAAAATAATAGTAAAAGTTATAATAGTTATGCAAAAGAAGACAAAAATTCTCCACAAAAAACAAGATGTAAATCTTTGGTATCTAGGCCAAAAATATTTCAAGACACTTCATCTATAGCAAAAGAGTAATCAGGTGCTGTTGGTGGGAGAGGTTGGGGTTGAAGTGGAATTTGACAATTATCCATCATTACCCTGACCATAGTGGATGGGATTGCATTTTAAATTGTCTTTAGACACAATTTTCAAATTACCTGGTGATATCTGAATTTCTACTGCTCGGGGACTCAAAACTTTGAGAATAGGTACAGGCTTTTTCCAGCGAGGCCTTAAGGAAAGATCCTTTAAAACAGCCTTTTCCTGTACCAGCTGGCTTTCCTGTGGAATCCAAACTCGAGGAACAGAATTAATATCAGTGTCAGTGGCGGCTCCCCCTGAAGGAAATTTGGGGCAGTGCCCCCAAAGTACTGCGAGGGCCACCGCTGCAGCTTAAACTGTTTAAAAAAAACAAAAAACACTGTGCTGTTTATGACAGCTAGAGCAGCCTCTGAGCTGCTGCAGAGGCTGCTGCAGAGGCTGCTGTAGCTGTCACTGTGTTGTTGTTCTCCCTTTGGGGACCTAGCCACTCCACTGGGAGTTGGTCCCCGAAGGGACAAAAAGGTTGAGCTGATCAGCTGGCCAAACAGCGTTTTCCTATGGAAAATGCGATTTGGGCAACTGAGCTCCTCCGTCCACAGCACGCATGGGGCATGCTATGGAGGGAGGGGCTAGCCTTTCCATTGCGCTCAATGCGCGCAATGGAAGATCTCACCAGGGCGGTCACGTTGACAACCCTGGTGAGATAGCTTGGTCGGGGGACTGAGGCAGGGAGCAGTGCGCATGCGCACACCTCCCTACTCAGTCTGAATCTGCCGCGCGCCTTCTGGTTCCCGTTTCCGCTTCCCTACACTGCTGCCATTGCCAGTCCCCCCCATCCGCCGCTCAGAGTGTGGGGAGGAGAGCGGCAAGCCAGCAGCAAGCAATGTGGACTGGTTGCTTGTTTTATTTTATTTTTTTAATTGCCTGCACGTCCTGGCTCTGCGGGGACATGTGGGCAATTAAAAAAAAAAACTAAACTCCTCCCCCCCGCCTAGCCTGGGACCGCCACCGCGAACTCCAGGAGCAGTCAGAGCAGGTAAGACTGACTGATCCCTCCCTCCCCCACCCTGTACCTG
>QEPC01005120.1:1859265-1882329 GCA_003113815.1 Sphenodon punctatus
GGGTTTATACATTATTTATTTTAAGCTTGATGTGCATGTAGACTGTGTTTTCTTCTATCCGATGTTAACCCTGGGAACTCCTTGCTGCTGGGTTATGTCATGCCACTGGCCTACCATCCCCCTGGTTCCGTCTACCATCCCCTTCGCTCCGCCCCTAGGCCTGCCGGCCTGGTCCGGCCTTACTGCCCCAATGTCCCTCCAACATCAAAACCCACCAGCCTCCCCTGATCAGTGTTAGGCTGGGGAGAAGCCAGTTCTGTTCTCAATTCATCTATCAGTGCCAACTGCTCCTGTTGAGAGATAGGAGAAGATAAAGCCAGTTGTTCTGAAAAAGTGGTCATGTCCTTTGCAAATAGCAATTTATAAGGAGTTAAGTGACAGTCACTGCTAGGAAGGTTATTAAGTTCAAGCTGTACCAGAGGAAGCAAAGAATACCACTGCCTGGACCTCCCCAGCAATAGCTTCATTAAAGCTCATTTTATCTCTCAATTTTTCCTTTCCACAACCCCAGCACTTTGGGGGTGATAAGGTGTGCTATATTCCAACACTATCCCAAAACTCTTTGCAAAACTTTGCATCTGGTGAGAGGTGAAGGCACCTCCCTTGTCAGAGTGTAGGATACGTGGAAGCCCAAGCAAAATGAAGGAGGTGAGAATGTTAACAGTGGTAGAGGCAGATTGATTTTGTGTGTGGTAAATCCATACAAAACTAGTACAAGCATCAACAATAACCAACCGGTGATTATGCCCATGGTAAGATGGCAAAGGACAAATCTAATCCATATACATCTTATCAAAAGGAGACAGAGGCTTATGATTTTTTAAGTAAGATGATCTGGTAACTGGACCAGGGTTTGTTCTTAGACAAGGTTCACACTGGACCAAACATCATTGGACATGTTTGCACAGTCCGGGCCACCAATAAAACACTGTAAAGATTCAACTGTGACATTAACACCTTGGTGAATATGCCAAAGACTATTGTGAGCCTCTTGTATTAAGTTAGGTCTTCTGTCAACAGGGGGTATTACACGTTTCTCCCCGTTACTGAATGCTACAACACACTTCCCATCTTTTAGGGCATAATCATAGGCAAAAGGGTAAGTAAGTAAATATTTATTTGTGAAGCCATTGGCTATTACAAAAACAGAAACAATGGCCAAAAATCTACACATGGCTAAAAACAAATACAAATAAAAATAAGCCTTACATTTAAAATAGTTCATTTCTTAAATTATAAAATCCCCATTGCTATTTCCTTGACTCAAGACCCTGCTCCATCCCAGGCTACTTGCTCCAGAGCCTTTAGGGAAGTTGCTGGTACTCGGGAACCCTGAGAGTCAGTAACAATTTACATCTACGGGCCAACACCAGCCCAAAATGGGCCACATGGCGGGACACTGAGGTATCCACAGGGTTTAGAAGTGACTTTAAGATAGAAACTTGGTAGTTTGATGACAACTGAAAGGAAGCGAATCCTGTAATCTTTTTCTGGGGGTGGCCAATGCCGGGCAATGAAAGAAGATATGGTCAAGAGAAACACCCTCTTGAGAATCACAGAGAACGCAAAACCTGTGTTCTCTGGGGATACCTGCATAGCAACCCTTTAGGAATTCCGAGGTGAAAGCACCACATCTCAGTTGGGTGAGATCTTGCCTGGCTAAGACATCCCTCCAAGAAGTCAGGTAGTAAGTTTTTGATAATATGAGAGGCGGGGAAAAATAATACTGCACTGCTCGCTGAGCCCTTAGGAGGGCGTCCTCTTCCTGGATTTCTTGGTTCGCCAGCCTCTTAATAATTAAGGATTTGGCTATCCCATAGCCTACCTGCCATAGAAATTCACACAAAAAGCCTAACTTCTGGATTTCCTTCACCATCTCTGAATTCCATTAATCAAATAAATTATGAATCACTGATAGTGCAATCAGTGATCTATCTTTTCCAGGAAATAAACATTTCAGAAGTCAATCTTTTAGCATTGCACACAGAACTATGTACCTTAGCGTACCACAATAGAGTTCCACTCTTAGTATTACCTGGGGGGTACCCCTGAGTAGACCCAAAATAGACCAGAAAAACCCATTTTGGATCACTTCAAGTCTGTGCTGGAAAGCAAGGCCCCAAACCAGGACTGCATATGTTATTTGTGGAATCACTTTTGCCTTAAAAAGGCGCAGTACTGGGTGAACCAATTTCCCACCCGGCCCTCTATAGAAGTCCAACAATGTGGCTATAGTGCAATTGGTCTACACTCTGACAGCATCAAAATGTGCCCTCCATATGCCTGAGTCCGAAAAAAATCACCCCCAGATATTTGAAGGAAGTGACCTGCTCAATTGGTATGCCCCCCATTACCCACTGGTGGTTTTTGTGATGGCTGGGGTGCCCCACTTTGGTCTTTTTGTGTTTAATCACAAGGTTTTTGTTTTGACAATAAAGCGCAAATTGGTCCATTGCTCGGCGCAGGCCTACCATGTAATAAGAGATCAGCACGGCATAGTCCGCTTACAGGACGGCAGGGATAGGCCTATCTCCTACAACTGGAACGTGCGAATCCTTGGTGTTTAGAAAAGTGATTACATCATTTTTAAAAAGGTTGAAAAGTGCTGGGGCCAGAATACAGCCCTGCCTCACGCCAGAGTTCACCTGGATTTTAGGGGTCAAACCTCTAGAGTTTGAGCATCGGACCTGGAGGGTGTTATCCGCAGGTAACTTTGTGATTAGGTATAATAAACGGGGATCAATCGAGGTTTTATGTAACTTATACCAGAGCCGGGAACGGGAGATTGAGTCAAAGACCATGCGAAGATCAATGAAACATAGAAAAAAATCCTGTCGTCGAGCAAGGGCTTTCTTTATTAATGCTGCCAAGACCATTGCGTGGTCAGTGGTGGATTTGCCCTTTTGGAATCCCGCCTGCTCTAACTCCATAATATGGGAGGAGTCCATCCACCTTTGAAGTTTAATTAGCAAATAGCGGGCATACAATTTCCCCACCATCCTCAACAGGCTGATGGAGTGATAATTTCCAGGGGAGGCGGGATCCCCTTTTTTAAAGATAGGATTGACAATGCTGGTTAACCAAGAGGCCGGGATCACTCCGGACTCATTAATAGCCATAAATAAAGGGGCCAAGACACCTGCCCACCAGCCGGGAGCGCTTTTCAGGTATTCCGGGGGGATAAAATCTCCCCCAGGTGTCTTTCCTGATTTAAGATGAGAAACTAACACCATAAGCTCATCTTGATGAATTGGTGTCCATTGCGGAAAACAATTCCCTGGGTGTGTAAGCACTTGGTAAGAGCCGGGTGAAGAAAAGGAAAAAAGTGCAGCATAATGCTGTACCCACTGTTCTGAGGGGATCTGGGAGTGGACCGTAGATTTCCCCGTAGCCCGGCGGAATGAATCAGGTCCCAGAATTCACTAGAATCACCCTTATCTACAGCCCTCTGTAGCTTGTCCCAGATTTTGTGCTGGAATTCCAGCTTTTTACGCAGCAGTAACTTCCTATAACTGGTTCTAGAGTGTTGAAGTTGGGTACAAAGGTCCCTTGTTGGATTCTGGCTAACAGCTTTTGCAAATTTCCAGAAGTGACGTTCTTTCTAAACGGCACTCTGCATCAAACCAACCAAAATTGAAATTGGTGTAATATGGTTTTTTAGTTTCTGTCAAAATCGGGGTCAGCAGGTTGATTAAATTTTCATAATGTAGGATACAATCCTTACCCATGGTCTCGATACCCTTTATACAGGCTCCTACCTCCGAAATTGAAAAGAGAGATTGCATATTGGCTTTTAACTCCTTAGTCCATTTAACCCGGGCCAGGGTTTCTGTCGGTGGAAAGTCAGACTTTCTAGATTTGAACCCCCTCCATGAAGGGGAGGTTGTGCCCAATACTGTCAGAATTAGTGGGAAGTGATCAGACTCCTCTCTAGGGCTAATCTTTAATGATTGAATATTTAACAAAAAGGCCTTAGAGACCAGAAAATAATCTATTACACTGGAGCCAGTATGGGAATGGTAAATGAAATTTCCCATCAAATCACCACTAAGCCGGCCATTTAGTAGAGCCAAATCGAAATTGTCGCAAAAATCAAACAGAAGTTTAGACTCAGGAGTGATCACCTTATCTCGGGAAGATCTTGTTGCCAGTTCAGCAGGTTCTGATGAATCATCCAACTGGGGACCAGCCGGTCCTGCTTCCAAATGACCTGTTCTTATATTAAAGTCACCTCCTATAATAAGAGTAGCCTGTGGATACAAGCTTTTTGCATCAGAGAACATTTCAACGGCTGTTACCCAAAAATTATCGGGGGAAAAAGCCGACATTAGCGGTGGAAGATATACAATACCTATTAACAAACTCTGGCCCTGAGGAAAAATACAGTGAAAAATTGCTAAATTTGATTTAAAAGAACCCACTTGTTCCACTTTAATTTTGCGGGGTTTTGAAACTAATAGGGCCAAACCCCCACTGGGTTGACCTGAAGAGGCTGGTGGTGTAGCTTGGGTACAATACACATCAAACCCCACACAGTTAAAATTGTGCAAGCTCCAAGTTTCCTGCAGAAGCAATATATCAAACCCCGCAATAAAGGCATTAAAATTCCTGTCCAGCTGACAGGAATACCAACCTGCAATATTCCAGGAGTCAATGACAAAACCTGCTGGAATAGCCACTGCCTGCCACACCCTTGTTTCAGGAACCATTAAGGTAGCCTCCTGAATGCCCTCCTGGAGGCCATCCCCAAACTTAGGGAAAGAATGGACCACTGATCCAGTATGCTGGTCCCCTAGTTGCTCCTGTAAGCATCCCAACATACTGTCCCCTGTTTGGTGCCCCTTAGGGTCCTCTGAGAGGAGAAAGGGCCCGGTCCGAACCCTACCCTCCCTTGGGTTGAGCCATGAACCTTCATCTGCACAGGGACCTCGATGCTCCCCTCCTAATGGCTGGCCTAACCGAGGAAAGCACTGAGGAAGACAGTTTATTTCTTTGGGGCATTATAAAGGGTGAACCGCCACATCTCTTACTCTTTGTAGTGGAGGTCTTATGGCATTTTAGGTCCCTCAGCTGGCTGCAAACCTGATCTAAACAGGACATTAAATTGCCTTGTGAGAGCATTACCGAATGAACCTCATCTGGTCTGACACTTAAGGCCATACCCTCTGTGACTCGGATGGAATGAGGGGGGTTATTTGGCAGATCTACCTCCATCTCAGTCAGATTCACAGCATTCTCACTGGTGGGGTGCCTAGAGTCTTGTACTTTCAGTTTAAGCCTGGGAGGAGGCGTTTGACTTCTCAATTCTGCTTGCCTTAAAATTGCCAACTGAGAAAAATCCCCGAGAAGGGGAATTACTTCCTCCTGACAAACCAACCCTGTAAGGGACCTAAATGCTCTAGAGGGGTATACTGCTGATTGATTCAGTTGTAACTGATTTGCCATTATGCAATTAACCCATTCGTCCAAATTAAATTTAACATTTACCATATGCCTAGTTTTTAACTTAACCAAGACCTCTACTGAAGAAATGTTGTGACGGGTAATTGGTTCATTTAAAAGAAACCATAGGTGCTCAGCAGCATCCAATGGGGTATCCCAATGTGGCACCCACCCTCCAAGTGGTGGATGAACAACAAAAATGAGATTCGTTTGTAATAACTCAAAAACCTCTGCCCCTATGGCCACTGAAGTATGCTGTGGCAATACCGGGACTGAGGCAGAATCTAAAACTGGGGGGAAAACAGAGTCTAGCTTGCTTATATGCGCTAACTGTGTACTAACAGCCCCCCTCATGTTCCTTGTGGTGCAAGGAACCCTGGATTGTAAATTAGGAACAGTAGATAAATCCTTATGTAATATCGGAGTGTCCATTTTCCCGTTCAAAAGGTTCATCTGTTGGAACATGAAACGTAAAGTCTCCATTGTTAGTGTAACATGTTCTGAAAGAAAGTCCGTTAAACGGTCACTAACCAGTAATACTGAGTCATCTTTGGGTGCTAAGTTCTTTTGGCGGCTGTTACAAGGCGATAGAACCAAAGAAGTAGTTTGTGAAGGGCCAGGCGGCTCCAATGAGGACAGCGGATAGCAGGGTTCCAGAACTACAGAAGAGTTCTCGTGCTGGAGAGAAGGAGGATGCCTGTTTAGAGGGGCAGGAATGCAATGCAGAAAGCCATCAGTTCTCCTCTGCTTAGCTTGGGTTATCAGTGGTAGGGATGTGTCTGCCAAATCGGGCCAACAACGCTTATTGCTTGCAGTCGCCATCGAACTTCCAACAAAATATAACAGAAGCCTCCGGTGCCTCCAGCCTGCGCCTAAGGCCGTGCGCAAAAGGGCACGCCCTTGCACACTCAGCCCTTAGGCACGCACTCCCGTGGTGTGCACGCCTGTGCAGTCTCAGCGTTTTAAATCCCCACGCCAGGGGATGAGGCCAATCAGACAGAACACGCCGCCAGTAGCAATTGGGGCACAGCTGTTCACCCCTGGAATGAAAGAGGCTTAATGGCACCAACTCACAAGCAGCTCCCAAGCAGGTACTGATGTCACAGGGGGGCGGCCTCTCCAGCCAAATCCCTCAGCCGATGTGTGGTCAGGTTCCCCTCACAAGTCGCACGCCTGTGCAGCCTCGGCGTTTTAAATCCCCGCATTGGGGGATGAAGACAATCAGACAGAACACACCGCTGATAGAAATCGGGGCACAGCTGTTCACCCCTGGGAGGAAAGAGGCTTGATGGCACCAGCTCCCAAGCAGCTCCCAAGCAGGTACTGATGTCACAGGGGGGTGGCCTCTCCAGCCAAATCCCTTGGCCGATGTGCGGTCAGGTCCCCCTCACAAGTCCTAGGCAGAAGGGTAACGCTTAGGGTTAATGGAATCTGGTCTGATGCATTGAGTCAATTCCCCATCCAAGCATTTTTTTACTTGTGACCAGGTAACTACACAGACTGAGGATGCTTTCATTGCATCCTTTGCCAGTAAGTCTACAAGTGTGTTCCCGTTCACATGAGATCCATATTTGGATTGGCCTGGCACGTGTATTACAGTAATCAATGGCTTGTCATCCAAGAGTGTTGCTAATTTTTGCCATCTATCGGCATGTTTCAAAGGTTTTCATTTATTATCTAGAAAACCATTAGACCACCAGATTGGTAATTCTTCATTTATTCCTCTAGCTATATAGAAGGAATCAGTACAAATGAGAACAGTTGTATGAGGAGGAGAGATCTCTATTGCTTTATGTACTGCCATCAACTCCGTGTATTGCACAGTGTTGTTTCCTAAAGGCATTTGAATACTGTCAGACATATGATATTCCCTTTTATCATTAAATGTCCCAATTACAACAGAAAAACCTGCTTTCCACATGTGTTTGCCTTGCTTACATGACATGGCTGAACCATCAGTATAGATAACGTTTTGATATTCATGGAGGAGGTTTATCTGGGGTATGGTTTTTAGAAGATACAGGTTCAATAGTAAAAGTTGGCAAATTTTCCAAATCATTGTTTGGTTCCACATATTCAATTCTATTTGTGGATTTTCAAAATGTGACATCCATTGTGCCCATCTGCTATGAAGAGCTTTTGCATTGGTTATTGATCCTTTTTTAACCTGCTTTAAGGAGGTAATAGGAGTTTTTACTATCATCTTTTGGCCCTGTGCAAGAATTGCACCTTTTAGAATTGAAGATTACACATACATAAGATTATTTCAATAGGCAAAAACTTTTGTTCTGCATTTGAGAAGGCATATTATATATACTGCAGAGGTTTAGATTCCCCATAATTGAAATATGAAGCAAATCCTCCTTTCTGTGTGACTCCAACTAGAATTTCTAGGGAGACTGTACTGTCTCTTGTGTTCAATTCAACAGCTTGGTTAATTAAGGTTATCAGATTATCCAATGTTTGCTGAGCTTCCAAGGTCCAAAAATTCCCTTAGCTTGCTAATGGAATTAGGTTATAAAGGGGTTTGGTTCTCTGATCATAGTCAGGAACTAATATTCTTGCAGCATTTAAAAAACCTAAAACTGACTGCAATTCTTTTAAAGTTTTAGGAGGTTGCAATGTAAACAGTTTTTCTTTGAACTCCTGAGTTAATCTCTACCAGAGTCTGTTAATAAGAAACCAAGGAACTTTACCTTGCTTCTACAAATCTGTGATATTTTCAGATTGATAATATATCCTGCTTCTCCCAAAACAGTGACAATTTGCTTTAATGTAGCTCGATGTTTCTTGCCATGTAAAAGCACTCAAATATCTGTCTTGTTCTCTAATAAGATGAGCCCAAAATCCATTAGATAAATCCAGTGTAGTTTTATATTTGTGCCTTTCCAAATTTCCTAACATGCCAGAAATGTGTAGGTTTTGCACATTAAAAGAGGCTGAAATCCTTTTTAGGGCATGGTAGTCTAATACCATATGCCATTTCCCATTAGGTTTAGGCACTGGATATACTGGAGTATTCATGGAGCTATACTGTCTAATCAATGCTCCTTGTGCAATTAAATCATCAATTACTTTTTGAATATCATTAATTTCAGCTTTGTTAATAGGATATTGCTTTTGCAGTTTGGGCTGTGTTTTGACAGACAAATCATGAGGTTTTATTTTCCTGTGGCCAATTTGATTATCAAATTGCTGAAAAATGGTTTCAAAGAGTATAAAATATCTCTCAATTTTGTTTTTTCATTTTTTGCACAGTCCGCTGATGCAATTTGCTCTTTGATTTGTTCACCCCTATTATCTTGAGTTCCAGTTATGTTTATTGAACCTGTCGGAAACAAATCCTTAACCCTTTCATGAGCTATGACAACATCATGTTTTGTAAAATCACAAATTTCCAAACATTGTCCTGCTATCCGAACAGGTAATTTTACAAGAGGTACTACTTTCTCTTCAAAAAAATAAGACTCAACTATACATTGACTTTTAGTTGTATATACTTGTGGCAAACATTTTTATTGAATACAACATTGAGTTGCCCCTGGGTCTATCAGAGCTGTGAAAGCCATATCTGCTATTTCTACAAAGACCATTGGAAATTCAAGACTGACCTGAGCTTGTCTGTTCTCTGCCATCCTGTATCACAGAGGGAGTTTCTGAATCTTTCTGTGAAATTGTCAGTTGATCATAGTCTTTAGAGGACTGATAGTTCCCTCTTTTATTAAAACCTCATTTATTTCCTCTAAATCCACCTCTGGAATTAAAATCATGCTTTGATTTATCAAAGTCTCTATGGGGAAATTGTGATCCTTTTCTTAAGTCATATGTAGCTGTACCTTCTGGATTTTCAGAATCCTGGTCTTTCTGAGTTTGGAACTGCTTTCTATTTAAGCTCTGGTTCTTCCCACCTTTGCCTCTATAATTTGGTTGGGAATTCTGGGGAACAATATTTTTTTTAGAATTAGTGTTTGAGGGAGATTTCTTAGATTTAGAACCTTCCTGTTAAAGAATCTACCTATTTGGATTATCTCCCAAATAATGTCTCCCCAGAGTCTTATAAATATCCTGTAAAATTTTTGGGAAGGGCCTTATTTTTTCCTGCTCAGAAATCAGCAAATCTAATTTAGATTGAATGGCAGCTTTCAATACATCACCTTTACAGAGGGCTTTAAGGATTCCCCATATCAAATCATGATTAGAGAGAAATTTCATTCCAACCCCATAGACCCTTACAATGCCTTGCTCTTGAGTTATCTTTCTTAGAATTTCATTTAAGTCAGCTATGCCCACTTGTCCATGAGTTTTTACATATAAATTAGCCAATACAAGTAACAGTAATTAGTTTATTTATGTAGCCATAGGCCATAGTATTAATATGTATACATATTAGTACATACATACACAAAAGGACAAACAACCACAACAGTAAATTAAGGGCTGAGGAAAAGCTTTCCATAATGTTGAGTGTATAATACAACTAAGCTATATTCCTCATGCCAAGATTCATTTAATATTTAACATAATTAAAACAAAGTCCAGCGAAAATACATTTTTTGACTCAGCCATGCTCTCCAAGGGCAGCATAGGTCGCAATTTAATTGTCTTTATATAGAACCTTTTTAAACTTAAAATTTCAGCTAAGGTTTAGAGCTTGCCCAGTCATTATATCTAAGAATCAACTTAGCCCATTAAATCTCACTCTGATGTGCCACAGTTGTCATCTGAAACTCTTACTAAAGCCTTCGATCACAAGAACATATTCCTTAGTATAAAAGCCTGTATCAAGAAATTAACAATATCTTGCATAAATGCGGAGGAATTTAATGCATGATAAAGTAGATTAAGTTTGGTCCTCCCCGGGTATTTTTCCAAGAAATTAGTCAAAAACTGGATCCTAATTGTTTCATACATTCTTCAAGAAAAAAATATATGCTGGGCTGTCTCTACTTCTATATGATCAAATGGGCACAATCTGTCCACATACTTTGTTCTCTGGAGACGACCCTGTAGAATATTAGTAACGCATTTAAGTGAGCACATAGCATTAAATATCTCCCCTGTGCAGTACACTTTGATTTCATATAACTAACAATCTCTCCCGGGTCATGTAAGTAACTAATATATTCCTGCAGATGCTGTGTCTGTCTGACTACAGCTACCTCACTTTGTCTTGCTGTATCCCTATACCTAGTTAAGATCAAATTTCTTAGAGACCCTGGAGCTTGTACGTGCAGATACTCCAGAGAAAAGCCCAATGAATTTAGGAATGTAGTCAAAGCTATTTCCCAGGGGTTCTTGTAGTCGTCCTTTATGTAATAGGCCAATAAGCCCTGCTGTTGTCCACTATGGATCTTTAGCCATAGCTTAAGTGCTACCTCCCATCCCACCTGGTCTCAACTCAGTTGCCCCACCTCAAGTCGGACCACTGCAGCTGGAATCCTAGGAGAAATCTTCAGTAGTTTTTGAAAAAAATGAAATTGAAGAGCTCCCAAGTTAGATTTAACTAATGGGGTCCATAATTCAGCCCCATATAGAAGCTTGGGTCTTATTTTACTGTTGCATACTTGTATTGCAGGCTCCACTGCTAGTCTGCCTGAATTATGGAAATATCTAACTATCAGTCTAGTTATTGGCTTAGAGGCATCCATGACCCTTTGTAAATGAATGTTCCATTTACCTGATGCCTGGAAATAAAGTCCCAAATACTTGAAAAGAAAAACCTGCTGGATTGAGTTCCCCTTAATATCCCAAACATAAACCTTGTTTGAGTTTGAGAAAACAATGACTTTGGATTTTTCATAATTAATTTCTAATTCATTGGTCTCACAATAATTTGAAAATTCCTTTAATGCATCTTCAGACCCACTCTGGTCTGTGAGACCAGGGCCATGTCATCTGCAAATAATAAGTAGCCGATTGCCCTTGCTGATAATTTAGGAGGGTGAAACATTGGATTTGCCATCTTTGGTATTAGGCCATTGATGAATAAATTAAACAAAGCGGGGGCCAGGACACACCCCTGCCTGACCCCCACATTTGTAAAAACCTCATTAGACACATGCCGGCTCTATCCACTCTAATTTTCAGAGAGGTGTTATGGTGCAATTGTTGTATGAGAAACAATAATCTTCAGTCAACTGTGGTGGCCAAAAGCTTATCCCAGAGCAACTGTCGGTTTACTGAATCAAATGCTCCTTGAAGATCAAGGAATGCCACATAAAAGCGCTGGTTTCTAGCCCTATATTTTTCGATCAAATGATACAGCATTAAACAATACTCAACTGTAGAGCGAAACCTCTGAAACCCTGCTTGCTCATGAAATAGTATTGCATTATCATTTATCCAAGCGGTAAGTGTTAAAAGGAGCACTTTAGCAAATAATTTACTCACCACACTCAATAGCCTTATGGGCCTGTAATTAGCAGGATTAGAACGAGGCCCCTTTTTATAAATCGGAATAACTATGGCCGTTCCCCAAGTATCTGGTGATATTCCACTATTAATAATAGAAGTAAACAAAGCTGTAAGCATTGGGACCCACCAATCCAGTTGGGCCCGAATGCATTCAATCTGAAGTTGGTCCAGTCCAGGGGCCTTATTAACTTTAAACGTTCCTATATGATAAAGTAGTTCCTCCTCTTTAAGTGGTGGCCACTTTGAAGTATCAGCAAGCTCCTTGGCCAAAACATGATCCGAATGTATACGTTTAAGAATATTTTTTTTAAAGTACTGCTCCCATGTATAAGAGGGGATTGGATATGTAGGTTCCAAAGGTGTCTTCTGGATAGCACTATTAATGTATTTCCAAAATTGCCTGGAATCATTGTTTTCTGCAGCAGCTAACATTTTATTCCAAATATCCATCCAGTATGATGTTTTCTTTGCCCTAATCAACTTAGGATAACTCTTCTTTAAATCGTAGAAGGCCTGGAGGAAATCCCTTGACTGACTCTTACAATAAGTCTCATACATGCTAGTCAGAGTACGCTTAACCTTTCTGCATTCTGGATCAAACCAGGGTTGGTCATTAGTTTCTTTCCTCTTTAGTTTCACCCTATTTTTTGGACTAAATAAATGATTCTGAAGGAAGGTTATCAACTTATTGTAAGAAGCTATTCTTTCATTAGACCCCGTAGCTTTCAGCACCTGTTCATGAAGATCTAACCACTCCTGATCCCACACTAATTCCTCCAGTGCACTAGCCAGGGAAGCATCCCATTTATTAGAGAAAATAATTTCCAATTGAAGGTAAGTGCACTCCTTGGCTTGATTTAACATAGGTACCTGGGGCTGGTCCAAAATGAGTGTTAATGGTTGGTGATCACTCGAAGGGTTAAAATCTACCCTAAAGTAATTGACTCTGGGTAATACGTTAAAGGATACTGCAATAAAGTCAATAACACTAGCCCCACAGGGCCCTATATGAGTAAACTCCCCTTCTTGATCAGAGAACCCAGACCTGTTTAGAATTACAAGAGATAAGTCCTGAATCATGGCAGCATATCTGATCCCTGAAGCATTAACCCTCAGGTCCATAGAGGAATGCTCCTTCAAGCAGGAACAGCCCGGGGAAGTCAACATAATCCCACGTTCTTCCAAAGCACAGTTATTTCCCCTAACCTGGCATTATAATCACCCACCAATATAAAATTTGCTTTTGGGAATTGATCCTGTAGGTCTTCCAAAGCATTCTGTAAATCTCCCCAGGCCTTTATATTGTATGAACCTGAATTATATGGCGGAATATAACTGTTTATAAAAATAAAAGCATCCTGTCCCAACCTCAAACTCACTGCCAGGGCTATTGGTGGTAGCATTAAAATACAATCTGAGTAATCTGCCCAATCTAATGCCACCAGACAGGCCAGGCCTCCTTTCGGGAACACCCCCCATGAGGAAGCTTCTGCCTGTAGGGAAAAACTCCATAATTTGGAACATCCAGGGGGGTAACCTCCCACATTTCCTGTAGGCAGATTATGTGGTACTGAGACAGGAAGGGCAAAAAATCACTAGATTGTAGATGCCTATTCTACCCTGCTGTGTTCCAGGCACAAATATTCAAGTTAGCATTCCGAGAGCCACTCTGAAACCTGGGGAGGTCATGACCAAACTGATGTCACTGTCCACCTCCAAGGTTACGTGCAACTACTTGGGATAACTCAGGTGATAGGGGGGTGACTGGTGCTTGCATTGGTGGTGCACAAGTCTATGACTGGGTGCTACTCAACCCAGTATTAAAGTCAGGGGGCTGTGGTATCCTTTCCTGGTTATTTGGTACTAACTCTATAGAAGCCTCCGGGGTTACTGGATTAATCAAGGTTACATTGATGCAATCGTCTCCTGTAGGTTCAATAGGTTGCAAGTTCTCAACCTCAGACCCCAACTCCTTGCCCTGCACCTTCCCCTCACAAGTTTAAGCAATCTGGTGTTAATTGACACCCCTCCAGGTTCAATAACTCTATTGCTTTCCCCCTCAGGTTCCTGATGATGTAAAGGGTCAGTATCCACTGCAGAAGGCTCCCTAGAACAATTAGGCTGATGCAGCACCAAAGGATAAATGGTCAAATCTCTGAAGACCTCCCCCACATACACTCCCCAGGTGGAAAGCAAATAGGCCTGGTGAAGTACTCTTGTGGCATAATGGGGCATGCGAAAATAAACTCTCAGCCTCTGCATATAACCATACGATGGCAGGGTCTGAAATGTTTCAATTGCTCCTACTGGAATCAAACCCAATATAGACTCTAAATGATGAGATATTGCACCCTTAGAGTCCCAAGAGGGACAGGAGCCATTGGGCAGAGGATAAATTCGAAAAGCTACCGCCCCAACTATAGGGGCTAGCTTTCTTAGCTGGGCAGTTACAACCTGGGGCCTAAAGCCATTGTAATCAATAATGGGAGGAGCCATTACTGGTTGACCATCCCCAGGCAGATGGGTTCGGCCAGCATTTGTGTGTGCCTGTACCTGCTTCAAGGGCGAGGTACATAAATCCATTAAGGCAGTCCCAGACCCCTGTACCTTAGAGTTTATGCAATTTTGCAATAAAGTCAGTATATGGCCCTGCTGGCCTTGCAGTAAAGTAATAATATCATCAAGTTTGGTCAATAGTTTCTCAATCAAATTCCCCATTAATAGAAATTGTTTCTCAAATAGTTCCTTATACGGTAAATTTCCAGATGGCTTAGGACAGACACCAAAGGACAAGGACAAATCTGGTTCGTGGGAAAAATAAGGATCCAGGCAACAAAGTTCTGGATCAGGGGTTTTTGGCCCTCGTTGTAGGTCAAGTAAATCCAAGGAAAACTTAGCCCCATTAGAAAGAGTCAACTTGGATACTGGAGTCTCTAGCCCATCCCCAGGGCCCGGTGATTTAGAGCATAAATAGTACTTAACCAATTGCTGCTTGGAGGAATGGGACTGGCCCATGGATGGTGCTGGAGCATGGCATTTAGTCCTCTTGGCAGCTCCTCTAACAACCATGGCTTGCTTCCACCGAAGGGGCTTCGAGATTGTGCCGGTTCCAAAGGATGAACTCCACCCCTAATTTGCCCGCGTCTCCTGCCACGCAGCTGACAGGCTGCTCCGCTCTCTCCCCAAATGTCCCAATGCTAGGGGGACTCGAGCTCCCTCTGCAAAACCTCTGGGCCAGATTAAGCTCAGGGGCCGTCCAACCCCTGCCAGCAAAGGAGGAAGAGAGTGCGGTGGGAGCCGCTTGTTCTCCCCACCGCCCCGGCGCTCAGAGATGATGGCTCCGCTCAGGGCTGGACAAGGAACACCAGCAGCGGTGGTTGCTGCTGCTGCTGAGACAGGAGTGGCTCTCCCGCCGCACCAGGAACCGGAGAGCCAATACACTTTCCCAATCATTACACCCCAGCAAAGAAGGAGATGCTGGGATTAGATAATTGCATAACCTCAACTTCTGCAATGGTGATGCTGTGGAAGTGACAGCTTCTAAAGCAGATAAATGGGATTCAAACCACATATGAATTTCTTTTAAATCCTTTGGAGTGGACCCCATTACAGCCCTTATATTTTCCATATTTAAGACAGAAATTTCAGCTGGGTGTGCTCCTGGTACAACAGGTTGTCTTCCAACATTATTTCTTGCAAATTCTCTCAGTTTTAAATATTCTCTCCTTAGTAGAGCGTACTCCTGTTCCCACTGGGATGCATTAAGCCACACAATTCCTCAGGAGTAGCTGGAGTATAATTATATCCGCTTCCAAAAATATAATCAGCATTAGTTATAGAAATAGGCCCATGTCTTCTTATACTTTTGGGAATTTCAACTGCTATCCCTGCCATTAGGTTCAAATCTTGCCTATTGATAGGTAACACAGGCATTGTCAATGGATTAAAAACTGCATCTCTTAGTCTCATAGAAACTATTATACCTGCATCATTTGCTTCAAAAGAAACAATTAGAAATCTGTGTCCAATTACCATTCTCCATTTCTTATTTCTAAGCAATAATCATCGCCATCTCTGACTGTTACATTTTTCAGATTAGCAACCCATAGTGCATAAGGCACTTGGTTTAATTGAATAGCCATGATATAAAATGCACAAAATCCTTTTCTTTTAGTTAAGCTTAACAAACTAGACTATTTCGAGGGGACAAAAATAGTGAACGATCTGGTGAACACCCCGGTGTACTTAATTATATATTCTTATGTCGCGAGCCCCACGTTGGGTGCCAATTGTCATGTTGTGCCTCGGTTTCCCCAAAAGGAAAATGTGCTTAGTGGTCCAGGTCTGACATGATCTGGTCTCGATATAGGGTGCTCTTTTCCAATATGTGGAATTCAAGTTTACACTTTGCTAATAAGCCAGTCATCTCAGCAAAGTATTATAAAGACCAATTCATTTATATAAATGAGGCTATGAGACTTTTAGAATATTATGAAAATATGAAGCAATAGTTTACTTAATTTCAAATAAAGACATAGTACAAAAGAAACAGTGACAGTTAAAGGTACATGACTTAGAAAGACATGTCTTGCTCAAAGAACGTCTCTTATTACAAGTTCAAAGATCTTAACATCTATAAGATATAACACATGATCTACGTATTATTGCTATGGTTGACTCAATGCATCATATAGGATATAACATATTACCTAGTCCTTTTCCCATTCTGCCAGATGAAAGAAGTGAGAGAAGCTTCAGGAAAGGAAGCTTTTTGAAAAATCCATTTCTCCTCTCCCTTCTTATAGAATGAAAGATGCTTGGAGGTCAGCTAAAAATGACATCAGGTCAAAACTGCTGACAGGGAGGGTTTTTTCTCAAAATACATAGTAAAAACCCTGTTAATACATACTAAACCGGTTGTCATCATCGAAGATAGGATTAACAATGAGTAAACTCCAAATGAACAAGGCCTTTTCCTGCCCTGCCAGGGAGTCACGTATCTTGAGTCTAGTCAACAGAAACTGTTGATTTCTTTAACAGACTTGATTATATCATCTATTCCAGTGTACAGGCTGATATTCCAGTATCTGGTCAAGAGTTCAGTAGAAAGATCACTATAGGACAGCTCTTTAGGAAGTCATCATACAGAGAGGCTAATTCTGATTTCCAATATATTGAAACACAAATGGTCAAAAATATATGCCTATATACAGGATACATGACAAATTTTCCCAGATGGTCATTATGCCATGTTCCATTGAGAACAATTAAATAAAGATCAATGACCAATTTCCTAAGTTTGAGTCCCGAGTCATTAATTCGGGCATCCTTAGATGATAGAGTGTTTAAATCCCAAGGACATTGATTCATCGTATCAACGTCCTGGGATATATAGTTCATAAGGCCCTCATTATCTTTCCCCATCCTAGTGTTTAAATCCCCTCCCAGAAAAAACAAGGCATCTGGAAAGGACAACTGCAATTCTTCCAAATAGGTTTTAAGCTTACCCCATGAACTCCTATCAAAGGAGACTGCATTTATAGAAGGAATATAAACTGAGAGTATAACTATCATAACTGACTCTATGCTCAGAACTACCCCATGTGCAATTGGAGTTAGTTTTAGTTCTTTCACAAATGTACACCCCAGTGTACTAGCAACTAAACATGCAGTCCCTCCACTTAGACGTCCTTTCTTCTTATATGAAATTGCCGGGGATGAGTAAGAATTAAACCCTTCCAACTCAACTGCAGTCTTTGCCCATGTCTCTTGCAAAAGTATTATATTGAATTTACTAAAATAGTATTTAAATAGGGGATCATCCTTATGTGACTGCCATCCTGCGATGTTCCAAGAGAAAAATTAAAGTGTGGGAGGATCATGGTATCTACTTTGTTATTCATTCATAACCGACTGGGTTGATGATCAACAGAGCACGCCGAACACTGTTTTCCCCAGTAGCGCAAATAAGAAAGAACAACTAATTATAGTCAGGGAACCATTAGTCGATGAACAGCCATTTATGCCCAGTAATACATTTTTGGTTTTTACAAACAAGAAAGGACAATTGCCCATGCCCAGGGAAATGTTAGGTGATATCGGATGAATCCAATAATTCCGATAATTGTCGATATCTGTATATCGGATTTTTAACATTACCGGTTTCTCTCAGATTTTTAACATCGATGGCATTAACAATGGGTTAAAACAGACATGACGCTAACCACCCTTTAACCACCCTTGGTTAATTACGAATTACGAACGAATTAACCACCCTTGTTTCTGGGCTGTATTGGTGTCCTATGCAGCCCTGCAACATGCATAAATAACCACCAAGGGTGGTTAGCGTCATGTCTGTTTTCACCCAATGGCCGCAATGTTAAAGAACCAAGAAATCAGCAATGTTAAAAAACCGATATACCAATACCAATAAATCCGATATCAGATTAATCAAATACTGATAAAACCGGTAACTGATAATTCGCCTTAAGTCCCACCACTAGCTGTGACCATCCTAACATCTCTCCCCCACTTGTTACTGGAAACTCCGAAGCATCTGTTTAGGAAAGAGCCAATAGAGATTCTCTTACGTCCTCTGTCACAGTGCTGCGGGATGTGATGTGTAAACTATGTCTTCTGACTGCTGAGATGCTATCCCCAAAGTCCAAGTTATGTCCCTTCGAATCCATTACCGATTGGTCCTGTGAAACTGGAAGCATGCAGTAATTGGCCAGTGAATGTGTCTGTCAGTCTTTTGGGTTTCTCCACATTCTTCCTCCTATAGCCTCCCTCCCTCTGCCATGCCAGGTGCCTGCCTCTGACTGGCTCTGCATGTGCTCCTATTTATCTGAATAATGGTCTTTAAGGAGACAACTTCAATTGCTTATAAAATTGGGTGCCTTTATCAATTGTCCTGTAATTTGGCAGAGATGACACGGAAGGTATGTAATACATTCCTAGCAAATGTCCCATAAATAAGATGGATTATAAAAATGTTACAGCTTGAAAACTTTTTTCAAGTTATTGTCTTATACCATCAGAACCCTTTATCCAATCTTTCTGAAAATTGTCAGACGTGTTATACTTGTGTAGGGACATGAAGTTGACTAGTTTCATGCAAATTATATGGAAGATAAAGATGTTGTAGCCATGAATGTGTATGGAGATTTTCTTAAAAGTACAACATTCAATTGATTCTAAAATCGGTTTCCTTTATCCAATTGTTTTAAAATTTGGTACACATAGTGTCTTCTGTTTGTGGTACAATCTTCCCAAGTTTCACAAGACTTGAATAAGAAACAAAAAAGGAATAGCCAGAAAAAGGTTTTTCAGTGTTTTCCCTTTATTTTAAAAAAAAAAAAGTTTTTGTTTCTATTTTCATTATTATTATTAGTTGTTGTTTTTGTTATGGCAATATCGATAATGAAAAAGACATTTTTTGTTTCATAATAACAAAAATGACATTCACACCTGTAGTGTGCATTTGGGTTTCAATAAAACACAAATAAACTCCCAAAGCTTATATCAGCTTCCATATTCAAAACACAGATACTTGGTCTGTGTATTCAGGTTTTTAATTAATCCAATTTGGGGGGGGAACACCTAATATCTGAGTTCTCAAACAGAACCCTCAAAACCGCATCACATATTGGGTGATTTCAGATNTTCCAGTATCTGGTCAAGAGTTCAGTAGAAAGATCACTATAGGACAGCTCTTTAGGAAGTCATCATACAGAGAGGCTAATTCTGATTTCCAATATATTGAAACACAAATGGTCAAAAATATATGCCTATATACAGGATACATGACAAATTTTCCCAGATGGTCATTATGCCATGTTCCATTGAGAACAATTAAATAAAGATCAATGACCAATTTCCTAAGTTTGAGTCCCGAGTCATTAATTCGGGCATCCTTAGATGATAGAGTGTTTAAATCCCAAGGACATTGATTCATCGTATCAACGTCCGGGGATATATAGTTCATAAGGCCCTCATTATCTTTCCCCATCCTAGTGTTTAAATCCCCTCCCAGAAAAAACAAGGCATCTGGAAAGGACAACTGCAATTCTTCCAAATAGGTTTTAAGCTTACCCCATGAACTCCTATCAAAGGAGACTGCATTTATAGAAGGAATATAAACTGAGAGTATAACTATCATAACTGACTCTATGCTCAGAACTACCCCATGTGCAATTGGAGTTAGTTTTAGTTCTTTCACAAATGTACACCCCAGTGTACTAGCAACTAAACATGCAGTCCCTCCACTTAGACGTCCTTTCTTCTTATATGAAATTGCCGGGGATGAGTAAGAATTAAACCCTTCCAACTCAACTGCAGTCTTTGCCCATGTCTCTTGCAAAAGTATTATATTGAATTTACTAAAATAGTATTTAAATAGGGGATCATCCTTATGTGACTGCCATCCTGCGATGTTCCAAGAGAAAAATTAAAGTGTGGGAGGATCATGGTATCTACTTTGTTATTCATTCATAACCGACTGGGTTGATGATCAACAGAGCACGCCGAACACTGTTTTCCCCAGTAGCGCAAATAAGAAAGAACAACTAATTATAGTCAGGGAACCATTAGTCGATGAACAGCCATTTATGCCCAGTAATACATTTTTGGTTTTTACAAACAAGAAAGGACAATTGCCCATGCCCAGGGAAATGTTAGGTGATATCGGATGAATCCAATAATTCCGATAATTGTCGATATCTGTATATCGGATTTTTAACATTACCGGTTTCTCTCAGATTTTTAACATCGATGGCATTAACAATGGGTTAAAACAGACATGACGCTAACCACCCTTTAACCACCCTTGGTTAATTACGAATTACGAACGAATTAACCACCCTTGTTTCTGGGCTGTATTGGTGTCCTATGCAGCCCTGCAACATGCATAAATAACCACCAAGGGTGGTTAGCGTCATGTCTGTTTTCACCCAATGGCCGCAATGTTAAAGAACCAAGAAATCAGCAATGTTAAAAAACCGATATACCAATACCAATAAATCCGATATCAGATTAATCAAATACTGATAAAACCGGTAACTGATAATTCGCCTTAAGTCCCACCACTAGCTGTGACCATCCTAACATCTCTCCCCCACTTGTTACTGGAAACTCCGAAGCATCTGTTTAGGAAAGAGCCAATAGAGATTCTCTTACGTCCTCTGTCACAGTGCTGCGGGATGTGATGTGTAAACTATGTCTTCTGACTGCTGAGATGCTATCCCCAAAGTCCAAGTTATGTCCCTTCGAATCCATTACCGATTGGTCCTGTGAAACTGGAAGCATGCAGTAATTGGCCAGTGAATGTGTCTGTCAGTCTTTTGGGTTTCTCCACATTCTTCCTCCTATAGCCTCCCTCCCTCTGCCATGCCAGGTGCCTGCCTCTGACTGGCTCTGCATGTGCTCCTATTTATCTGAATAATGGTCTTTAAGGAGACAACTTCAATTGCTTATAAAATTGGGTGCCTTTATCAATTGTCCTGTAATTTGGCAGAGATGACACGGAAGGTATGTAATACATTCCTAGCAAATGTCCCATAAATAAGATGGATTATAAAAATGTTACAGCTTGAAAACTTTTTTCAAGTTATTGTCTTATACCATCAGAACCCTTTATCCAATCTTTCTGAAAATTGTCAGACGTGTTATACTTGTGTAGGGACATGAAGTTGACTAGTTTCATGCAAATTATATGGAAGATAAAGATGTTGTAGCCATGAATGTGTATGGAGATTTTCTTAAAAGTACAACATTCAATTGATTCTAAAATCGGTTTCCTTTATCCAATTGTTTTAAAATTTGGTACACATAGTGTCTTCTGTTTGTGGTACAATCTTCCCAAGTTTCACAAGACTTGAATAAGAAACAAAAAAGGAATAGCCAGAAAAAGGTTTTTCAGTGTTTTCCCTTTATTTTAAAAAAAAAAAAGTTTTTGTTTCTATTTTCATTATTATTATTAGTTGTTGTTTTTGTTATGGCAATATCGATAATGAAAAAGACATTTTTTGTTTCATAATAACAAAAATGACATTCACACCTGTAGTGTGCATTTGGGTTTCAATAAAACACAAATAAACTCCCAAAGCTTATATCAGCTTCCATATTCAAAACACAGATACTTGGTCTGTGTATTCAGGTTTTTAATTAATCCAATTTGGGGGGGGAACACCTAATATCTGAGTTCTCAAACAGAACCCTCAAAACCGCATCACATATTGGGTGATTTCAGATGTTATGGGGCCCATTGGCCCCGTACCGAAATCACCCTATTCATTCCCCTGCTGGGGTCATCCCGTCACGCTGCAACAGACGTTCTGGGTGGATCCCGGCGGGGAATCTGGGAGGGGGCGGGGCCGTGTGGCGCAACGTGCGGCCGCACGGCCCCGCCCCTTCCACGCTCCCACCGCCTGCCCTCTGGGGAGATGGGTGGGCGGCAGGGCCAATGCGGTGGCTGCGGCGGGCCAGTTTTGCCACGGCCAGCCAGACGTTACTTCTTTTTGGTCCCCACTGAGGATCTCTTTGACCATGCTTCCCAGGACATTCCCACCGCTATCCTGGGAAGCATGGTTCAAATTGACCCCATGCGGCTATTGACCATGGTGAACATCTGGCGGCTGTCAAACAGACATGCGAGCCACATTGACCACAGGTGCGTATTCACCGTGGTTCACTGTGATCTCGTAACGTCTGAAAATACCCATGGTTTGGAGCTTGACTACACTCTGGGTATTTTCAGACGTTACGGGCGGCCGGTTCACCACAGCGAACCACCAGGGGGGGGTGAACAGCGCAACCATGGCCGGGGGTTGGAAAATGACCCAAACAGACGTGCCGGGAACGGGACCACGGGCCAGAACCGGGCCGCACCATCGCGGGCCGCGGCAGCACAACAGACGTGCAGCCAGACCCCTGCCGGGCGCTAAACCCCCAGAAGGCACCGGGCAGGGGCGGGACACAGACATGGCCGCCTGAGGGCAAACGAAGCCACAAGGCACACAAGGGAATGCCCACACAAGGGAAACAGGAAGGGAGGGGGGAAGAGCGAGAACAGGCTGACAGCCGGCACACACAGCGGTCCCGGAGCGGGGCACAATGCACGACCACACACCCGGGCACACACACACACACACACACACACACCAGGGAAAGGCCGGGAAGGGGGGGCAGGGGCGCCCGGAACACCCCACC
>QEPC01005120.1:1884315-1904602 GCA_003113815.1 Sphenodon punctatus
TCCAGACGTTACTTTTGCTTGGTTCCCTGTGGGGGTTCGTTTGACCACGCTTCCCGGGACCTTCCCCCGGCTAGCCCGGGAAGCGTGGTTGAAACTGACCCCATGTGGGTATTGAGCGTGATGAACATCTGGCGCGCGCCATTCAGACGTTCAGGGCCCTTTTGCCCCACGGGGGGGTTGAGCGTGGTTCAGTGTGGTTGAGCGTGATCTCGTAACGTCTGAAATCACCCTCTGACTCTTGGCTTAGACACCTGCTGGGGACCTGTAGTGAGCTCTCCCCACCTGCAGAGGATGCCATTGTCTCAGAACTGTAGTCTCAGGCACTGCAGTCAGGTCCAGACCAACAGAGCCCAGATCAGCCAGGGAGAAATGGTGAGTCCTTGAAAGTCTCATTCCCCCCTACCTAATCCAGTGACCCTTCACACAAACCAGTGCTGCCCCCCCCCCCATCGAGCCACCCTATGCTCCATTCCCACGTAGGGATCCCACTTTCCACAAGCCAATGACTTGTCTGAGCCAGAAACCATTCCCCTTCGTCAAGCCAGCAACCTCTGCTGAGCTTAATCCGATCCCCCATTCTCCACCAAGCCAGTGACCACTCCCCGCAAGCCAGACCCATGCCCCATTTCCCCCCACCCCAAGCCAGCAACTTGTTCCATTCCCCCCCTCTCCCAAGCCAGCCACCTTGCACTCCCTCAAGCCATAAATTCTCCTGGAGCCAGACCCATGGCCTGTTCCGCCCTCCCCAAGTTAACATCCTTCCCACCAAGCTAGTTATATTCTTTATCCTCTCTCAAACCAGTGCTCCTCCTTTTAAATTGGTAGTAGACTTAGCAGCAGTTTTGATTGGATCTTCCTTTCCTTATAGGCCTGTCAAACTGGTAGAGCCTCACTGCAGTTCTGTGCCAAAATAACCTATATGCATGACCTGTGTTCACTGAACTTTCCACATTTGCAGCGATGGGGAAAATGCAGTGAACACAGGTAAAGTTACAAATACTTGAAAATAAAAAACAACAACACAGAGAAATAAAAATAGAGATACAAATCTTTGACCCCATGCACAGGTCTAGTGTTTATTTACCAGAACTTTTTTTTTTTTACAGACATCTTTTTGTGTTCCAGGATTCCCTTCATATCATTATTCATATCTCTGTGTAATGCATTTGTGTTGTGTGTGTATGTTTTACAGGTGGGGAAAGGAATTTTTGCCATTTATTATTTATTCTGAAAAGCTTGGTGAATATATGCTGAAAGGAATTTTGTCTCATGGATAGAGCAAGAAGCTGTGAGCTCAGGCTTCAGTGTTACACATCACCAAGTGCATCTGCTCCCCTTTCTGTAAAATAGGGATAACACAAATATCCCATTGCCTTTTAATCTGTATGTGGCAGATTTGGTGCCTTACATCAAGGCAAGAAACCCGCATCCCCCTAAAATTGGTGAATTTCACCTCCATGCTCTTCAATACACTGACAACCTTATTTTACTGTCCCAGTCTGAAAAAGGTCTAAAAAAATCCATCTCCTCCTTAATAGAATATTGCCAAGAAAATGGCTTGGATATTAATGGGAGTAAATGTAAGATCTTAATTGCTGGTGGCAGGCCACGGGTGCGTAAATGGCATATATCAAATTTGTTAACGGAGGTTGTAAACGAATTCACCTATTTGGGAGTGCTGTTTTCAGCAAGGGGTACATGGGTGTCACATATAAAGAAAAGAGCTCGCCTGTCTATGAATCCGGTGAGAGCTCTTCTTAAAGCCTTTAAGATCTCCCATGGCATATCGGCTGTCTCTTATACACATCTAGATGTGTATAAGGCCTATCCTTGGAACATTATTCTAGAATGGCTTTCCTTAGATTCTGGCTCAGAATAGTGGTAGCCCCTATAGATTCCCTGCAGTCTCGGTGTCTGACTGAGGAACTCTCTTATAAGGGTTCTGGGGCATATCCTTGGTTGAGGTACCTTTCTCAAATTTTGCAGAACCTGGTATTTTCCCTTTTATATTTTCAAGGGAAATCTATTCCAAATATAAAGAAGGAACTTGAGATACGTTCTAGAGATGCGTCTATTCAAGACGATATTGCGAAGTCTAGGACTCTGCAAATTGGGTTTCCACAGGGAGCCTTATTTGGAGTTACTGGACAATAAAACACTGAGGAGATATTACACTCTCTTCAGGTTCCACCTGTGCAATCAGTGGTTGTTGAGGGTTGTTTACTGAAAATCCCCTATGAGGATCGCAAATGTACTTGTACTTTGTGGGAAGTGGAAACGATTGAACATCAAATTTTGTACTGTCCATATTACGTGCACTTAAGGGAAATTTGGGTGACTCTATTGATAGATAAAGACTAAAGCCTTCTGAGTGTATCCTCTTTCTGCTTACTTTAACAAATAGGAATGATTTGCATGCTGTCACAACTTTTTTATCACTTATTGTCAAGAGAAAGAAATGTATTCTAGCCCAGTTAAAAGCACTAAATTTGTGAATCCTATGTTGGTCCTTAATTTTTAAGTACTCTCTTATCCATTTTTGTGTCTGGATGTTATTTTGGTTAGCTGCTGAGAATGTGAGGGTTTTGCAGATTTTATCTTTTTAAAGAACTTTTTTAATCTTTATTGGTATTGATATTGTTTTATTTAATTTTATTTACTTATTTAAATTTATCTTGTATTGTATATATTTGTCTTCATTCTCTGGCCATGGCAAAAGCCAGCGCCTAATAAAATAAAGTAAAGTAAAGTAAACCTAAAATACAAGCATTTTCTGAGACACAATGGTGGCAATCTAACGGGTCGCATACACTGCCCGCAGGCACAATGCTCACACCAGAATGCGTGCACTTATGTGTGCATATGTGCCATGTGCACAGCACAGTCATGCAGGGAATGATGCGCCCTGGTCCCATGCGATCCCATGAGCCCACACACCTCATGGCCTGGGGGATGGAGCAGCCATGGCTCCTGCTACATTCCCCTGGCCATGGGGTGTAAGTACACAACAGGTCATAATTGAGTGAACCATTCCCAATTATGTTCTCCAAACCTCCTCATACTTAGAGGTCTCATCTCCAGACCAACTTAACTAATAGCCATTTCTAGTTCTATCCTCTCAAAACATACCCAATCCTTTTTTGAAACCAGTCATTACCACATTCTCTGGCAATGAGTACATGGGGGTAATTGTACATTGAGTGGAAAACACTTCCTCCCATTTGTCCTAAATCTGCTTGTCAGTTAATCTCATAGGGTGTCTCACAGTTCTAGTATTATGACAAAGGGTAAATAAAAGCTTCTTGTTTACTTGTGCCCCACCACACATCATTTTGTAAATCTTTGTCATATTCCCCTGAATTGTCTCTTCTCTAATCTGAAGAGCCTTAACCTACTGAGTCCCTCATATGAAAGCCATTCCATCTCCTTCATCATCTTTGTTGCCCTTCTCAGCACCTTTTCTATTTCTACTCTGTCCTTTTCGAGAAGGGGAGATCAGAAAAACACACAGAATTCAAGGTCCACCGTAGATTTATTTATTGGTGTTACAATGCTCTCCATATTATTTTCTATCCTTTTCCTTTTAATTCCCAACTTTCTGTTTACTGAGCTGATGTTTTCAATTAACTATCCACAATGACTCCAAGAACCTTTTCCTTTATGGTGGTGCCTAATTTGCAACACAACATAAATAATTATTTTTTCCTATGAGCATCACTTCGCACATACTAACATTAATTTTTAACTACCACTTTATTTTCCAGCCACCCAAGCATTCAAGATCTTCTGTATCTCTTCACAGTCTGCTAGGGACTTTATCTTGAATACTCTGAAATATTATAGAGCTGCAGTAGTGGCTCTATAGTTAAGGCAGTTGCATCACTGTGTTAAAATCATGAATCCTCTATTAATTATAAAATCAGGATGACTTATTTATATTGATTTATTTAAAATTTAATATCCCACCCCCTCCTGTCTAGGCAGCCTGGGGCAGCATTAAATATAAATATAAATATAGTTAAAACAAAGAACTTCATATGGGTCACAACAACCCCCCACAACCCAACTCCAACCCTTCCACTACCCATCTGCCCCACCAAATGCCCAGCAGAACAACCAGGTTTTACATTGACACCTGAAAGAGGGGAGATCTGGGGCCGGTGGACCTCTTCTGGAAGGGAATTCCACAAACAAGGTGAGCGACTGAGAATGCCCTCTCCAATGTGCCCCCCACTGAATATGAGAGACCTCCAAAAGGGCACTCCTGACCAACCACAGATGCTGTTCCAGAACCCGGGGGGTGAGGCGGTCTGGTAGATAGGTGGTGCCCAGGCTTTGTAGGGCTTTACTGGTAAGCACCAATACCTGAATCAGACCCTCAAGGCCTGTAAAGTGAACAGGGCACTGGAGTTATGTGCTCCCAGAAGACCGTCCCTGTAAGGAGCTGGGCCACTGCATTCTGCACCAACTGAAGCCTCTGAACCATCACCAGGGGTATCCCCACATAGAGCATGCTACAGTAATCAAGCCTTGAGGTGATGAAGGCATGGATGATGGTGGCAATATTACAGTCTGAGATATATGGCCATAACCATCATACCAGATGTAATTTACAAAATGAGGTCCTTGCCACAGCCGCTACCAAGATATCCATGTGGAGCTGTGAGCTGAGGAGCACACTCAGACTGTGAACCTGAGGGACCAAGTCAGGGATCAACCCATCAATGATAGGGACCTCCATTCCCTTGGCCCTCCCCACCTGCATGATTCTCCCTCTCTTATTGTGAAATTTGTTAGGAGTGTTGCTTAAGTAAGGGGTAGAATCTATACAAATTTCAGGAATATTGAATGAAATGCAAGGAAGTTATATATATTTGAATTTTGGAGTCAAAATTTTCTCCCCTATGCAACTTTTATGTTCATGGAGAGTTAGTTCAGGAAGCAGTAATAAGAAATCTAGAAGTGCTCAAAAACTCAAACATCACCTGCACAGATTTCATGTTTTTAGTTTTTGAAAATCCATTGTACAGTTTTGAAATTCTGAAGTTTGGAAATGCCCATTTCATGAAAGCTCATCTCCTGAATTCATCTCATTCAGGAGATGCACTTCCATGAAGGCTACTGGTGTAAGGACATGAGTGGCATTTATTGCACACTATTTTTGTACAGACGTGAATGGAATTTATTGCATGATATGGATGGACTGAGCTGGGGCAGAAAGGGAAACTCACTGGCTGGCTGCTCTGGTTGCCAAGCAAACTCCCCAGCTGTTGAAACTGACAAGAAATGGCAATTGGAAACTCTCTGGTGAGGCTACGGGGCTTTTCAGTGAGTAAGTGCCAGCAGAGTGAAAGCACTGGCAGAGTTGCAGGAAGTCAGGACAGAACCTAATTGGAGGCTTCAGCTGGGTAAGGGTGTGGCACAAGTCATTCTAGTGAGAGAGTGAAGGTGGAAGCAGCCCAGTACTGTGAAGGCTGCAGACCTGAGAAGCTCTGGGAGAGAAAAGAGCTGGCTGGAGGCTCTCCCTGAAGAAAGTATATCCAGTGGACTTCTGAGCGGGTATGGGACCCTGATGTGAGTGGGGAGAACTGTTAGGGAAGCAAAACAAAGACTGAGAGCCTATGGAGACCCATAAGCAGGCAAACAGGGGTTGCCTAGAGTGTGTAAAGCTGGGAAGCTGCCTGAGACCTGGCAACAAGAAAGCTTAGATTGTGAGAGGAGTGTACAGGGGACAAAGGGAGCGGTAAGCCAGCGAGAGTCTAAGAACCATTGAGAGTGGGATACTGAGAGATTTGGTGAGTTGGAGATTATATGAAATAAAGGAATTTGAGTTAATCCCCAACTGAGACTGCTTCTTGGACCCCAATCCTGCCTGATGTATGGTTAACAAGTCTTGGTTTCACCCTGTTACTGAAACAATAGAGAGAATAGGAATACCATTTGGAAGTAATGCATCTTGGGAATGCCAGTAGCCCTTCATGGGAAGTAAGCCAATACAATTGCAGATGCTTAACTGAAAGAAAGGGAGTGTGTGGGAGGATCTGAAATGTCAGAGAATGTAGGGGAGGGATGGGTGATTAAAAAGGCTTGGGCGGGGAAGTGAGGAAGCCACAGAGAGGAAATAGAAAGATAGGAAGGTGAGCTGGGTTGAATGACAGGTAGAAAGCCATTTGGAGCACCTGGAATTATGGGTGAAATGATGGATGTGAGGGTGGAAAAACAGGTAGGAGTCCACTGGGAGAGAGTGGAATCATGGGGAGCACGGTGGAATGATTGATAGATGTCTCCAAGAGCAGCCTAAATGATGTAGACCTGGGTGTAATGATGGTATGAGGACACCAGGGGCATCTGAAATGATGGGGAGCTGGGTGGGATGACATGTAAGAGGTCAGAGAGAGTGGCTGGAATGATGGGAGGGGTGTATGGAATGATGGGTACAAAGATGCTGGGAGCATATGAAATGATGGGTAGCTGGGTGGAATGACACATAAGAGACAAGTGGGAGCAGCTAGAATGATGAGGTTATGGGTGGAATGATGGTTATGAGGCCATCAGAAACAGCTTGGATAATTGGGACTGGGTGGAATGATACATGCAAGGACCCAGACCACCTTACTCTTTTCATTTTCTTTCTATGGTTTCCTTACTCCCCCCCCCCCCCCCCTTCCTGGCAAAAGGATAGAATTAAGAGACAGGCTATGTGTAGTTATATGCATTGAGGAATTTTACATGAATTTTACCTGCTCCCAGGTGTAAAAAAACCCTCCACTGGTGAAAGTGACAGAGCTGGGACTGAAAGGGAAACTCATGCCAGTAGCCATGTAAACTTCACAGAAGGTGAAACTGACAAGGCTACTGCACACAGTTTCGAACCAAACTTCCTGGTCAAAGTGACAAAGGTCAGGGCTGCAAAGGAAACTCTACAAAAGGAAGGGTCTTTGAAGCAATCTCTCTCTCCACCACTCCTACCTTCCTCCCACTTCCCGACATGAAATTGTCAAAGCTGGGGCTGAAAGGGAAGCTCACAGGGGGCACACTGGGAATGCGTGGGTTGTGGGTGCTTTGGGGAGCCACTCCATGCTGCCCACATCAAAACCCAGCAAAAACCTGTACTAAAAAGAAAACTTCAGACCCCCAATGAGTGGAAAGGGCAGCAGATCCCCAAGACATAAAAAAGGTGGTGAGGGGCACACTTAGATCCTTTTAGAGTGCCAGAGGTGACACGAGAGCTGTAGCAGCTTGCAAAATGGCAGGCATATAGGAGTCAGATGTAGAGACTCCTGATGAAATGGATTTCCCGGAGACATCTCCTTCCCTCATGCAGATGCTGAAACAGCAATATAAGGAAGCAAAAAGGGATCAAGGCACCATCAAAGAGGGCCTTCAGAAGGTAATTAATACCAATGATACTTTAAACAAAAAAAATGACAAGATCTCCAAGAGAGTCTCCTCCCTAGAAAATAGGGTAAGTGAGCAGGAGGATGCAAAAAACAACTGGGATGAAAAGGTCTCTGCCTTAGATAAATCAGTGACTTTTTAATTAAATAAAGTAGAAGATCTTGAAAACTGGAGCAGAAGCAGCAATATTAAAATAGTGAGAGTCCCAGAAGGGAAAGAAGGTAGAGACAGCAGGGATCTGGTACACAGCATATTACAAAATGTCTTCCCACAAAAAGAAAACCTGCACTGGGTAGAAATTGAGAGAGCTCACCGAGCTTTGAGGCCAAAGGAAAATGAGCCTCAAAGATCAATCATAGCAAAATGTTTGAGCTACACTGATAAAGAAGCAATATTGAGGGAAGCAAGAAAGCTCTCTGAAATCACATATGAAAGGGAAAGAATTTTCTTCTATCAAGATGTGGCAGTGGAAACAGTAAACAAAAGGAGACAGTGACAAAAGCACATGAATCTTTTCTATAAGGAGGGCATGAAGGCCCAGATCAACTTCCCAGCCATATTTACCTTTAACTACAAAGAAAAAGACAGACTTTTCACAAAACTGAAGCAACTGGAAGTTTTCATGGAAAAACACATGAAAGAATATAAGTGGAATCTCAGACACCTGAACACAGCAGAGTCTGGGGGACTATATCATTTTTTCAGTAGTGGATGGAGGCACTTAAGTGTACTGAAAATGTTAATGCTGATTTTGGGTTAAACAACTTTATAGTAGTATGATATACGTTTTTTAAAAAATGTATAAGCAATAGGGTTTAAGTATAAAGCCTGTTGTAATTATAAGGTTTGTTCACCAGATGGCAGCAGTGGAATATACTAATGAAAGGTGGCCACTGGTATATAGTTAGTTACAATGCTGGTTAAGGATATGATGTATACAGAAAACATCAGGTTGAAGCGGGTAAGGGCAGGGTGCAGCACCTGGTTTACGTGTTGCTAGTCATTGTGCGTCCCCACCCCCAGGAATAATAGAATTCCAATGTTATTTGTTCAGTGTTACAGTTGGTTATATTTAATTTTATTTATTTTGGATACAGAAAATGTACAGCTATAAGACTATACTGAGAACCCAGGATGCAATAAGGTGAGATAGATCTCTATGGAGGGAAATCCTCCTTAGAGACTAAATAGAGTAGACACACAAATAATAGAGACAAGATGAATCCTTTTTCCTTTTCTAGAGCAACATGGTAGAACTCAACATAGGAACAATAAATGTAAAAGGGCTAAACTGCCCGATTAAAATGAAGAAATTCTGACTTTTCACAATGCAGCATAAGTTAGATATTGTGGCTGCTCAGGAGACACATTTATTATGCAAAAACAATTTGTAATAAAATATACTTTGCTAATGCTAAGAGTGAAAGAGCTGGTGTGATCCTGAAAGTAGCTAATACAGTGAATTTTAGATGTAATAAGGAAATCAAAGATAAAGAGGGGAGATATATCATTTTGGTTGGACAATTTGAGGACCAATACTATACTCTGGTTTGTGTGTATGCCCCCAATAAAGGCACACTGACTTTTTTCAGAAACTCATCCCAATTATTGAAAGGGAAGCTAAAAGTAAATTCATTATTTGTGGGGACTACAACTGTCCTCTGACACCTTACAAGTCCAAGAACTGAGAACTGAATAAAGGACAGAAACATTTTAATAAAGAAGTTTGGATAAGTACTTAGAGAACTTTACATCCTACCAGGTCTGAATACACCTTTTAGCCAAACAAACATATGATCTATTCATTGATTGACCACATACTGGTTGATAAAGAAATAATTTCAGTGAGATTCGACTGTAAAATTATACAAACGACCTTCATGGACCATAATGTGATCTGGCTAAAAACTGAAACTGGGGCTACAATTTTTTTTTAAAAAATTAAAGGCTGGTCATTTAATAAAACTGTATTCATGGATATAATGATAAAATAGAAAGTACAGTCAGACATGAAGGAATACATAGAACATAATGACAATGGTGATACCACACCATCGGTGTTGTGGGAAGCAATTAAGGCTTTCATTAGGGGGTCATACATATCCACTACAGCCTACAAAACAAGAGAGAAAAGACAGGAACTGAATAAGATGCAGCTTAAATTAACAGATTTTCCAAAATAAAGAAAAAATAAGACCCACATTAAAAAGAGGAAGGGAAATTCTGGAATTAAAAGGTCTGATAGACTCACTTGAAACAGATTTAAAAAAAATTAATTAAGGTATACTAGGCAGTTCTATTTCGAGTGTAGTAACAAACCTGACAGAGTATTATCCTGGATTGTCAAACAAAAAAGACTAAAAATGAACATCACCTTCATTAGAGACAAAACACAGCAAAATACCCTGAGAGATGCACGAAAGATTTGCATCATTTTACCAAGACCTATATTCTACCACAAAACCAGATGAAGGTGTCATGCATAAATTCTTGTACCAATTAAAAATTCTCCAAGTTAAGGACAAACAGCTATTTTACCTTCATTCCCCCATTGAGGTGGAGGAAATTGAAAATATAACCAAGGGGCTGCCCAAAAACAAAACACCAGGACCAGATGGATATCCCCCCAAATTGTACAAAGTCTACAGCAACATCATATCCCTGATACTAGAAAGGGTATTTAACTCCTTCATTCGTAAAAGATAATGGGAAACACTTTTTAAGAGGTCAATATAACCTTATGCCCCATCCTGGGAAAAAATCTAGAGGACTGTTCGGGATACAGACCAATATCACTCTTTAACATAGACATTAAAATATTTACCAAAATCCTAGCTAACAGGCTTCAATAGTGCATAAAATACCTTATTTCATCAGATCAAGCTGGTTTTATTACAGGCAGATTAGTCATAGACAATGTCAGGAAAGCCGTAAACCTCATACATATTATAAAAACACAGAAAATGCCTACTGCAGTAATGTCCCTAAATGTGGACAAGGCCTTTGACCACCTGGAACATTTATTTTTATTTAAAACCCTGGAGCAAATGGACATTAAGGGCAACTTCCTAGGTTTAATTAAAATTATTTATAAAAAACCTAACTACAAAATCATTATTAATCGGGAGCTAACTGAAGCATTCACACTGCAGAGAGGTACGCAGCAGGGGTGCCCACTTTCACCCCTACTCTTTAATTTGGGCCTAGAGTTTCTCGATTTAGATATTAAACAATTAACAAAAATTAAGGGAATTAAATGTGGATCAGACTTCCACAAGCTAGACATGTGTGCGGATGATATGATATTATTTTTGTCTTATTTAAAACAATCCATCCTGGAATTAGTTTAGCTACTAGATATACTCAGTATTCTCTAAGGCTACAAAGTAAATATAAATATAAGTAATTTCAGACATTACGCACTCCTGGGTCACCACCGTGGATTTCCAACCATGGCTAGCCGTCCAACCCCAACCCGTGGTTCCGACAGACCCCAATCAGACATGACGGGAGCAGGACCATGGCAAGGAAACAGACAGTGAGGCCATGATCTGGGATAGTGAAACAGACGTGACACCGATCCCAGACTGTGGCAAGAACTCCCACAAGTCACCAGGGTGGGGCAGGACACAGACATGGGCAACTGAGGGCAAAGGAAGCCAAAAGTGCCACAAGGCACCGCCCATGTGAGGGAAATGGGAAGGGAGGGGGAGGAGGGAGGTGAATGCCGAGCCGTGCACAAACACAACAGGGAGAAGGAAGCCATGGGCAGAGCCTAACACAAACCACACACACGCCGGTGAGCACACGCACAGCCAAAAGGGAAAGGGAGCAAGGGGGAGACACACAGGGGCACACAAGGGGGGTTGGAGAACACCACACAGGGCAGCCCAACAGACAACAGCAAGGACATGGGGTGGGGCTGAGGCCAACAATGGGCAACAAAACAGGAGGGGGGGCAGGGCTGGAACCGAGCAGGACATGGGAGCAGGCACCCAACACCCCAGGGACAGCACAGGCACCATGAGGCACCCAACAGCAACACAGGCCACTGAACAGACAGGGGTCTACACAGTTACCCCTGACAGAGCAGGGTCACAGTCACCAATCTGAGGAAGACAGTGGGGAGGGCAGAGGCAGGTCTCAACAGCAGGACAACCGCTCCCAGATGGCAATGCATAGTCAGCGACGGAAGTGAGCCCCATGTCGCGGACAGCCGATGGTGTCCCCCTCCCAACAAGGGGATTCCGGGTGCATGAGCAAGGGAACCCCAATCACAAACAGTCATGGAGGCATCACAGTGGTGGGGGCTGAGCACGGACAATGGCCGGGAGCTGGCTGAGCAAGGGGTGCAAAGGTCCACGGGGATCCCCAGGACAGGTGTCAGATAGCAACAAACAGCTGACGGATGGGAGGGTCACAGAAATGAACCCCAAGGGTACAGATGGGACAGTGATGCCACACAGATGGCCCCAGGGTGCAGACGAACTGGCACATCTGGGCAGAATGGGGGGAGCAGGACAGTGGCGGGTCCACAATGGGAATGATGTAGTGGGTCACAGAACGGAAGGTCCAGGGAGATGCAGTGAGCTTCCGGCGGAGGCGATAGGGAGGACACAGATGACCCAGGGGGGACCTACAGCCAGCTGCACGGAGTCACGGAGGGGGGTGGGACGGGGTGGCCCAACAGATTAACGCAGTGGGGCCACTGCAACATGCTCCGGAAATAGCCCATCTGTGCCATGTGGTGGGCAACAAGATAGTAGACTTCAAAAGGATCGGGACCAGTGAGCCCAACCTGAACATCAGCACGGGACCACACCTCAGACAGCTCTAGCAGCTCGGGTCCGGTGGGATCGGGCAAGGCATAGTCAGCAGCACAGGGTCACGACAGTTGTCCAAGCTCCAACAGGTGGTAATACAATGCCCCATGGGAACGCTGGTAGGCACGGGCCCCTAGGATGCAGCAGAAGTAGGACACAGCCAGGGCGGCCAGACAGGTCTGAAAGACGGACAAGGCACAGACAGAGAGAGCTGACACCATCTCAGGATCAGACCACGACATCAGCAACCCCCTCAGCTCCTGAATGCGCCCATCTGGAAAGGGACAGAGTCCCAGCTCCACAACACTTGCAAGCGGTAACCACATATCCAAAGCGGCAGAGGCCCGAGCTCAGACACTGATAGGCATCCGGGAGGGTAGACGGGGAGCCAAGGAACAGTTGAACACCAGGGGAATGCCACAGGTCAGCTTAGAGCCATGGTCTCCCTGTAGGTCCAGCAACGCGGACTAGCTGCGGAACCACTGAGCAGTAGCTCTGATTCAGCAGCATTGGCCATGGTACAGCTGACAGAGGGTCTGAGAATCAAGGACAGTGGGGTCTCTCAAACCATGGTAGGCAGGGGAGGCAACCAGGGGATCTCCAAGGCCACATGATAAGGGTGATGGTAGCACAATGGGACAGCAGGGAAGTGATGACTGGGGAGCGGACACAGCTCAGCTGCAGGAACCCAAGGCCAGAGATGTCCTACACACAGAGAGCAGTGTTACACACACAACATTCATATGCCCTCCAAGGCCCCGGTAAGCTACCTACATGCTGAAGGCACAGCCATCCCCCCTCCGATTCACTCAAGCACCCAACACCCCAATAGGTGATAGGGACCGGCACCAGGGTCACAGGACCTACAGGCGGAGCCAGCACCCACTAATGCATAGCCTACAACAAATCAGCGCAGCACCTGTGTACAGGGCCCAACAGCCAGCCAGTGGTGAATGGGTGTAAGCTGGCCCCAGGCCCCTTATAGCGAACCACAACCTGCAGCATGAGCATGTCTGTGAGCAGTGTGCCTGACACCACCTGGCACTCCTGGGGCACCTACCAGTTATGGTCCTCGCAGGTAGCTGACATGGTTGCGAATGAGCAGGGTGCCTGCTGGAGGTCATAGATGAGTGGTACCTCCAGCACACCAAACTCCAGCAGGTCACCATGGAGCTGCTCAAGATGTACAATGCGGAGAAGGATGTCTGGCCCAGTTCACTGTAATCAGCCTCCTCACCCACCACAGGTGCTGCTGCATCGAGGCTGTGTGCATGGCGTGCAGGCTCTCTGGGACGTACTGTAGGGCCCTGCTGATTGCATGCACCCTTCCGGCTGCCCTCAGGCAAGCAGCTGTATGCCACTACTGGAGGAGGGCGGCCCTCTTCAGGGCTGTCATGCTTGTTAAACCCATCGACAGGTGTCTCTGGATCGTGCCCAGGGCTCAGCAATGGTGGGAGGGGGCCCTGACATGATGGGATGCTGCTGTTTGGAGGGTACACTTTCAGATGGACTGGCGTACCCTCCTGCGACTGTCAGAGCTTCTATGGCCCTGGCTGGAGTGACAGCACACCTCCATGCCCTCCCCTATCTCAGTCGTGCAGTGGGTGGGCATAGCTGTCTTGGTTCCTGGCCACCCCGGATTCCTGCTGTTCCATGACTCAACACTTCGGAGTGGGCCTCACAGCCATCACCGGCATCATCCGTGCCTTCTGTGAGGCTGTTGAGGTGGTCCTCCTCGACCGTGTGATTCAGCTCGTGGATCAGGGGGATGTGATGGCTGACTTTGAGGCTACTGGATTCCCTGACTGCCTGGGCGCAATCAATGGCAGCCATGTGGAGATCCTCTGCCCCCTCCCCCAATGATGCAGCCGAGTACATCAATAGGCATGGTTACCACTCGTTGCAGCTCCAGGTCATTGTCAATCACCAGGGCCAGTTCACAGACACCTTCATCGGCCACTCCGGCTGCAGCCATGATGCCTGGATCCTTGCCATCTCCCCCCTCTTCGCACGGATATACAGGGGGAACTATGCCAACATGCAGATGACCCAGATCGAGGGGGTGCTGATGCCCCCCTGCATCATCAGGGAACTGGCATATCTGCTGCTCCGCTGCCTCATGAAGGCCCATCTGGTGGCCTGGAACCAGATGAAGCCCTGTACAAGATTTGGCTGTGCACCGCGAGGACGGTGGTCGAGAGGGCCTTTGGTGTCCTCAAGGAGAGCTGGAGGTGCCTGGCCGGGTGCCTGGACTACTCGGTGGAAACCTCCGCCCTGGTAATCAGCACCTGCTGCATGTTGCACAACATCTGTGAGACCGATGGAGCGGCCCTGAGTATCCCAGGCCACAGCGACCAACTGGCCCCGTTCCATTATATGTGAATGTAGTGAAGCCCAGGGAGTACAGTTAAGCTAAGCGGATCCGAGAAGCATTTATGAGGCACATAACATGGTTGCCTCAGATCTGAGACTTCTGGGATCCATGGGGCAGGACCCCTGCCATGCCTGAGCTCAGGAGTGCCCAAGCCTCACCCGCTGAGCTCGGGGTACCCGGCGTGTGTATCAATGAATAACGACATAATGGTTACAGTGAATAAAAGTGTTTTTATTGTATTTACAGTGACCCCTGTGCCCTAATTCCCCCTCCCTTTTCCCCTGCCCCGTGGACCCTCCTGCTTCCTGGGGTGACTTCTCTGTCGCTGTGTGGGCTGCTATGCAGTCTGCGAGGCTCCCTCGCCTGCACTGGTGTCCCCCTCCAGTGTTCCCTGGCTCTTGATGGGCTCCTGGCTCTCCTCTGTGGCCGCTACTGTGGGCTGGTCCGGGCCTGGAACTGCCTGTTGCTGCTGCACCTGGCGGGGTGGCTGCTGCCATCTCAGCCCTGGCAGGATGGGGAGGCAGATGTGTGGGCCCTGTGGTCGGGGCTGCTGCTGCTGCTGCTGTGGGATAGGCACCGGTGGTGGGATGGCTGGTTGGTGTGGGGCTGAAGCTGGTATGGCGCCCAGGGGTGCTGCTGCCATGATGTAGGCACTCATCATGCCCGCATGTATCAGCAGCCAGGTGCCGATCTCGAGGGACTGGTCCGGCTTCCAGGAGTGCTCAGCGACACGGCAGTCAGTGGTGTCCATCAACTGCTGTATCGCCTCCATCTGACGTGTGTGGTCCCACCTCTGCAGCCACCTCTCTTTCCGCATCTTGGCTAGGAAGTGCCTGTCCCGTCCCTCCACCTGTTCTATGGCCCTGTCGGTGGCTGCCTCCATCCTGGTCCACATTATTTCCTCTGGGTTGCTGGTACTGATCCCTCTTGGGGCCAGGCCGGCTGCCGGGGCAGCGGATCTGTGGGATATGGGTTTGGTTAGCTCGGCCGGGCATCTGTTAGCTGCACGTGTGCCCCCTCCCCAGAACAGTGGTGGAGTGGTGCCTGGTATGCCTGCCCATTCATCCCCATTCCCTTTTGGTGGTCGGGTCCCCTCCCCCGTGGTCACCCTTAGCGCCCCGTCCACCAGCTCTGACCACCATTCCCCCTGGGTCACCTGGGAGTCATGTGTGGGGGTTGATCTGATCCCCCTTGGGCCGTCACCCTCTGCCAGCCCATTGGTCTGCCCCCCACTCACCTCGCTCAACCCACTGCTGCTGCTGCTGCTGCTGCTGCTGCTGCTGCTGCTGCTGGTGGTGGTCCCCCTCCACCTTGGCCTCCCACAGCAGTGGTAGTGGTCCCATATGGCAACGGCCATGGGGTGTGGCATTGGGGTTCTCCTCTCCCTACCCCCATGTCCCCACCACCACCCATCCTCCTCCAGGCCTCCAGTGGGCCTCGTCTCTTCTGCTTTCCTTCCGCCTTTTGTTCCACCCCTCCCAGTGCCCCTTCCCCCTCCATTCCCATTTCCTCTCCCTCAGTAACTCCTACAGTAAGGAATGGGGGTTGGTTGGTATTGTTCCCTGCCTGTTGTATCCCCCCCACTCCCTTGTTGAGTCTGTGCAGGCCCCTGTGCCTTCCACACCCTGTACCTACCTCCTATTTTCAACTCCAAGTCCACCATGGCTGGCTGCTCAATGGAGCTCTGCTCGGAGTACTCCCCTCACATCCACTGGCTCAGGGTGACCAGCGTGTCATCATCAGAGCCCAACCCCGAGTGCTGTAGTGGGCTCCCCATGCCTGTTTGTGATGGGGGCCTGCTGGTCCTCGAGGTCCTGGGCCATTCTTCTTGGGGTGCGGGTCCGGCAGTATCAGTGGGTGCACCTGGTGCTGCCATGGGAGGTGGGACATCCTCCCATGTCCGGTCCTGTGCCACGGTGATCCCTACCAGCCGGGAGGCCATGATGGCTCCCTTCATGTGGAGGATCTGGTCTAGGGCATCATAGTAGGGCACAGTCCACGCTGCATGACTGGACCTCTGGTTATTGTTCTTTATGTGTTTGTAGCCCCTTTTGAGTTCCTTGGCCTTGGACCAGCACTGTGCTGCCATCCTCTGGTATCTGGCCTCCCGCATGTCCCTCACTATCAGGTCAAACACGTGCTCATTGTGCTTGTTGACTGTGAGCTCTACCTGGTTTTCCAGGGACCCCCAGATCCTGATGAAATCCTGGGTCTCCTGGACTCCCCACTGTCCCCCTCTCTGGTACCTCCATATCTGTGCTGGTCCCCCTGGCTCCTATGCTGCCACCTCCTCCTCCAGCTCCTTCTTGCTGGTGTCCTGTTGGGGTTCCAGGGCTCAGGCACGTTTCCTGGTCTGTTGGGTGGACATGAGGGGTTGGGTGCCGTGGTTGTGCCATTCCTGCCCCCGGCCCCTGGCTCCCAGCCTCCCTCCATGGCTGTCCACTACCCTTGCACCCCTGCACCCCCAGCTATCCCATGGTGGTCTACGTACCCATTTGCATGGGGTCTCCTCTCCATCCCCTGTTCGATATCCCCCTGTGGGGCGGGTTTCTCCAGCTCCTGCTGCTGCTCCTCGCACTCCATCGTTGTCCTGTCTCTCCACTCTCTCTTCCTGTCTCGCCACCTCATTCCCCTGCTGCAGTGTGCCCTTTAAATATCCCTCCTTGTTCTGTTTATTGGATGTTGCCTGGCAGCGACGCTGCATGCATTCACCACGGCGTGGAATCATTGTCCGTGATTGCGTCTGGTGGTTGCCGTTCAGATGTTACTTTTGGCTTTTTCCCAGTGGGGATTGCATTGACCACAGTTCTGGACCTGCTCCTGTCTCGAGCTCCAGAACCATGGTTGGCCTTGGCCCCTACCAGTGATTGACTATGGTGAACATCTGGCTGCTGCTGAACAGATGTTCACGGCTCATTGGCCGTGCTGGGGAATTGAGTGTGGTTCACTGTGGTTGACTGTGATCTCATGAAGTCTGAAATTACCCTAAGTCTCAAATGATTTTATTCAATGAACAAGGTTCTACCAGAACAGAACTATAGGGGATATCCCTCTTTCAGATTGACAAAACTTTGAAATAGCTAGGTATAAAGCTTACAAAAAATGTCAACCATTTATTTAAACAGAATTACTCACCTCTGTTAGAAGAATTCCACAGATACAGAGATATGTGCAATGTTCCTGGATGGGAAAGATAAATTTTGTTAAGATGAAGTTCCTATGTATCTTATGGTGAAGTTTAGTTAAGATGAAGATCCTACATATCTTCTCCCATACGTATCCCAAATGATTATTTTATTGCCCTAAACAAAATTGTATCAGGTATAATTTGGCATACAAAAAACCCTAATGTTAGAAGTTCAATTCTACACACTTCAGGGGACAAGGGCAGCCTTAACGTCCCTGACTTTAAACTGTATTGATGGGTCTCCGCATTACGAGGTCTGAAATTATGGTTTGAGGCCTCCAAAGAACCTTCATGGGTAGAAATAGAAAAGACCCTCCTTAAAGTTAAGAATTTTAAAAAATGCCTAGAAGATGAACACATAACTACCCTTAGATTAGAGGAGGAAGCAGTACATCCATTTGCAGGAGAAGCAATGAGAATTTTGAAAATTTATTGAAACAAATCAGAAATATACCAAGGGAGAACACCATTTACTCCATTAATCTGTTTAAAAAAAAATGTCACTAAATGACACGGAAATATTTTGAAAAGATGGAAAAAGAAAGGTGTTGTACAGGGCCGACATTTATTTGTGGATGACACAATGAAGACAGTAGACACTCTCCAGACCTGCATGGAAGAAAAAATAGACTCTTGGTTGTATTTAAAACTCCACAGCTACTTCAACCACCCACATAATAAGAGTCACTTTATAAGAAAACCTTATGAAATAGAACTGATACTGTTCAATAATTTCCCCAACCAAAAATTGTTCTCTAAAATTTACAGAGCTTTGAGAGAAATTATGCGATTTCCAGATGCAGGGTATATTCCAAAATGGTTGGGAATCTGGTCCCAACTTAGGAAGTGTTCTGGCTTCTTAATGGTGAGAGAACCACAAATTAAGCTTACCTTAAGATTCTATTCCACACCAGTACAAATATCTCAGATAAACAAAACATACAACCCTAGCTGCTCTGGAATGGTTGGCAGTTACTTACACTGTTGGTGGGAATATCCTAAGGTGCAAACCTTCTGGGCACAAATATAGGATAAGATTAAGGCCATAACGGGACTGGAGGTACTATTCAAGCCTCAGGCCATTTTTACATGGACGCCCTCCCATGCTGGGTGTGCGGAAGGGTGTTCCACCAGTGGAAACGGCAAGGCGGTGGGTGGGTGGATGGGTGTTCCACTGGTGTTCGCCCATGTGAACAACACAGGCGGTGGGTGGAGGTGTGTGTGTGCTCCCAACACACATCCATCTCTACCCATCACCCACCCATCTCCACCCATGGAGCCATCTGAAAAAAACAGAGGAGGCTCCATCGGTGGAGATGGGTGGTGGTGGATGGAGGTGTTTGTGTGTCCATGGGAAAGGACATATACCCACCTCCACCTACCATGGCAGCACACCCATCCCTTCACCCTCCCCCATCCATGTAAAGTGGGCCTCAATTGGCCCTCTTAGATATATGGCCAGTCGCCTTAGAAAAGAAATCTACTGTGTATGCTTGTAAAATAACGATTAGGGTGGCTATCCATACAATCTTACAAGTTTGGAAAACTACAGAGGGTCCTAACCTATCAACTTGAATTCAGAGGATATGGTATACCTTATCTATGGAGAGAGGAATATATGATATGTTGGAGGCCTTCTATAAAAACTGGAACCCTTGTTGGACTTTAATAACAGAAAACATCAACATGGACACCAAAAACATGCCATAAACTTGAAGATGAAATAATAGAGACTACTACTCACCTGTAGACCTTATAAACAGAGACTTTGGGATGTCAGTGTGGTCAAGGAGGACTAAGGGAAGATATAGATGGCAATTCTGTATTCTTTAAAAAATGTCTTTCTGTTTGTTCTTTTATTTTTACTCTGTAATTTTCTGTGTTGATTTCTTGGTTGTTCACCCACACATGTTTGTAGATGTAAATGTTCTATATAAAGTGGTTTTATTAATTTTTTTTAAAAGGGAGGAAACTCACTGAGAGAAGGGATGGTGTCAGGAGAGAGACACTGGGCAATTTCACACACAAGACACCCTCCACCCACTACCCACCCACCTCCCACCCACTATACATGTCACAGGGCACCCATAGGGCGACGCTGCAGCCCTGCAACATGTATAGTGGGTGGTGGGTGGGTAGTGGATGGAGAGTGCCTTGTGTGAAAATGCCTTATATGTGGATTGAGGAACTGGGAATGAGATGGATAGAATTTCTTCAGGTGTGTAACTGAGAAAGCTCTGAGATGCAAGGGAAATGCTACAGTGAGGAGGGATCTACAAAACACTACCCCCCTGCTCATCCCCCTGTTGACAAAGGGTATTTTCATTCATTTTTTTTTTCATTTATTAGATTTCTATACCGCCCCATCCTGCACAGCAGCTCGGGGCGGTTTACAACAATAAAAAACATTTAAAAACATTTAAAATACAACCATAAAACATATCAATAAGCTGGTGGTATATAAAAATAAATAGACAGGTGGGGGATTAAAAATCACCCCCCCCC
>QEPC01005120.1:1927595-1958666 GCA_003113815.1 Sphenodon punctatus
GGGGGGGGGGGGGTAAAGACAGTATTCCTGTTAACAATAACTTCATTAAAAAGAGTTAGTGAAATAGCAGTCATAATAATCTCATAACCATATTTGCAGATTTTCCAAGATAAAATAGATATTGCTTTACATCCTAAATTCCTACCTAAGACAGCATAAGTAAGACAGTTTTGAGAATGTGGCCTCTTTTACACGGGCGTCTCCCACCCATGAACATGCAGATTTCTGTGTGTTCATGGGTGGGAGCCCTGTGTGAATGACGTGGCCCACCCGCCCGCCCACCCACGGTGAATGGGTGTGTGTGCATGCTCACGTAACACACATCCCCGCTCCCCTCCCCTCATCCCTATGCACAGAGAAACTGGGGGGAAAGTAGGAGTGGATGAGTGTGGAGGGGGTGAGTGTGCAGCCATGTGCATGCCCCACCAACGCACTGGTGCGCACACAGACACACACACACCCAAACCCGGTGGAGCCATGTAAAAACAGTCTGTGAGAAGCCACTCAAAGAAGAACAGAAGGATCTTCAAGATGGTTCTTGACATTCACACAACACCCACCCTTCCAGCCCTGTATGGAATCTTTTTTCTTATATTCCTAGAAAGGGTTGGAAGGAACTGTAATTCTGATGGAGAGAGTGATTTTTATACTAGAGGAGCTCGAGGCCATCACATAGTCTATTATTTGAATATGGTGAGCATGCACAACCAAGATGTGAGAATGTTAGAGCCATCTCAAAGAACCTTCATTACAAGGCAACAACCTTCTGATCACTCACACGGGGAGGAGTTTTTTGCAAACAAACAGTTTTATCTCCAAGTCCGATCAGTGTCCCGGTGTCTTGTAGCTGCTGCTGCTGCTGAAGCACTATTAGCAAGCAGAGGCAGGTGAGGGATGGGGACCCCCCACCTTCAGCCCCATGGAGATGAAGAACAATCCCCAAGCACCACACGCTGAGTTCTCCCAGTCAGGAAGGAGCAGAACCAGTCAAGGATGATCCCACCCACTCCAGCTCGATCCCACAAGCGAGTCACCAACATCTCATGGTCAACTGTATCAAAAGTAGCCAACAGAGCTAACAAAATTAGCAGGGTCAAACAACCCGTATCTAATTCATGGTGAAGGTCATAGACCAAGGCCACAAGTGCAGTCTCCATGCCATAACCCAGATGAAAACCGGACTGAAAGGGATCAAGATAACCAGTGCAGTCTAGATGCCCTGGCAGCTGCTGGGCCATCACCCGCTCAATAACCTTCTCTAAAAACGGAAGGTTAGAGACCGGCCGATAACTGATGAGGGAATCAACATCAAGTGAAAATGACAGGCCATGGTAATGAAAATGGACAAAAACAAAGAAATAAAAAGCATCCATTTTTGTTACCAAAATAAAATTTTAAAACAAGCAAACAAACAAAAAAACCACACAAAATTGTGCATGAGAAAGATGGCTGCTGGGGCAGTTCTGCAGCTTGAGCACCTGGTGCCCGCTGCCTGCCAGTGGGTGCATCCCCACATTCCTCCCCACATGGATACCTCACACATTTCCATTGCAGGAACATTGTGCTGTGTGGAAACCACACATAATTGTCATCACGTCATCATTGTCATCATGATGTGGACCAGAGCCAAGCTGAGCTAGCATAGTCCAGAAACAAGCCAGGTGGTCTGTACCAGAAAGTCAGTCCAAGGCAGCTGAGACAAAGGGCTCAGGGGCTGGGACCAGACTGGAATCAGGGATGAGGCAGGTAGTCTAGAAGCAGGGCTGGAAGTGTAGCTCAGAGACAGTCATGCAGAGAAATCTGGGCACACAAAGGGCCAATCAAAGGTACACCCACACACCATGGTTGGGTTGTGTGTCCACACATCACATGCGTACATCGTGTGCCCACCAAATTTAATGCATGTGTTACCCCCCTCACTACTTTTTAGTTTATTTATTTATTTATTTATTGACATTTATACCCCACCCTTCCCTGAAGGCTCAGGGTGGCTTTAAAAAATAGTCCCGAGCACTTAGGCAACTGTAATTGTGGTTCCTGCTCACTATGGGGAAGCAGAAAGCTCATGACTATGCTTAGTTGCTGTTCTGAAGCCAGCATGGGAGTTCCCATTAATGGCATACCTTCCTACATAACACACACTTCCACTCCCAGGGGCAGGGAGGTTAGGAGACTGGCAGCCATCTTGTATGCCAGTTTAGATCCAGTCATACTTGCTGAGGAGACAGATGGTGAAAACAGACATGAGGCCTGTGAGGCGCCTCCCCGACCCGCTCTGAAACAAACCATTGCAGCCACCACTCCTTGGTTTGAAGGGCTGTTCACATGAGCATCCCTTACCCCATGACCAGGGCATTGAGGCTGCCAGCAAAGGTCTCTCCACACTCCACGGAGGCCTGAGGAACTGTCCACGCAGGACAGGACTCCTGGGCCAATTTGGAACAGCAGGATTGGGCCCTGGGAAGAGCCACTGCTAAACAGCTGATGCAGGGGGCACTCCTGTCCCCATCAGCTGTTTGGTGCATTCACCTGGCCCCCAAGCTAATGGGGGCACTCCTAAGGGAAGCACCCACCAGCCTTTTAAAGTGACAGAAGTTGACCTGGCGGCAGCAGTAAACAACCCAAACAACCCAACTCCCTGTCTGTCAGGTCTAGTCCCTGACAGAGCTCCAGTATGGCAGCTTCAGCATCCCTAGTTTGATGGGGGTAATCAAGCGTATGGATAAATTCCTTCTCAGACTCAGCAAAATCAGCTACTAAGGGGCTATTGTTTGTCAAGAGGGGAGTAACCCACACCAGAAATTTACCAGTCAAATTTCCAATGATAAAAAGAACCTTTGCTTGATCCATAGCATAAACCCCAGGCTGTGTTTGGAAATTTAATTTGCATAAGTCATTGTCAAGAATATTCAGGCATAATCAATAATCTCTTTCCATCAAATTTATTGGGGCAGGGAGCTGTAGGTTCTCGAGGATTAGGGGGAATCTCTACAACAGCAGCTGCTTGAACTTTTTGTTGCTGAAATAAGGGTCTTCATATCCTGAACCATGGAATCCTAGTCATTTGAGGATACTGTTGAGGTGTGCTCCATAATGATGCCTAATTGCCTAGGGGGAGAAAAGAAAGGGGAGAGGGGGAGTGCTGGTACACACTAGGTACATGGGGGAGGAGAGTGCAGGGCAAGGTCTGTCTGATGGAAAGGGGAAGAGGGAAGGAGATTGGGACTCATAATGGGGAACCGGGACAATGGAGAAGTACAGATTTAAACAGATATGGTGAGAGGAACAGTACGGAGACACAGGAATGAAAAGCAGTGAGAAGGCAATGGCCAGAAACAGAGCAAGGGCTGGCAAACACCTGAGCAGTCAGACAAAATAGCAAATGCTAGGTGTTCATGCTGCCATTATATAGAGGTGGCTTCTGACTCACAGCTGAGTTGAGTAGCTGTGGTTGCTATGGTAATGCCTGACTTAGTTTTCCTTAAAGGCACAGTACATTGTGGCATTCAAGTGTCGCTTGCTTGGTTCACGTGAGTCCATGCTAAATTGCTCTGCGAGCTGGCAGCTTCTCTTTCTAGGAGAAGGGTGAGATCTGACCATCCTACAGAAGGGGCAAGACCTAACACTGTCACTTTGAAAGGCCCCTTCCCCCTTTCCATTGCCTCCCAGTTGGGAGGTTGGGGGGTGGGGGGGTAGAGAGATGAGTTGCTGAGATTTTCAAAGTGACTGGGAGCCAGTCAGGTCGCAGTAGCCCAGGCAGGCTCCTGTCACATTGAGGGCACTTCCCTCAGGAACACCTCCTATCAGCTGTTTGTCAGGCTGTGTGAGGGCAACAAGCAGCTCATGGAAAGGGGACTTAGAGGAGTGCCCTTTTCATCTGTTTGGCGACTGGCTCGCTGCATACACCAAACAGCTCATGGGGGGGCAAGAGGAGCGTGCTCATCCCAGCCATCAAACAGCTGATGGGGGCTCCAGCCCCCCCCCATCAACTGCTCAGCGGACCCGGTAAACACACTCCACCAGTCCCCCCTGATCAGCTGTTCAGTGGCCAATATGAGGATGATTGTTCTTCATCCTCCAGCCATCCCCTGATCAGCTGGGCCTGCACTTGTACCTTTTGTTATATTTCTGATTGGTTTTTAGAGGGATGTGGATGGGGAGTTGTGGTTATAATTGGTTTTAATTACATTTAGTGGGGTGGCCTGGGTCTTGGGGGTATGGATATGGGTGATCAGGACTGGGGGATGTATTACGACCCCCTGTGAGGGGGGGCTTGGGCCTATGGAAAGAGGGTGGGGGAGTGCCAAGGTCCCACTGTGAGAGAGGGATATGGGAATGGGGGAGGTGGGTTGTGTCTTGGCCCCCCCCGTGAGAGAGGGGTATGGGCATGAGGGATTACAGGGGAAATGAAGGCATTTCTCCACCTGCCTTTGCTCTTGATCTGCCTCCGGGGATGCCAGGCTCAGGGCATAACCTTCGACCACACTTCCCCCTAGAGCTATATTCACCCTATGTTTCGGAGTTGGGGACTGGTCATCAACTGCCTGAGGTGGAAGCATTTTTGGGGATGGTAGAGCATGGGGCAGCTTTTGAACCAATTGGGGTCATGTTGAGCATGGGAGGTATGGCAGGTAGGGAAAGTAATGCTATCAGGGATGTTGGGACAGGCACCTTGTGTCTGTTCCCATTTTTTACCATTGTACCATCCTGTCTCAGGATATTTGTGGGTTGAGGCTAGTGGGGCCCCTAATCTGAAGCTGATGCTGCATGCTTAATGTGAGGACAGTGACAGATAAAACATAAACCATTTTTGATCTTGTTCAGTAAGAGGGCACTGACCTTGTATGCATTACAATGACTTGGCTGGATGACACAGCTGGGCCTATATTTTCTCAGATGGTGCCAGCTGGATACTCAGTGCAGCATCAGCCTATGATTGGGGGGCAGAGTGGCAGTGATCTGTAAAGATACCTTGGCCTTTCAAAGGTACTGATGACTGATTAATCCAATATATCGGAAGAACTGTCGCAAATAAGTTGACTCTGGAGCAGGTTCTGGAGCAAATTGACAAACTGAATAGTAACAAATCACCAGTCCAGATGGTATTCATCCCAGAGTTCTGAATTAACTTAAATATGAAGATGCAGACCTATGATTGGTAATTTTTAACCTATGACATATATCTTTCATTGTACCAGAGAACTGGAGGATAGCGAATGTAATGGCAATTTTTAAAAAGGGCTCCAGTGATGATCCTGGAAACTACTGACCAGTGAGTCTCTTGTCAGTGCCGGGAAAACTGGTGGAAAGCTGGAAACAGTTGTTAAGAATAGAATTACTGAGCATATTGATAAACATAGCTTAATGGGGAAGTGTCAACATGGATTTAGGAAAGGAAAGTCATGCCTCACTAACCTATTGGAATTCTTTGAGGGTGTAATTAAGCATGTGGATAAGGGTGAGACAGCCAATATAGTGTATCTGGACTTTCCCCTCTCCCTCCCCGATTCCCTGCCGGGATCCTCCAGCACCTCTGTTGGACATGCCGGTTTGATCCCGGTGGGGGATCAAAGGGTGATTCCGTGATGGGGCCAATACAGGCCCCGTCACGTCTGAAAATACCCAATGTTATTCAAGGTAGTTAAAACTCAAGCAGACTGAACAATTGCAGGAGGATTTTGCGAGACTGGGTAACTGGGCATTGGCAAATGAAATTTAATATGAACCAGTGTAATGTGATGCACATAGGGAAAAATAACTCAAACTATATGTATACAATGCTGGGTTCTAAATTAGGAGATACTACTCAGCAAATGGATCTTGGAGTCATTGTGGACAGTACATTGAAATCTTCAGTTCAGTCTGCGGCAGCAGTCAAAAAAGTAAAAAGAATGTTAGGAATCATTCGAAAAGGGATAGAGAATAAAACTAAAAATATCATAATGCCTCTATATAGATCTATGGTATAGCCACGCATGGAGTATTGTGTGCAGCTCTGGTTACCCCCATCTTAAAAAAGACATATAGTATTTTCAGACATGACTGTGCATGGCACTGTCATGCTTTGATCCTGCCCAGGGTGTGTTGACCCATCTGCCGAACAGATATGTCAATGGTCCAAGCTGGAGAGGAGGTGGGGATTGGGTGGGGAGACATGCAAACATGCCCTGCTCTACCCTGGTCTGGGGATGGCTTTCCTGGGCCACAGCAGCACTTAGACCATGTTCTGACTTGTCAGGGAGCCCAAGTAAAAGCGTGAGTTAATCCTGTCACAGTCTGGAGACAGCCCTGATCTTGCCCGCAGAAACATCTGGTGGGTGGGAACAGACATGATGGCACCACAGGTGCCTACGTGGGTTAAAGTGTGGCCACCCATGGTATCATTACATCTAACTCATAGTAGATCTAGAAAAGGTACAGAGAAGGGCAACAAAATGATCATGGGTATGGAACAGTTTCTGTATGAGGAGAGACTTGATAGGTTAGGGCTCTTTAGCTTGAAAAAGAGGGGATTGAGAGGGGATATGATTGAAGTTTATAAAATCATGAGTGGTGTTCAACACATAAATAAGAAGTGGTTATTTACACTCTTTAAGAGTACTAGAATAAGGGGACACTATGAAATTAAATGGTAGCAAATTTAAAATAAATATGAGAAAGTGTTTTTTTCACTCAGCACACAATTAACTTCGGGAACTTACTGCCAGAGAAAGTGGTCATGACCGGTAGTGTAGCTAGTTTTAAAAAGGGATTGGATAAATTCTTGGAGGATATGTCCATTAATGGCTATTAACCAAGTAGGTTTTGGAAAGGTAACCTCTTACTGTTGGGTAGGGATGTGTGAACGCGGTTCGGAAGTTCAGAGTTCGCCCCAAACTTGGTCTGTTCGGACAACCGAACCTGAACCCAAACCAAACTTGATTCCGAACTCCGAAACGACCGAACAGTTTGGTAGGTTCAGATTGAGTTTGGATGAGTTCAGGTGGCAAAAATGTGTCACTGGAGTCAGCTGAGGAGCAGACTTCCAGGCACCAGGGGTGGAGAGGCTTGGAGTAGCAGCCAGCCTGCCCAATCACCATTCCTTTTCTCCTCAGACCACTGACTTTGCAGTCTGCGATTGGCCACGGGCTAGGCTGCATGGAACCAGTGGGGCTTGCAGTGAGGTGGGCGCAGCAAGTAACAAAACACATTGCCTTCCCAACACCGTCTGAGCTAGTCACTGTTCCTGACAGCATGCATTTTGAGAAGACTCCCTCTCCCAGCAGTTCCCAGCTCCCCAATCCATTGCCATCCTCCTCCTATTTCACCCATCCAACCCAGCAGTATTTAGATTATATTAGATAGATTTAGGTGTTATTTTTTGTTTTTACCCCTCCCTCTGTTCCCTGTGTTTAATTTTCCTTCCTCTCTCCCCCCTTCATTGAATCCTTTCCCTCTCCCTTTTATTCCATCCATGATCCCCTTCCCCGTTTTAAGTTTTGGATTTATTTAGAATAGGATTATTATTAGATTGATTTTCATTTCCGTTTTGTACCCCTCCCTGTGTTCTTTGTGTTTCCCCCTGTGTAATATTGTATATATAGAGAGATATTAGATATATAGCTACTAGATAGATACGCAAAGTAGTTAGCTTAGTTATAGAGATAGATAATGATACAGTGTGTTTTTAGGACAAGGACTTTGTAGTTATTAGGATATTCCATTTAGTTCAATAGGTTTTAGAACAGTTAATAGCAGTTAGATTTAGTGTAGAGATAGATATAATAGATTAAAAAATTGAGTAAAAAAGTAAAAAAAAAATTAAAATCTTTGTGTGTGTTTGAGTTGGAAGACATGGAGAAGAGAAGTGGGAGAGGCCAGTCTGCTGTCCATAAGACAGGCAATGGGGCACGTGGGAGAGGTGGTAGGGGCTGTACTCACAGAGCTGCAGCAGCCCGAGCACATCACCACGCCCCAAACTCCGCAGGCCTCAGTGGCTCAGCATTGCCTCTTGGCAGTGCCCTCCACTGCCACGCAGGGCACTGGAAGGTCTGCAGGACTTGAGGCTGCATCTCTCTCTGCTGTGGCTTCAGGAGCAGGTGCTGTTGCTTCCGATGTTCCTCCAGAGCCACCAATGTCCCCCATTGTGGAGGTGATCCCCAGCAGTCCAGAACTGGTGGATCCCACACCAACTGCTAGAGGCAGTGCCCGATCCCTGGGCAATGGTAGTAGGGAGAGGAGTAGCAGCAGCAATAGCAGTAGCAGTAGCAGCTATAGAGGGGGCACAGGGAGAGTGCCAGCACGGGCAGTCTAGCCTCAGTGTCTCAGTACTCACCTTCACGGGACATCACCGTGATCTCGAACAGTGAGTCAGAGGCAAACACTAGTACCGCAGAGGAGATGTCTGGAGTTGACCCTCTTATTATTATTATTATTATTAACAAACATTTATATAGCGCCAGCAGTGTACCTGGCACTTTACAAAGTAATAAAATAGACACGGTCCCTGCCCCTAGGGCTTACAATCTGAGAGACAGGAGCTGGGGGAGAGACTTAGGAAGGGGAACAGAGGGAGAGACAAGGGGTCTAACATTCATGAAGATGCGAGGTCTCAAGTGCACGTACTTGGCTTGGTTACGATGAGAATGACAGCAGGCAGGTCCATGTTGCAAGGATAAGGGTAAACCGATCGTAGGTATGGAAATAGTGGCTCAGCAGGATAAAGAGTCAGACAGAGCAGAGCGAAAGAGGTGAGTTTTAAGGAGAGATTTGAAGGTATGAAGGGAGGGGGCAAGACGGATGTGGACAGGGAGGGAGTTCCAGGCATGGGGGGCAGCAAGTGAGAAGGGAGCAGGGAAGGCGTGGAAGGGTGAGAGAAGGGACAGAGGAGGAACGAAGTGCACGGGCTGGAGTTGTGAGAGCTGTGTTGCCAGTGCCACCAAGTTATGCCCCTCCCAGCAGCGCTGGCAGCAGTGTGCCACCCAGGGTGGGCCTGAAGGCAGGAGGGGGAAAAAAATCCTCCGTATGGGAACATTTTAAGCTGGTGCGGGAAGATGATCCCAGAGAGGTGCAGTGCACTTTGTGCAATAAGCTGGTGAAGCGTGGGCAGGAGCTCACCAACCTTGGGACAACTGCAATGGCGAAGCACCTGAAGTCATCCTAGAGTGCTCTGCTGCTAAGTGGGAAGGCAGGGGAAGTGGATGCCAGTGGGTTCCCAACTGCAGCGGCCAGTCGCCCGGCTCCTTCAGCGGGCAAGCATCCTGCACCAACTGCTGCCTCTACCAGCAGGAGCAGGGGGGAAGAACAGCAGCAGGAGCCTCACCAGCAGCGTCAGTTCACCTACCTATCGTACAATTGAATGAAGTGTGCCCAACCATGCACTACTTCTAGGGACATCATTCAGCTCCTGAATCAGTCATGCTCGCCCGTCCCAGGAACCATCAATGAGATTCTGGGACCATCATTCCAGTCACTGGGGAATGTCATTCCATTCTACTGCATCCAGAAGCCCGGTGCCAGGCCCGCATGCCAGCCTGCCCCCCCCCGCCTACTCCTCAGCACCCACCCGTGGATGCCTGTTGAAGCTGCTGAAAAAAAAGCCCCTCTGACCACCAGCACACGCTGCCTGCTGCCTGCTTCCAAGGAGCCTGTCTCTCTCTCTCTGGCACACACTCACACAGACACAAGCCCTGCCCCTCTTGGGGGGCTGTCTGCAAGTTGAGACCCTGCTACTGGCACATCTTTGGGGGTAATACTACATGTGGAGGTGCCAGCCAGGTGCTGCTGGTAGGGATCAACTAGCTGTATGAGATTCTGCCACCTCCCAGAACTTTAGCACAGAGGGATAAAAGTTTGGACAGTTCAAACAAAGCTTGTAACAACAAATATAACCTTTATAAACAATTTTTAAAGAACAATAACATCAACAGTATAAAACCAAAACCAAACATATATACAAAGAAAAGAAAAGAAAAGAAAAGAAAAGGGTCTAGCCTACTTGTCTTTGGGACTGTCCCCCAGAACTTGGGGGAAAGGCAAAAGGGGTGCAGGACAGGACTGAGGGGTGGGCACCCTGTGCTCTGGCATATCATAACCATGGGCCAAAGCGAAGTCCATGGCCCTTGCCATGGCTGTATGCCACCTGGAGACTGACTGGTGGTACAGTTCCAGGTGTTTCGTCTCGGCAGAGACGTACTGGGCATATGCCTCCACCTTCCTTTTTCTCCACCTTCGGCACCTGGAACTGTTCCACCAGGCGGTTCTCCATGGTGGCTGCTAGAGGTGGGACCCCGGGCCCATTACCGGCTACCGGATTTACCGGTTACCGGTTCTCTAAGAACCGGATTCCCTGATTAAATCCGGTATACCGGTACCGGTTTTATTTCATTGAGTTCAATGGGGCACTGTGTCCCCATTGAAATCAATGAAATAAATTAATTCCTCCCCCCTCCCCCTCCCAGGCTGCGCGGGTGGAAGGGGGGACACCCCCCACCCACCCTGCCCAGCCTGGATTTTTGTTTAAAAAAAGACTCAGAGGCGAGCCCACCCCCCAGCACCAGCGGCCGCGGCGTCCCCGCAGCCGCCGGTAAGTATGACCCGATCCCTGGGGGGGGTGTTTAACACCCCCCCAACCCCCCAGGGATCACCCCTACTAAAGTTCAGTGCTTGCTTACCTTGCGGAGCTCCGGCGGCGGCGGCGGGCGGTCCGGCGGCCTCAGCGCCGGCTGTGGCTGCCGGCGTCAGAGACGCTCTAGGCCTTCCGGGGAAACCCGGAAGTTCCCCGGAAGGCCTAGAGCGTCTCTGACGCCGGCAGCCACAGCCGGCGCTGAGGCCGCCGGACCGCCCGCCGCCGCCGCAGCTCCGCAAGGTAAGCGCAAGCTAAGCTATGCACTTTAGTAGGGGTGATCCCTGGGGGGTGGGGGGGGGTTAAACACCCCCCCCCAGGGATCGGGTCATACTTACCGGCGGCTGCGGGGACGCCGCGGCCGCTGGTGCTGGGGGGTGGGCTCGCCTCTGAGTCTTTTTTTAAACAAAAATCCAGGCTGGGCAGGGTGGGTGGGGGGTGTCCCCCTTTCCACCCGCGCAGCCTGGACTCGGGGAGGGTTTGTTTTTTTAAACTTTTTTGGTAGGGCTTTAAGTTTTTACATTGCAGTCATTTTTAAATGGCTGCAATGTAAAAAAATCCGGTACCCGGAATCCGGTAACCGGACCGGATTTACTGGGTCGAATCCAATAATGCCGGTACGCCCGGTACCGGCATTATCGGATTCCGGATTTACTGGTTTTCCCGCCCCTAGTGGCTGCTATCTGCTTCAGGCCGGCCACGAAGTCCCGGGTGGGTCTCTCCACCTCAGCCCGAAAGACCCTTGCCGCTGCAGACTCCTGGGGACTGGGGGACTCCACATCAGAGCTGGAGGAGGGGGAAGGGCTTACATGGCTTTGCTTCTGCCATGCCTTCCACCCCTTCTTCTGGCAATGAGGATGCTTCATGGCCACGACACCAGAGTCCTGCTTCTGCCACCTCACTGTCAGCCTGTGGAGCTTTTCAATGTGGACTATCATCCCTGATGTGGTCCCCTCATGCTGCCTCCAGTACTTTTTATGGCAGACCTAAAGAACATAAAAAGATAGGAACATAAGTACCACCATACTGCGTCAGACCAATGGTCTGTCAAGCCCTGTCTGCATTCTGTCTCCACAAGATGGTGGGTAGCCAATCTCTCTCTGCAGGGAACTTCCTAACAGGTCATAGGGCAATCCATTCCTTGTTGTTCCAGCCCCCGTGCCTTACCTTGCATTCTGAAGAGTCATCCTCATGCCTCACGTACCACCACCAGACATCGGACCTTGTCCGCCCAGTGTCTGGGGGTGGCACTGGCAACCTCTGCCTTGGTGTCGTGTGCATGCACCTGGCACCAGCATTTGAGGATTCTGAATCCTCACCCTTTCTGAAACAGGAACACATAAACAACACCTAAGTATATCATGCATTTATGATGATGCCTCTAGTCTTCTCTCCTTGGGGTGCTAGGGATGGCAATCGGAGACGGTGACCCATGCTGGCTGGCACGTGCAAATCCTGCCTTTATTTGGGTGCTGGAGAGGGATGGTAATGGGTAGACCCTGGCTTCCTGGCATGTGCAAATCCTGCCCTTCTTTGGGTGCTGGGGAGGGATCGCAACTGGAGGGAACCTTCCTGGCATGTACAAATCCTGCCCTCCTTGGGGTACTAGTAGAGGATGCTAGGGATGGCAAATGGAGAAACCCTTGCTGGCATGCGAAAATCCTGACCTCCTTCGGGTGCTAAGTAGCGATGGCAACTGGAAAGACCCTTGCTAGCACGTGCAAATCCTGCCCTTCTTGGAGCGCTATGAATGGCAACTGGAAAGACCCTGGCTGGCACATGCAAATCCTGCCCTTATTTGGGAGTGCATAGGGATGGCAACTGGAGAGTGGAGACCCTTGCTAGCCTGGCACATGTTTGGGTGGGGATGCTCATGCTCGTGCCTGACTGATGGAAGAGCCCCACACACTACAGTACCCTTTCTCTCTGTGGAAGACATCCGCTGCCACCCGCTGATGACCACTCTTTGTGCCTGACTGCCCACCACCCATGCACCCACCCGCACGCCAGTGAGCTCGCTCTAAGGATAGTATTCTTCTTGTCCTCAAAGTAAAAAAAAAGTTTACAAACCTGGCCAGCAGTGGCAGCACCTGTGCCCGCCGGCTCTTGCTCCTCCTCCACCACCGAAGGTCCAGCAGTGGCAAGAGGAGCCTCTTCTTCCTCCTCCACCACCGGCTCTGGGAGCACCACCTTGGCCCCCCAGCATTTAATCAAAATAACAGTCTTCGACTTCTTCATTATTATTTTTTTAACAATAAGCACTCCAGCCAATAGTCACCCACCAACACTCACTCACTCACCAACCAACCAAAACAACACAGCCAAACCAAACACACAAACATCCAAAACACACAACCGAACAGCCATCCAGCCACACACACACACACACGCTTTCTCCCCACACAAGCTCCGCACGCACTCAAATTTCTGGTTTCCAGCACAATCACATGATATTGTGATACCTTTTTCCGAATGGCAGAACCGAACCGAACACCGAATGACCGGGCCGAACTGAACGACTGAACCTGAACTGTGATCTGTTCGCCCATCCCTACTGTTGGGGACTGGAACAAAATGGAATGGATTGCGCATTGTAACCCGTTGGGTACTTCTCCTAAGAGTAAGAGATTGGCCACTGTCAGAGACAAAATGCTGGAGTTGATGGACCATTGGCCTGACCCAGTATGGCAATACTTACGTTCTTATGTTCTTAATATAGGGTGTGCCCACCTTGTGTTGGATTTGATCAAGGTTAGTTTGGGGATTCTTTTGGTGTACCAACCACCCCCCTGCATAGATGATTCCCTGACTGTTCTAGTCAAGTTGGTCTCAGAGGTGGTGTTGAAGTCACCTAAACTTATTGTTTTGTGTAATTTCAACATACATACTGAGGCTGGGATTTTAGGAGCAGTACTGGAGTTCATGGCTGCCATGACAAACATGGGCCTATCCTATCCCAAATAATGTGTCCCCATACACTGGGCAGGACACATGTTGGATTTGATGTTTTGTACCAGACTGGAGACAGGGGTTCTGATTATTGCGAGTGTTGTTACAACAGCGTTCTTGTAGTCAGACCATTAGCTACTGAAAACCCATATCCCTGCTCTCCTATGTCCTTGTCGAGGAATGGAAAGTGACAGGCATGGCATCCAATCGGTGCTGAAGAAGCGAAAACACTTGAGAACCAATAGGAATGGCGGATGGCACCGCGCACACAATAGTGAAGAGGAGCGCACTGGCATCTCTTTCAACGGCTGCTTTGGTCCTTCCCTTTGTGCGGGTGCGCACGCGAGCTCGCGTGTGGGGGGGGGAGATGGGTGGGTCATATTTCTTCATGGATTGGGGGATACTGGGCTGTCCAGAGTAGGAGGAGCAGAGTAGAAACGTTGCGATACATAAAATAGAGAAAGATTTCACATCACTGGAGGTTAAACAGAAATAACACTTTAAGATCCATGGGAGGGAATGACTTCTCACCTAAAAGACATGGCTGGGCAGAAGCATTTGCAGGTATCAGAAGTCCCATGTAAAGTACATTTGCCCACATACGCCCGTTATGCCTGTCTCTCTAAACATGAATATGGCTATGCCATCTTGGTTTGATATTATTGGGCTCTCTCCAGATGCACAGGAAGATGAAGTTGGGATCAAGCAAGCAGCAGAAAATGTGAAAGCACTGATAGATCAAGAAGTGAAGAACGGAATTCCTTCTAACAGAATAATTTTGGGAGGCTTTTCTCAGGGAGGTGCTTTATCACTGTACACAGCTCTTACAACACCTCAGAAATTAGGTGGGGTTGTAGCACTCAGCTGTTGGCTTCCATTACGGACCTCTTTTCCACAGATCCGATTAAGTGGCTGTGAAAGAATACAATGGAGCTGCGTCTTTGGGAGTGGAGGTTGAGAGGGGTGCTATCAGTTGTGTCAACAAAGATATTCCTGTTCTTCAGTGCCATGGTGACTGTGATCCTTTGGTTCCTCTCATGTTTGGTTCTCTCACTTCTGAGAAGCTAAAGTATGATAAATCCAGCCAATGTAACTTTCAAGACTTACTCAGGCATGATATGTCCTTGTCAGAGTGGTGGACTCGTTAGGTTGGTTCATCCCCAGAGATTAACCCTTATCCAATGTTAAAAATCTACCCTGGGTGCATTGATTTCTGCAAAAACATACATAGTAGTGGTGTTACAATTTGCCCTTGTAGGACATTGTCATCTACACATTGGTAAACAATGTCACCGAAGCACAGCCTCTTAACGTTTACAGTTTTCCCCCCTGTAACTAAAAAAGTACCCTGGGTATAAAAGCACCCCAGAAATCTCCAGAAACACATTGATTTTATCATGGGGTACATTTTCTACCCCAACCAATGTTAAACATGTTTATTTTGAAAGAACGCCCCACCCCCCCGACAAGGTTCTTCTTGAAAGAAAAGTGCCCCAAGGCACTTGTAAATGGCTCTAACAACCTGCACACACACACCCCGACCCCTCTCCCTAAATGCAGCCTGTCCCCTGCCAGGATGTCATGCTCAGCTCGCCTCTCACTCACTCTGCGCTGGCCTCACCTCACCCTAAGTCTGGGCCTGTTCAGTTATCTGCTAGTTAGCCATTTAGGTTTGGGTGTGACACATCATCTAGGATATATTTTGCATTGACAGTTCAGCAAGAAATCCAGAGAGCTCATTTTGCACATGCAACGTGGAACCAAATATCCAGCAGAAGCTGAGGAGATGGAAGCTCTTTCCACAGTAAGTGTTAGCTCACATTCCCTAATGTTTTCCCTGTCTGTAAGTGCCCTTGGAGAGATTCAGGCTCCCACAGAGGGAAGGATTGGGAGGTGCCCATGCCCAGCCATGGGAAAACTGGTAGCCTGGTGACATGTTTTCAGGAGAAGGGAGATTGTAAGTTTTAAAGCTTTAAGAGTGGTTGATGTGTAAGTGCCCTTGCAGGGTGGGTGGTTCCCTCTGAAGAGGGAAGGGGGATTGTGGGGGGGAGATGCCTAACCATGGAAAAACTGGCACTCTGGTCCATCCTTTATAGCTTTATACAGGAACACAACTGTCCCCGGTTAATTAGATGTTCTTAGGGTAGAAAATATACCCCAAACACAATGGCGTAGAAGATATACCCCAAACACAAAGAGCGTACATTTTTTTCATGACATTGGTTAAGTGTTAATGAATCTGAGTGGTTTTCAGAACTCTCTGGAGAATATATCCACTGATCTTGACGGTTACTCTGTTGATGACTTGATCACCTTATGGAATGATATTTTGACCATTTCCATCAACAAGATTGCATCCAGGTGTCCGCTCCCACCACTACGACAGCACAAGGCCCTGTGGTATATGGATGACTTGAGACAGTTGATGTGGGAGAACAGGAAGTTAGAGCATAAGTGGTGCTTGATTCATGCTGAAGCTGACCAGTTGCAGCATAGATTGTTTTTGAAAGACTATGCCATGGCTGTGATGCCAGCAAAGAAGGCTTTCTTCTCTGCTATCATAGCATTTGCAAAGTATCATCTCACAGAACTGTTCTGGGTGGGAAGAGGTCTGATTAATCTGGTTTGTCTACATCAGGAATTAGAAATCATCTTCTGTCCACTGCAATATTTTTTGTAAATAACAGACATTACAGACAAAATCACTCATACTCACCACAACTTAGGTGCTGCTTAGGGCTGAAATAAAAATAGAATCTCCCCTCGATGAGAATATTGCAAGACTCAAGAAGAGGTGTGGGGGTCGAGAACTCCCATGATCTCGATCCCCCCTTAAGATCTCGCTGAAGGGGGGGGCAAGCAAGGGGGTTGGATGGGATGTCAGAGGTGAACAGGGGGCAAAGACATGCCTGCAGGCCACCCCACCCCCCGCCTAGCCCCCCTGCCTACCTGGGAAGTGAAATTTGAGGTTGGGCCCAGGAAGATGGTCAGGGGCCTAGTGGGGAGCCTAGCAGGGGTCAGGAGTTGAGTTACATACCCTCCGGAGGGGTCCCAATCGGTGTGACCTCTTCCCAGACTGTAAGTATGGGGAAAAAAAAGAAGAAACTGAGCATGTTCAGAGGGGTCTGAATGTCCCTTCTGGACATGCTCAGCCCTTTTCAAAAATGATACTGGCAGCGTCAGCACACTGTGGGTGCCATCTTGGATGTGGGCTCAGAACTGGGTGCCCTTTTCAAAAATAGTGCCTGCAATGTGCTGACACTGTAAGTTGGTTGTTTTCCAGGTTTAACTCGGTTAGTTTGTTGAACTTCTGGGAATATTCAGAATGGGCTGTCCTTTTCCAAAATGGTGCCCGCAGCATGCTGATGCTGTAAGTTGGTTGTTTTCCAGGAAAAACACTTGAGTAGACAATGGGAAGAATATGGAATTAACAAGAAACTACATGGAATGATAAGAGAGATTTTGTCCATATTTATGCACTTGGAATGTTGGGAGGCATGTATGTAAGTCTCTCTGGAGGAGAGGAGATAGAAATGCAGCAGAGAAGTCTGGGGTGTTAATGTATGTTCAGGTAATCAGTGCTGCAGTTCAGAATCTATCCAGATACCGTTTTATGACGAAGTGAAACTGGTAGAGGTTGCACTGTTAATCATTAGTAAAAGGAAGCAGTGTTTTCTACCCAAAATTTACTATGATCTTACTCTGGGCAATTGAATTCCAGTTATTAGAAAAAGGACCATTAAAAAAACAGGTCTCTGAGAATACTTATAGAATGATCTTCCCCAAACGTATGTGCAGATCCAGGTGTACTAGTAGTAAACTGTAGGTTCTTACATTGCCATAAAACATTCTCACTGCAAAAAACTCTTAGCAGGTATTAAGTAGTTAAAAATAAACTGAAACAAGCTGTATTTGTGTCCTATACAGGACTTTGCTGAATCCTGCATACATTTTTAGCAGCTGTGGAAATATTTGCGATGCAATGGCTCTGGTTTTTATAGGAACATCTTGAATAAAAACCTACAGCTCTAGCAAAAACTAGATCATATTTTTGGCAATAAGTGAAATAATTTAAACAAATATATCGAGAAATATGTATAGATGAAACTTTAATTTCCCCTCTGAGAAGATGACTTCTAATGTTTGGAGATGCTTTTGTCTTCCTCCACTTATTAAGCCTACCAAGCACCATATCTTCTTTCTATATTTCTCAGAGAAAGGTACAAGATATCTTGCATGTAAGGTTTTGCCCTTGCTCGTCTCCAAGGTGGACCTGACAACCCATTTCTGAGCTAAACAAATAAGTGGTTTATGTTTATACTTTTGGAAAGTCTTTTCACACATCTTAAAAAACTGTTCTAACTGTGTGAAAACCAGCTATTTAAAAGAAAAATGGGGGGAAAAGTTACAGTTTTGTTGGGTCAATCACAAGGAACTCCCTTCTCTTCTCCAGAACTAGTCTCTCCATAGCATAAATCCAGAGACAGAGTGTGTTTTTAAACAACCAATATTTGCAGTGTGTGTGTGTGTGTGTGTGTGTGTGTCCATGACTGCGGAGTGGCACAGCTGCAGAGCAGTCACTAAGATGCAGAGAGTGGGAGGGATACTAATGGGCAGCTCCCAGGGTGTCCACCGCAGTCCCGCAAGCAGCCTCCATGCACTCCCACAGTCAAATGACCAGCCCTGTAAGCAACTCATACTGGCAGCCATACCCCTTCCTTCTGCCTGGCAACACATCCCACCCCAAGCCTCGCCCAGCTGCCTGCCCTCTGCCATGACACGCAGCCGCAGACACCATGAAAACATGAAGCTGCCAAAACCAGTAACCCCTTACTGCCCATGACCTGATGAACCGCTGTAGCTGCTGGCAGTTACAGGCAACAACAGAAGTTCATACTAGGTGGCATACACAGGAAGCTGTTGTCCCAGCTGCTGTCCTCCATTGCACCAGCTCTTTTATTGTGCATTACAAGGGGGGGGGGGCATTGTTGTGCTTTGAGCCAACGTGGTTTTGTATTTTGCGCTCATGTCCTTCAAGGGCTTCCAGAAGGGCTGTGGGTAGGACTGGGGAGGGTGCTAGGCTGTGGGCTTGTCTGCTGGCATGGGTGGCCACCCCGGTTCATATGGTCCAAAAATGCCCATAGCCACTCACTTTTTTGGTTTTCCCCATATGGGGAACTCTGGGTTTTTCAGCAGCACCCCATAAGTGGTCATAAGTGAGTGCTGTGGGGCTCACGGGAGCGTGTATCCTTCCACTCCACCTTCAGACAGAAATTTGGATAAGTGATTACCGAGTGGCCATGTGTAGTAGTATCTCATTTGAAAATACCCAGAGTGTGGTTGCTGTGGTGGTCCCAAATGTAAGAGATGGAGACAAAGTTGTTCAAATGTTACCTTTTATTGGACCAGCTTCTGTTGTTCAGAATAGGCAGATTTTCAGGCCACAGAGGGCCCTTCCACAGGCATGTGTATATATATAGATAGATAGATAGATAGATAGATAGATAGATAGATATATTACTTCTGGGTACTCAGGCCAAATTCTGAAGTTCTGAGTAATCAGACCGAGTACTCGGCGGCCCTTCGGCACTGTTTCTACAGTGGAATTCCAGACCTTGGAAAAACTCAGAAAAATCGGAACTATTCAGCCCCTGATCAGCGTCTCAGCAGGTGCTGACATGTGCAGCAGCTGTAGCCGTTTAATTGCCTAGCCAATCAGACTGCACAATAGCACATGAAGACCTTCCTCCCTCCAACGCACCATATTAACCAGAAAGAAACTAGAAAGTATTCCCCCAGTGCCCGACTGGTCACATCTTGGCAAAGTTCTTGCACCCACAGTCAAAGCACTACCAAGAAAATCAGGCTAGCAAGAGCGGGACAATCATTCTAGAAGACAACCTCACAAAAGTGCAACTGCGTGCAGAAATTAAAAAACAACAACAGTAGTGTACCCACAGCATGGCCCACCATCAGCAGTGAGTGCACCCACTTTAATCATTATGCCAACCAAGCAGTGCACAAAAATGCAGGCTAGCAAGAATGAATGAATTTATTAAAGAAAGAAATTGCCTCAACTTAAAAAGTTATTGGCTATAACACCAATCGCAAAATCAAGCAACACAAGTAAAATATCAAATCACTAATTATCAAATGAAATAAAATAAATAAAATACATTCTCTACTACCAGTTTTATACAAAATCCCTGAAAGATGACCATAACATTGAATAATTTATAATGACCGTCTCTCAGAGAGATTAACCATCAGGGCTTGTTTGTAACAAAACAACACAACATAATCGCCAATCCCACCTCATCCTTCATGACACTCGGGGATAACGTCCCCGCCGATCATTCATCACAGTATTCCCAAATGCCGCAACAGCCCGGGTCAAATCTGTGTCCCTATTATCAAGACAAAGCATGTTTGCCATAACTAAAGGACGGTTCAACTGCAGCCACTCCAGAGTCTCTAGCATTTTTAGCCTCAAATTCTTATATTGTGGGCACACAAATAGGATGTGATCAACAGTGTCTGGCACCCTCATAGAACAAGAGGTACAGTTCCTTTCCTTTAATGGGATACTCCTGTACCTACCCTCTAGCACTTCTGAGGGAAAGACACCACAACGGAGTCACGTAAAGGCCTGCCGTAAGGAAAATTTCTCCCACTTTACCAAATAACCTCGATCCTGCAGAGGTCTACATGGAATGTTATAGGAGGGATTAACCCTCTGTGTTGATTAACTCTGCATCAATTTGGCACTGTTGATCAGTGATTCTCTGTCTAACCAAGATCATTGCTTGTTTAGGATTTAATGACAGTAGACTTGCCCGAGATAACCCCAGCCTCCCTATGACCACCTCCAACCGTCCCAACCAAGGGGACAATAACCCCTTATCCCGAGCCCACCTCAACAGGGAAGTCTCCCCTTTTGGCAGAAAGTTCACCATCAGCCAATATCGCACCAACGCTTGGATCACCTTTGTTTTAATCGGGGCACAACCTGCCTCCAACCTCAAGAGTATCTGCGGTGTTCCTAAAGGTACCCCCAGAATTGCCCTTAAAAAGCCATTTTGGATCGGCTCCAGTTGTTCTAAAAGTCTAAGCCCAAACCGGGAATGCATACAACAATTGTGTAACTGCTTTGGCGCTAAATAAGCGCAGTGCCGGAAGGACCAACTGTCCTCCTTTGGAAAAGTAAAATCCGCGAATGGCACTCACTGTTTGGAGGGTCCAGGACTTTGTCATCATCCAATGAGCGTGCCATCGAGGGGAGTTGGAAAATAGTACCCCTAGATATTGGAACGTGTCCACCTGAGAGATTGAATGGGACCCAATTCGCCAGTTGTGCTTTATGCCATGACTCCTGTGGCCCACAACCAAAACCTTTGTTTTTTCAAAATTAATTGACAGGCCCTCTTTGAGGCAGTACTCTCCCATCTGCTGCATCCCCCGTCTGAGGCCCACTACCGAGCGGGCCACCAGAACCGTATCATCGGCATACAATAATGCCGGCACCCTCTTTTCTCCTATTAAGGGGGGAATGAGAATCCACACCAAGCAAAAACTGGGGGAGATCATGCAAAAAGATATTAAACAAGAGAGGGGCCAGAAGACAGCCCTGTCTTACACCCCTCTCCACCCCTATGCTATGCGTTAGGGCTCCTTCTCCATTGAACCTGACTTGGAGCGAGTTGTTTTCATGAAGCCGTGCTATCAGGGCCAGAAGTCTCGGCTCCATCTGCAGGAGCCTCAATTGCTCCCACAACCGGTTCCTGCAGATGGAGTCGAACGCCATCCGCAAATCTACGAAACAGAGAAAGGTCTTTAATCCCTGGTCCAGAGTTTTGCAGGCTAGCAAGAATGGGACATTTGCTCAAGAAGAATACAGCAACCCCGCAAAACCATGTGCAACTGCTGGAGAAATAAATCCCACTAAAAACCAGCAAACCCAGCAGTCACAAAATTAATAAACCAGACAGATACACAGACAGAGAGAGGGGGTGGGGGTGGGGGCTCTTTGCATGGCATTGGTAGGGTAACACTGGTAACTTGAACAGACCAGGTGAAGGGAAGTGGAGCCAGACAGAGAAATCCCAGTCAGGCCTCATCGTGCAAAGCAGCTGGCAGAACAGTTAACGTTACACTTTATAATTAGGCTCCGTTGTGCCATGCCACAGCCTAGACAACACATACAACCCCACAAAACAGTGTACAACTTCATGGAGAAATAAAAATCCCACAAAAAGTCAGCTAGCCCACCCAGCAGACAAAATTATAACACCCACAAGAAAGAAACCAGACATTCTCTCTCTCTCTCTCTCTCTCTCTCTCTCTCCTTAAATGCCAGACATTTAAAAACAGAAATTTATATATTTCTAACTTGCTACGCTACCACATGCCTGTGGAAAGGACCCTCTGTGGCCTCAGTAACTCACTTAATGGACAAACTGTAGTTTTCAAGTCATTATAACAAACTGTAAGTAACTGACAGACTGTCAGCTGTATATCCAACCTTTGTTTACTGCTGTGAACTTAGTTCTTTTCATATGTTAATTCCTGAACCCGTTTCAGTCAGGTTTTCATTCAGGGTCTGGCATGGAGACTTCACTTGTGGCTTTGGTCAATGATATGCGCCTTGAAGTAGACAAGGGAAATTGTACTTTGTTGATCTTGTTAGATCTTTCAGTGACCTTAGATATAGTTGATTACAGGGTGTTGTTGATACAACTACGGGACCTGGTGTGGATGCTCTTGAATTATTCCATTATTTCCTGTCAGGGAGGGCCCAGTAGGTGGTATTGGGCGATTGCTCATTGTTTCCTTTGGACCTCACCTGTGTTGTCCCGCAGGGTTCTATTCTGTCTGCCCTCTTGTTCAATGTGTATCTGAGGCTTCTGAGTGAGGTTATTCAGAGGTTCGGGGTGAAGTGTCATCAATATGTTGATGACATTCAGCTTTACCTCTCTTCTTCATTCGACCCAGGTTCTTCAGTCTCGGTGCTTACCCAGTGACTGGCTGCTGTCGGAGACTGGATGAGGGTGAGCTGATTGAAGCTGAATCCTGACAACATTGAAGTGATGGTCTTGTGACTTGGAGGGGATTGGGACACCTGTTATTGATGGGGTCTGGCCCCCCTATGGTCAATCAGGTTTGCAGCCTTGGAGTGCTTTTGGATCCCACACTGTACCTAGAAGACCAGGTAGTGGCAGTGTCCAGGAACATTTTTCACCAACTCCATCTTGTAAGAAGGCTGGTTTTTTCTTACTGACTCAGATCTGGCCACTGTCACCAATGTATTCATCACCTCGAGACTAGATTACTGCAATGTGCTGTTAATGAGGCTGGCCTTGATGACTATTTGGAAGCTGCAGCTGATACAGGGGATGCAGCAGCTCAGTTCCTTCTGAGATGAAGTCACCAGGAGCACATTACACCAGTGCTCCAGAATATGCACTGGTTACCTATAGCTTTCCGAGCATAATTCAAGGTGCTGGTCTTGACTTTTAAAACCCTAAATGGTCTGAGCCTCATATATCTGAGAGACTGCCTGTCCTACCATGTCCCAGAGTGGCCCCTATGGTCATCCAGGAGTGCCCTCTTGCGGGTTCCATCTTTTACCCTTGTCCACGAGATGGAGGTGCACAGGAGGGTCGTCTTGGTTGTTACCCGAGTTTTGTGGAACTCACTTCCTCAGGCAGTTTGTTTGAGTCCAAGCTTAAGTATCTTCCGGAGGTTGTATAAAACTTGGTTATTTGAAAAAGCATTTGGTCGGTGGGGTTAGGGGTTGGTTGGGGTTTGGGGGAGAGTTGGGGGAGGATGGGAATTTTGAGGTGAGGGTGGGCGTTTTTTTATTGCACAAATTTTATTGTTGTTTTATGAATTGCAAACCACCCTGAGTCTCTGCGGGAAGGGTGGCATATAAATAAATAAATAAATAAATAAATACCTGACAAGTTGTTTCTTATACCCCTACCTGTAAGTTTGTTTTAGCCTCATTCTCTCTCTAGGTCTACTACTACCTCCTGTTTTTTTGTTTCATACACCAATATATACTTTGTACAGCTCTGTTTTTGAATGTCTGGCTACTCTCTCTTTCTCCCCATGCCTATCTAACTCCCTCTCCACTTATTTTGTCTTATCCACTCTTTCCCATGGTACTCCATGCCTCCTCATATATATATATCTCCTGCATTTTCTCAGTTTATATATTTCTGACTTAATATGCTACATACCTGCTGGATATTGCTGGGTGCTGTGCCTTGCAAGAGCTGCCACACCTGATCGCTATTATCCCCTTCCCCCTGCTACAGCTATTTCTGGGCTGCGGCTTACCAGAGGCATAGCCTCTGGCAGCACCCGAAGGGCGGAGATAGAAGGGCACTGGCCATTTTGTGGCCGTTATGTGACAGGCTGTTGCACTGCAAGCCAAACCTGAAGGAATTTTGCCAACGCTAATCCCTACCGTGCTCCTGTGGCTGTTTTGCTCTGCCTGGGTTGGGAGCCCCCAAGGACTGTCCCTTGCCAGGAGGACACTCTGCCCTGGGTCACCAAATGACATTCTACCCCTCCCCCTAATAGAAGGAGAGGGGGTAGGGACAGGGCTCCCCAGCAAGGCTTCTGGGGATAGAAGGGGATAAAAGTGGCCTGCTCCCAGTGGGGGACTAGTGGTTAGGGTTTTTGCTGGGGGGGTGTTAGTAATGGTAGGCTGAAATACTTCAATCGTGTTTTGGGATTATGTGTGGTGGAAGGGGTGTGGTTTGTAGTGGGTGTGTTGGGAGTGTGGGAGGTGTATGTCCTAATCCGCTGGTGAGAGCAGCGGGCTTGGCTTACCCGATGGTGGGAGTAGTGGGAGGGGTTGGAATCTCCCTGTGAGGGGGGGAGGGCACACAGGGGGGTTGTGTTCCAGTCTGCTAATGGGAGCAGCGAGCTGTTTCACCCACTGGTGAGAGCAGTGGGAGGGGTTGGGAATCCCCTGTGAGAGGGGGGAGGGCATATAGGAAGGGGGGAGTCCCCCTGTGAGAGGGGGGGTAAACAGAAAGGTTTGTGTGAGGTGGGAATATAGGGTTGTCGGGAGGGGTGTGGGGTCTTACCCTCACCACCCTGGTGAGGAGCCTTTTTGGAGGTGGGAAGCGGGCTGGTGGCATCCCCCCAGGGGGAGAGGCAGTAGCAATAGGGGTCATGATAGGGTGAGGGAATTATGACCCTAGAGGGGGAAGATGTCATCATGAGTAGGGGGGTTGGTGCTTGGTGCCAGTTCCTCGTGTGTTCCCCTTAGGCTCAGATAACTGAGTGATCGAGGTCTCAGAAGACCCAGGTCTGTCGCTGGTGCTGTGTAATGCGAGGTCAGTCTACAATAAATTATTTGAAATCCATGATGCCATTGTGGACTGGGCAGTCAACCTTGTGTGCGTGACAGAGACCTGGCTGGATGAATGCTCCGGGCCAATTCTGGAGGAGTTTGTTCCAGCTGTGTCTCCGTCCAGCACCAGCCCAGGCTGAGGGAGGGAGGGAGGAGCTATTATTTTTAGGGACTGATTGGTTGCACAGAGATTTTCAGTGCAGTCCGAGTCTGGAGTAGTGTGCCTCCACCTTGTGATTGATTTGACCGGGAACAGACTGGAGGGGGATTCTGTTGGTGTAGAACACCCCACTGCACAGCAAAATTCCTGTCTGCTCTAGCAGCTTTCATCTCAGACCTGGTCTTGAAGTCCTCCAGGCTTATTGTTTTGGGGGACTTCAATATCCATGTCAAGGTGGGATTTCAAGGAGTGGAGCAGGATTTCATGGCTGCCATGGCAACCATGGGCCTATCCCAGATGATGAGGGGCTCAACACATGAGCACGGGCACACCCTGGACTTGGTTTTCTGCACTGACCTTGAGGCGGGGGGGGGGAGGTCCGATGATTGGGGGTGTAGTAGGTTCATCCTTGCTGTGGTCGGACCATTATCTCCTGCAAGCCTCCATCCTAGCGCACCTACCTGATTGTAGGGGTGAGAGATCAGTTAGGATGATCCACTCCAGGAGACTTATGGAAACAGAGGGGCTCTGAAATGCTGTTGGGGCTATACCTGTTGATCTCAATGGCCACTCTATCGATGACCTCGTGGCCTTGTAGAATGCCTAGCTGGCTGAAGCCATTGATCAGGTGTCTCCTAGGTGTCTACTCCCAGTCATCAGCTCCACAGGTCCCCATGGTTTATGGAGGACCTGGGATGTCTGAAGCATGAGGGGAGGCAGTTAGAACATCAGCAGTACTGCACTCACACCCAAGATGATCGGTTGCAACACAGAGCATTTTTAAAGTCCTATGCTGTGGCGGTAAGGGCAGAAAAGAAGCAGTTCTTTGCTGCACTCATTGCGAGTACTCAGTCATGTCCAACAGAGCTGTTCCAGATGGTGAGATGTCTGGTCAGTCCAGCCTGTCTCCACCTGGAACCGGATTCGTCCACAGCCCATAGTGACATTTTTTGAAGTACTTTTTGAACAAAATTGCTTGCATTGAGCATGACTTTGACTCCACCACTTTAGAGGAAGTGGCAGAGCCAGAGGTTAGGAATTCCCTGTCTGGTCATACTTTATGGGATTATTTTCAATTGGTGACACCTGCCGATGTGACTGATGTGGTAGGATCTGTTCAAGCTACAACTTGCAAACTAGCTCCTTGCCCATCCTGGTTGGTAAAAGCTACCAGGTAGACAGCGGGTCCAGTGCTGGTGGGGGTTATCAGCACCTCCCTTCAGGAGGGGAGGGTGTCAGGTTTTTTGAAGGAGGCTGTGGTTTTACCCCTTCTCAAAAAGCCATTACTTGATGTTGATGCCCTGGTCAGCTACTGACCTGTCTCTAACCTTCCCTTTTAAGGGAACGTTATTGAATGGGTAGTGGCTCCTCAGCTCCAGGTGCATTTGGACGGCATCAGTTTTCTTGATCCCACGTAGTCTGGCTCTTTCCCGGGTTATGGCACAGAGACAGTGTTTGTGGCCTTGGTTGATGACCTCCTCGTAGAGTTGGACAAGAGTTGTATGACCCTGTTAGTCCTACTATATCTAACAGTAACCTTTGACACTGTTAACCATGAGTTGTTGGTGACTTTTCTGTGGGACCTAGTGGGGGTGGATGGAAACGTTTTACATTAGTTCCATTCCTACCTCGCAGATAGATCCCAGCAGGTGGTGCTAAGGTACTGTACTTCGTCCCCAGGTGTCCTCCTGTGTGGAGTCCCACAGGGTTCCTTTCTGCCCCCTTCCTTGTTTAATGTGCATATGAAGCTGCTTGAGGAGGTCATGCACAGCTTGGGGGGGGGGGGGGGTGTCTGCTGTCATCAATATGTGGATGACACCCAGCTGTAGCTGTCATTTTCATCTGACTCAGGATCCACTGTCTCCTTGCTGTTTCAGTGCCTGGCTGCTCTGGGAGATTGGATGAGGTTGAGCCGTTTGAAGCTCAATAAGACAGGTGATGCTAGTTGGTGGGACTGGTGATCTGGGTGAGGAGGTCTCCCTAACTAAAGGAGTTCTCCTTTGTTTTCATCTGTGTGGAGCCTAGATGTGCTCCTGGACTAGCAGCTACGCCTGGGTTTTCAGGTGTTGCCTGTGGCCAGGGGCGCCTTTTGCCAATTATGTCTGGTGAAAAGGCTCCACCCATATGTCTCAGACTCCGATCTCACCACTATCATCCATGCGTTCGTCACCTCGAGGCTGGACTATTGCAATGCACTCTTCATGGGTCTCTCCATCATGATGGTTTGGAAACTGCAGCTAGTGCAATGTGCGGCAGCCCGTCTCCTTACTGGGACAGGCCACAGGGACCACATAACACCTGTGCTCCGAGCATTGCACTGGCTACCTATTGTCTTCTGGGCCCAATACAAGGAACTGGTATTGACCTTTAAAGTCCTTCATGGTCTAGACCCTACTTATCTGAGTGATCACCTCACCCCCTGAGCCCCTGGTCGGCCCCTGTGATCATCCAGGGGTGCCCTCCTGGAAGTCCTGCATTACCAACAGGTTTGGACAGACAGGAGGGCAATCTCTGCGGCCATGCTGTTGCTTTGGAACTTCCTTCCGGTGCAGTTTCGCCTCAGCCCAAATCTTTTCGTCTTTCAATGAAATTGCAAGACCTGGCTTTTCCGCAAGGTGTTTGGTGGGGAGGATGTGAAGGAGGGATGGGTATTTTGGGGTAAATTTGGGTTGTTGTTTTTATGCACTGTGGGTTTTGTTTTGCACATGATTTGAGTTTTAATGGAGTTTTAATATGTTTTATATTTTTATATTTACGCTATGTTTTTATTATGAATTTTGTGAGCTGCCCAGAGACTTCATACTTGGAGCAGAGGAACTAATTCTGTGCAATCTCTTTCACTGGATTCAGTGGACCAGGGATATATTGCAAGTAGCATGATTCTCTCTCACTGGGAAATGAGGCAGATTGCTGGAGTGTTTTCAGGGGATTTTATACCTTGCATAGTGAGGAGAAGTCTTCCATTGCCCAAAGTATGGGGGAAAGGTTGGGAGCAAGGTGGACCAATCAGTGTTTGACCAACTAATTATTCCTGTTATGTGTGGGGATAGGATTGGCAGACCTACCCAAGTTATTACTGTCCTGAAACTTCCATAGCAAAAGTGGCATGACTTCAACACTGGTCCATAGTAGGGAAGGATTCCTTTTGACCCTATTATTGAGGCCAAGAATCTAGCATGGAGTACAGCATATGGCTAAGGTTTTAGATGCAGTTAGCTGAATCAACTTCAGAGAAAACATTAACCAAACAAGATTACATTGCTATGCTAATGGAGATAGCTGCATAAAATCTACTTTCTTTCAGTCTTTGTCTTTTTCTTTTTTTGAAAGGAACTAGAGCCAAAAAAAGATTCTGAGATGCTCTTCAAATTATGTCAGTTAGAGATCATATCTTCTGAAATTCCCTTCTTTCTGACCACATCCTGCTGGGGTTTTCTGTGTCCCATCTCAAGTTAAACTTTTGTTACAGAAGTTAAATATAGCCCAGCCTACTTATGGTGAAATGTGTGGGCTGGAGCTGCCGCCTATGGGGGCGTCGCTGTTTCTCATTTTAGCACGTCCAGTTTCCATTTCCCCCCCCTCCTAGTGCATGTCATTATGTGAAACTCAGTCCTTTTTGTTTGTATATCTCAAAATAGGAGTGTGTGTGTGTGTGTGTGTGTGTGAGAGAGAGAGAGAGAGAATGATAGAAATTGGGTAAAACTAAGTGTGTGTTGCTCTCTCCACTTTCCCAAGAAGTGGGAAGTTCCAGGGGCAGCCTCTCTGGATCAGTGTTCCTTTGGCAGGAGAGAAAAACTGGAGCTTGTGTAATATGAGTCCATCTTTTAATTTAATTTATTTATTACAAAAATTTACTATCCTGCCCCCACCTGCCAAAGGCAGCTCGGGGTGGCGTACAATATAAAAACATAGAATAAAATATACAGCACAACTTAAAACAATAAAACCATAAATTTTCCCTACCAACCCAATCTCATCCCTCCCCCTACCTGACCCTCTCATCAAACGCCTGGTGGAACAACCAGGTTTTATATTGATGACTGAAGGAGGGAAGGTCCCGGGCTAAATGAGCCTCTGCAGGGAGGGAGTTCCACGACTGAGGCACGGCGACTGAGAATGCCCTCTCCAATGTGGCCCCCTGCCAAACACAGGGGACCTCCAAAAGGGCAACCCTGGCCAACCGCAACAGCCATTCCAGAACCCAGGGAGTGAGGTGGTCCTGCAGGTCGGTGGGGCCCAGGTCTTTATAGTTTCACACCAACACCTTGAATCGGGCCTGGTAGGCAACAGGCAGCCAGTGCAGAGAATAGAGCACCAGTGTTATGTGCTCTCAGTGGCCTGTACCCATAAGGAGATGGGCCACCGCATTCTGCACCAGCTGCAGCCTCTGGACTGTCACCTTGGGTAGCCCCACGTAGAATGTGTTACAATAATTAAGCCTCGAGGTGATGAAGGCATGGATGATGGTGACAAGGTCGCAGTCTGAGACATAAGGCCATAACCGTCACACCAGATGTAATTTGGCAATTGCACTCCTCTCCACAGCTGCCACCTGGACATTCAGGTGGAGCTGTGAATTGAGGAAAAACCCCAGATTGTGAACTTGAGGAACCAAGACAGAGCCTACCCCACCAACGATGGGGGGCCTCCACTTCCTCAGCCGTCCCCACCGGCATCACTTCCGTCTTGTCGGGATTCAGCTTCAGGTGGCTCGCCCTCATCCAATCCCCACAGCTGTTAGACATCGAGTAAGCAATGAGACTGCAAGGCCTCAGTCTACGGAAAATGAGAGGCAGAGCTGGGTGTCATCAGCATATTGACAACAACATACTCCAAATCCTCTCATGACCTTGCCCAAGGGCTGCATATACATGTTGAACAGGAAGGGGACAGAATGGAACCCTGCAGGACCCCACATGTGAAATCCCACTTAAAAATGTACAAGTTGAGAGGAAGGGCTGGTACTAGCTGCCAGCCCCTCCAGCCAGGGCCTGCTTTAACCCTCCAGGTCCAGTACCCCAGATGTCCTCCAAAAGGCTGTCTGTCTCTGCAGCCTTCTTCCCCCAGCCTTCTAGCATGCTGCCTCCAGCTAGGCTGCAGCTCTCTGCTCTCTGGCACAGATGGAAATCTGTCCCACCCAGTACTCAGCTCCACCCAGCCCAATCCAATGTTCTAAGACAAGAGGCTGGAAGGCTAGCTCATATGTGACTGATGACCCTATACAGTGAGTTACATTCCAGGGGGATGAAGACCAACAGGGAGTTACATTCCCAGGGGACTGGAGCAGACTAGATCCATAACATATGTGAAATGTGTTTCTGGACTCAGGCCTACTTTAATGCAAATGAATTTTATCAGGGTAGATTGGATTACAAAGAGTAATTATTTTGTTTGTATAGTGTGATCCATGCCAGGTAAGGTTGCACTTCCTTAAAATTACTAGTGCTTTTTAGAGTTGTTAAATCCAGGCAATTTGGTTGCAGCAAACTTGATGTCTACTGATATAGAGTGAATACAGCCTTAACAGTGGAATAGAAAACTGACCTTTCATCTTGCAGCTCTTGTTTAAACAACTAGTGGAAATTAATTTGGCAATGTCAGTTTAAGTCATAGTGTCAGGGTTGGGTCTTGAACCCATGGCCCTTGGGGTGCTGACAGGCTATCCAGTGCTCTGCGCCACCTGGTGGGCTTGTGAGGGAGCTGGGTTTTCCCCCTCCTGTCTCCCTTGTGTGCTTGCTCCCTGTGTGTCATGCCCCTTCCCAGCTGTAGCCAATTACCTTAGCCCTGCCTCCCAGCTTCCTGATTGGCCACAGGAAGTATTTAAGCCTTGGTGCGGCCAGAGGAAGCTGGTGGAGCAACGTCTCTTACCCCCTTCCCATACTTGTTGGTTGTATGTGAGGAATACTTGTGTTGTATGTGTGATCCTTGCGTGTGTCCCCTCTGCATGTGGTAGAACTGTGGCTTGTTTCCCCTGTTGTGCATTCCCCTTGT